>JAJHSJ010000005.1:67778523-67855235 GCA_021015155.1 Magnolia officinalis
AAACAAAATAGGTTTTCCCAGGTTCAACCAAAACTTTTACAATGGTGTCTTTGTCTGTGGCTTACACAATTAAAAAAAACCCACTTCTGAGTTTTCCTGACTCTCCTCAGATAACAATACAACAAGATTTTTCGGCAAATCTTGAAAGAAACCAAACAGAAAGGAATTTACAATTAAATGTAAAATACCTGATTATCTCCTTCGTTGTAGCAGCCCGGTAGAACCAAGTCAGAGTAGATGATTGAATGTCCAAGTCAATGTCCAGTACTCAATTACAATGGTTCTAATTCTAATAGATTTTAAATTAAACCAAGTAGGGCTTGCCTTAATTGATTTTGATTCCAAAGAAAGGGAATAACAATTCCTCTTATCAAATTAGATTGGAATAGCAGAAACAAAATCAATTAAATAAAGCTAAGGAAAGAGAATATTAAATAAGCACACTTAGCTTAGATGGAGCACATAATTATCTCTCAGAAGTTCGACGAAGATTGGCTTGAATGGATTAATTAATTCGATGATTCTTCTGAGATTCGTGCTCTATTTATAGGTGAGCAGATCGCGTCTTCGACTGGTCTAGGAGCTCTTCGACTAGTCGAAGCAATAACAAATATTTGAAAAATCAGCGCGATAAGCTTTGAACCGTTCTACGACTGGTCGAAGGGTCTCTTCGACTGGTCGAAGAACTTAAAATTCATGCTAGACTTTGAGTTGAAGACTTTCGACTGGTCGAAGATGCAGTGACACTGTTCCTTCGACTGGTCGAACAGATTCCTGGACTAGTCGAAGCCTAACAGAAATATTCGATTTTTGTAACAAACTCCGACTGATCGAGGAATTTCTTAGACTGGTCGAAGCAACTCTAGGACTAGTTGAAGAAGCCTAGGACTAGTCGAAGAACAGACCAAACTTATGTAAAATAAACATCCGACTTATGTATCCAAAGTGACCTACTTCTAAGGTCAACCTAAGGTCAGTCAAACCTCAACCATGAAGTAAGGACATTGAAACATTAGGAACTAGTGACCTTGAAGTATAAGCCTTGAAGTCTTGATGTAGTTCAATCTTGAAATCTTGATGTGGCTCAATCTTGAAAGTGTCTGAGTTCTTTACAAACTGCCTTGTACTCTTCTTGAAGTCTTGCAGCTTTAGTCATGTCTTGTGGCAGTTCTTGCAGTCAAGGTTGATCCTTGTACTTGTGAGCTTTGCTTGTTGTGAGCTTTGCTTGTTCATGAATGTTGATCTTTGAGAGAGCTTCACTTATGCAAGTTATATAACAGTGATTTTGGCACCACAAATTTGACAACAAACAGGGATATAAAATATAGCACTTACAATCTCCCCTTTGTCAAATTAGTGACAAAACACATAACCAAGATAAACATAAAGTAAAACAACTGGTTAAAGAGTTATGAACCAGTTCATATCAACTGGCTTACCTGCAAATCAATATTCAATATTCAACATTCAACATTCAACTAGTTTCATTCAACTAGTTCAAACATACTCCCCCTGAGTAACATAACCAATGCTACTCCTCTCACAATCACATCGTTAAGAACAAACCATTCTCCCCCTTTTTGTCACAATATGACAAAGGAAACAACAATAAAGGAGAACTAAATAAAGGGATATATGAGAGTAAACATGAGGAGTTATGAGATTATAGCAAAACAGAGATAGAGATACTCAGCATAGCTTCACATAGAATAAATATCCAGCATAAAACATAGATAATATCCAACTCAAAATCAGTCAACCAAGTGCTAAGTTATAAAGTTATTACAGACCAGAAGTCATATAAACTATCAGAACCAGAACCAGATGACGGAGCAGGAATAGAGGGATCAAGTTGGTGCATGCCTTTGTTCAATCGCCTAAGATATTTGCGCATGTACTTGAATTGTAAATCATGAGCAACAGACATGTTTTCCATCTTTACATTTATATTCTCAACTTTATCCTCTAATGCACTCAGACGAGCATCAACATCAGATGGTTCAAAATCTGGATCATTTGTTGAGTCAGAATCAGTTCCTCAAAAATGTCATCCATATTAATGTCATCACCAGCTTCTTCATGACCACCACACACCACCACCTTGTTCAGGAAGTAGATCCAGCTTCATCTTATTGATATTAGTATTGTTGAAGATCAGATGATGGATTGGTGCCTCATCAACCGGCATATCGACTAACATATGTGTAGCCAATACAGTCATTAAATAGGCAAAAGGAATGTCACTATGACCAGGATGGAGTCTAAACTGAAGAATGAAATGACAGATTAAGGATGGTAAACAAATCTGAGTACCACTGGAATAGCATGGATAACACGAACCATAAACGAGGTCAAGTCAGTTTTATTACCCGAACGAGGATACAGATTAGACACAGATTTTGTGGAGAATTTGTACTTGGGTAACAAAACCTTGCGGGAAGCGCATTCCCTTTTTGTGTCCATTGAACATCCATGTTGCACAAATCTCTAGTGAGCATGCGTTTTTCAGACATTGAGGGTTTATCAGTTAAGTTATGGATAGGAATACCCTCATCATTCACAGGAATGTCCATAAGGGCTGAAATTAAATGACGATCAATGTCAAAAGGCCCTTCTCTAGTAGATATTTTAAAAGTTAAATTATCCTGTGAAAAAGCACTAATACATGCAAACATGGATTGGGCAATGGACCGGTATGCTGGCCCACCCCAATGTAATAAGTTAACCCAACCTACAGCTTCAAGCATAGGAAGGATGTCAAAAGGTGCAATATGATTAACATCAACAGGATGTTCAACAATAACATTACGTAATCTAATGTCCCTAACATAAGATGGATCATCATTGGGAACAAGAAGATGACGCTTAGAGATAATGGTCGATCTGGAGGAAGAAGAAGGACCACGGGAAGTAGTTTTTCTACCTCTAGAAGCCATTTGCAACAAGGATATCAAGGAAATAAGAAGTTGCAAAGGATTGAGAAGTGGGTTTACTCAAAACAGATTTTTCAAAATCCAAACCCCAAATCTCAATGAAATCCAAAATAGAAAGCTTAAGCTAGAAAAGTAAAACAATCTAGACACAAATCTGCAAGAAAAACATGTTGGAACACTAACCTTGAAGAACATGAAAAATGGGTTCGACAAGTCGAAGCTCGGCTCCTTAGAGAGGAAAAACGAAATGAGGAAGAAAGTAAAAATCTCCAAATTTTAAGTGATTCCCGAGATCTACGACTGGTCGTGGTGGATATCTACGACCGGTCGAAGGTCGACTGGTCGAGTATACTCACGACTGGTCGAAGAATGTCCAAAAATTCATATTTCTTGCAAATTATTCAAAAATTGGAATTCATCTAGCAAATATATACACTATGATACAAGTAGGCATAAATAATCATTTTAAAATGCACATGCCAAGATCAAATTTCATCTTTTTGAACCAGCTTTTATCAAGAGGTTTTGTCAAAATGTCAGCTCGTTGATCTTCGGTAGGAATATATTCTAGAGATATAACTTTATCTTCTACTAACTCCCGAATATAATGAAATCTAATGTTAATGTGCTTAGTACGAGAATGCTGAATAGGATTTTTTGAAATATTTATTGCACTGGAATTATCACAATGTAATAACATAGAATCCTGTTTAATTCCATAATCACTTAGCATTCGTTGCATCCAAACAGCTGTGTGTACATGCATTACCAGCTGCGATATACTCAGCTTCAGCTGTTGAAAGTGATATAGAATTTTGTTTCTTACTAAACCAGGAAACTAGACAATTTCCATGTGTAAAACAACCACCACTGGTTGATTTTCTATCATCTAGATTACCAGCCCAGTCAGCATCCGAGTACCCAGCTAATTGGACACTAGTCTCATGAGGATACCAGAGACCGAGATTTACAGTACTTGCGACATATCTAATAATTCGCTTGACAGCAATCAAGTGAGATTCTTTTGGATCAGATTGATATCTTGCGCAAATACCAACACTTAGAGAAATATCAGGTCTACTAGCAGTTAAATATAACAAACTACCAATCATACTCCGATAAAGTTTGAGTCAACATTTTTACCATTAGAGTCTTTTGAGAGTTTCAGGGTAGTACTCATAGGAGTATCAAAATTCTTGCCATTCTCAAATCCAAATCTCTTGATTAGATTCAAAGCATACTTAGATTGAGAAATGAATATTCCTTCAGGTTGTTGCTTTACTTGTAATCCAAGGAAATAAGTCAATTCCCCAACCATGCTCATTTCGAACTGTGATTTCATCAAATCTGCAAACTCAGTAGTCAAGTCAGTACAAGTTGATCCATAAATGATATCATCAACATAAATCTGTACCATTAAGATATGATCATTATGTTTTTTAACAAACAGAGTTTTATCAACAGATCCCATTTGAAAATTATGACTTAAAAGAAAATTTGTTAGTTTCTCATACCATGCCCTAGGTGCTTGTTTTAATCCATAAAGTGCCTTTTTAAGCCGATACACATAATCAGTATTTTTGGGATCTTCAAAACCCATTGGCTGTTCAACATAGACTTCTTCATGTAAATCGCCATTTAGAAAAGCACTTTTCACATCCATTGATAGATCTTTATCTTTCTAAAACATGCAATGGATATAAATAGTCTGATAGATTCAAGACGTGCTACTGGTGCAAAAGTTTCATCGAATCAATTCCTTCAATTTGAGTATAACCTTGTACCACTAGTCTAGCCTTGTTTCTAATTATATTTCCACATTCGTCAGACTTATTTTTGAAAATCCATTTTGTTCCAATGATGTGTATCTTTAGGTCTTGGTACAAGATACCAAACATCATTTCTTACGAATTGGTTGAGTTCTTCTTGCATCGCAACAATCCAGTTCTCATCAGCAAGAGCTTCTTTTACGTTAAATGGTTCTATTTGGGATGTAAAACATACATAATTACATATATCCTCAAGTTGACTACGGGTGCGAACACCGGTGAGAGAGTTTCCAAGAATTTGTGTGGTTAGATGATCTTTAACAGTCCTTAACTCAGAATCATTCTGATTCGATGAAGTATCGAGTTTATCAATGATTAGTACTTCATCATTATCTGAATTAGGGATTGGTGTGTTTAAGTGATCATCAATGACAACATTGATGGACTCTTGAATCACACCAGTTCTTTTGTTCAGAACCCTATAAGCCCGACTGTTTAAGGAATATCCTAGAAAAATCCCTTCATCACTCTTCGTATCGAATTTTCCCAAATTTTCACGATCACGTAAAATATAGCACTTGCTGCCAAAAACTCGAAAGTATTTAACAATAGGCTTTTTATTGAACTACAATTCGTAAGCCGTTTTATTATTATCATTGCTAGTGTAGATTCGGTTAATAATATAGCAAGCTGTGTTGACTGCTTCAGCCCAAAGATTTTTAGAGAGCTTCATGCTATTCAGCATGACATTAGCCATTTCTTGAAGCACCCTATTCTTTCTTTCTACAATTTCATTTTGTTGTGGAGTTTTGGGAGCAGAGAATTCATGTAATATTCCTTGGTCGGTACAGAACTTCTCAAAATTGCTATTCTCAAATTCAGATCCATGATCACTACGAATCTTACTGATTTGAGAAGATTTTTCAGTTTGAATCCTTTTGAAAATTTCTTACTTCTTCAAGGGTTTCAGATTTATCCCTTAAGAAGACTACCCATGTAAATCTGGTAAAGTCATCAACTATTACCAGGATATACTTTTCCCACCACGACTTTCCGTTCTGGTAGGTCCTATCAGATCCATGTGGAGGAGTTCGAGTGGTCTTGATGTGGTATTTGAATTCACCTTTTTGTGTGAGTTCCTTGTTGTTTGCCTATCTGGCACTCACCACATATTTTATCTAATTTCTGAAGTTTGGGTAAACCTCTTATAAGTTCTCGTTTGCTCAATCTATATAAATTTCGATAATGTACATGTCCAAGACGTTTGTGCCATAAATCAGTCTCGTCTGTATGGACCATGTAACATGTTTGATTAGATGAGCTGGATTCGCTAATAATATAGCAATTTTCAGACGTTCTACGTCCAGTTAATATTACAGAACCCTTATTGTTTAGTATCTCACAGCTTTGATTAGAAAACCGAACACTATGGTTATTATCACATATTTGAGATATACTAAGCAAGTTATGTTTTAAGCCTTCAACATATAAAACGTTTTTAAACACAGGAAGATTAAAAAGTTGAACCGTACCTTGGCCTATAATCTTGCAGTTGCTACCATCACCAAATGTGACTGAACCATCAGTCATATCTTTCAGATCCGTGAATAAAGCTTTGTCACCTGTCATATGCCTGGAGCATCCACTGTCTAGGTACCACTTTGAATGACTTTTGCTTTGAAAGCAGTGTGAGCAACCAAGCAGGCAACTTTAGGAACCCATTTCATAACTGTTTTGGGTTTAGGAACATAGTTGGTCTTCTTTTGTTTATAGTTGTAAGAATGACCTATAGAGTTAGATTTTAAGAGCTCCTTGAGTAAATCAACTATCTTTTCAGCTAGTGGATTTCGTTTCTGATTAAAGTTGACATGACTGCTTCTAGGTTTTTGAAAAGTTTTTGAATTTTAGAAAAATCTTGATAAGTACTTTTCCCTTTGAGTTGAGGACTCTCCTTTAACAAACATAGGAGGAGTAATACTTTTGTTTAGGAGGTTGATTTTTATCATAGCCCAACTGGGATAGATCGCCACATTTCTTGATCCGGATAAAAGTTTCTCTAACTTTGGATCACCTTGGGCATATTTCCATGTGTCCTTTAGACTCAGAAGAGAAGATACTTCAGTTTTAAGTTTCTCAATTTCAGATTTCAAATCAAATAATTAGGGAGTTTTTTGAATTCCAAATCGCATTTGATTTTTTCAAACAATCTGAAATTTGTGATTTTTTCTAAGACAAGAGTGATTCAAACCATTCTTTGAGTTTAGAAAACTTTTCTTTTTGAAGTTTAGTTTGACAGCAATTTTACAACTTTCCTTATATAGGGCATTGTAAGCGTCTTGAAGATCATTTCATTTTCACATTCACTACTCAGATTTTCATCACTTGTTGAGTCATTATCTGAAAATGTGAATTTGGCTAGAGTCATAAGAGCTTTAATCTCATGCTCGACTCAGTTTCAGAATCTTCTGATTCAGAAGAAGCTTCAGAATCAGATGATTCATCCCTGTAGCCAACATACCCTTCTTCTTGGGTTTGTCCTTTTTAGGACATCTATTTGCTAAGTGCCCATATTCTTGACAGTTGTAACATTGACTATCTTTTAAAGATTTCAAGATTTGGGTCTAAACTTCTTTTTATCATCGATTTTTTAAAATCAACCCTTTTCTTGCTTTTGAAAATCTTGTAAAATTTCTTAGTTGAAAGAGCCATATCATCTTCTGAATCAGAATTTTCTTCTGAATTACATTTAGAAGATTTTAGTGCGATAGATTTACCTTTAGGAGCTTTAAGTTTAACTTGTAGGTTTGTAGAGAACCAACTAGTTTCTTCCACCCTCATATTAATCCGTATCACGAAGTTCCTGATTGCGGTTACTTTAGAATTGAACCGTTCAGGAAGTGAGCGTAATGTCTTTGCACACACTTTACTTTCTGGGATTTTATCGCCAAGACCCACATTGAGTTTACAATGTCATTCAATCTAGTGTAAAAGTCCATAAACATTTCATTTTCCTCCATATGAATTTTCTTAAATCTGGTTGTGAGGAGTTGGACTTTAGATTTTTTACAATTGTAGTACCCTCGTGTGTCATTTCTAATATATCCCAAGCTTGCTTTGCAGTATCACAGGAATGATTCTTTTGAACTCATCCGGTGATAGTGCGCAAGTGATTGCATTTAGTGCTTTAGCATTTGCACTACGCTCACTTTTCTAAAGAGTGGTCCATTGGTAATATGGTGTGACTTTCATAGATTTTGAACCATCACCCCAGTAAACTTCCATGATAGGAGGTTTCCACTCAGTCACTGTGGCTTGCCACACATTTTCATCCATTGATTTTAGGAAGATCCTCATTCTGCTTTCCAATAGGCATAGTTGGAGCCATCAAAGGGTGGAGGCCTTGTGACTGAAAGGCTATCAAAATTTGACATTCTTAATAGCTTAAATCGTTAGCTCAGGAATTAAATCCAAGAATAAAAAAGAGCTATTAGGATCTGATACCACTTGAAAAGGCCTAGCTATATGTCCTAGAGGGGGGGGGGGGTGAATAGGACAATGCCAAATAAAACTTATCAAAGCGGAATTAAAAAAGAATATGATAGCCAAAGTAAATCACAATGCAGAAAGTAAAACACCTCAAAATTTAGATCTTGAGAGGTTGATACAAATGTTTTCTAAGGACAACCTTTCACCAAAAACCAGAGTTTATGGTAGGACAACCTTATTTCTAGAAAGATCTTTGTATCAAATCTCAAACCAAAGAGGAATACAGAATAAATACAAACTGAATTGAAATAAATTGTAATCACAAATGTATTGTTCTATGGACAGCCATACACCATAAAAATGGCAGGCACCTTGCTGGAAACAACTTTTAAAGGAAATTGAATATCAAGCTAATAAAGGAATAACAGAAAATAATTCTAAACTATCACAAAATTCCCACAATGCTTGAATTAAATGATTACAATATTCACCACCATACATACATCCCACAAATAAATAATTAAAGTTAGAAGTATAAATCATTCAACCACAACACAAGGGATTATAGTGGTTCGCCTGTGTGTTCACCAACTGTGTAAACAACAGCCACACAGAATGCTACTCCACTCCTAATATCCTCACTCAGGGGATATTAGCATTCACTAACAAAATAGGTTTTCCCAGGTTCACCCAAAACCTTTACAATTGTGTCTTTGTCTGTGGGCTTACACAATTAAAAAAACCCTACTTCTGAGTTTTCCTGGCTCTCCTCAAATAACCAATACAACAAGATTTTTCTGGCAAATATTGAAAGAAACCAAAACAGAAAGGAATTTACACAATTAAATGTAAAATACCTGATTATCTTCTTTGTAGCAGCCCGGTAGAACCAAGTCAGAGTAGATGATTGAATGTCCAAGTTCAATGTCCAGTACTCAATTACAATGGTTCTAATTCTAATAGATTTTAAATTAAACTAGTAGGGCTTGCCTAATTGATTTTGATTCCAAAGAAGGGAATAACAATTCCTCTTATCAAATTAGATTGGAATAGCAGAAACAAAATCAATTAAATAAAGCTAAGGAAAGAGAATATTAAATAAGCACACTTAGCTTAGATGGAGCACAGAATTATCTTTCAGAAGTTCGACGAAGATTGGCTTGAATGGATTAATTAATTCGATGATTTCTTCTGAGATTCGTGCTCTATTTATAGGTGATCAGATCGCGTCTTCGACTGGTCTAGGGAGCTCTTTGACTAGTCGAAGCAATAACAGATATTTGAAAAATCAGGCGCGATAAGCTTTGATCGTTCTACGACTGGTCGAAGGTCTCCTTCGACTGGTCGTAGGTCACCTTCGACTGGTCGAAGAACTTAAAATTCATCGCTGGACTTTGAGTCGAAGACTTTCAATTGGTCGAAGATGCAGTCGACACTGTTCCTTCAACTGATCGAACAGATTCCTGGACTAGTCGAAGCCTAACAGAAATTATCCGATTTTTGTAACAAACTCACGACTGATCGAGGAATTTCTTAGACTGGTCGAAGCAACTCTAGGACTAGTCGAAGAACAGACCAAACTTATGTAAAATAAGCATCCGACTTATGTATCCAAAGTGACCTACTTCTAAGGTCAACCTAAGGTCAGTCAAACCTCAACCATGAAGTAAGGACATTGAAACATTAGGAACTAGTGACCTTGAAGTATAAGCCTTAAAGTCTTGATGTAGTTCAATCTTGAAATCTTGATGTGGCTCAATCTTGAAAGTGTCTTGAGTTCTTTACAAACTGCCTTGTACTCTTCTTGAAGTCTTGCAGCTTGAGTCATGTCTTGTGAGCAGTTCTTGCAGTCAAGGTTGATCCTTGTACTTGTGAGCTTTACTTGTTGTGAGCTTTGTTTGTTCATGAATGTTGATCTTTGAGAGAGCTTCACTTATGCAAGTTATATAACAGTGATTTTGGCACCACAAATTTGACAACAAACAGGGATATAAATTATAACACTTACACAGGTAATTGGTAACGGGATTGAATTCGTGGCTGAGATTCATTTGCCACGTGAGATGTGTTCGACGAACCCGAGTCGTACTTCGGTTGGCGATAGTGGTTGGTCACATGAAGTGCTTATGCACTTCATATCGTTCAACTTGTTGTGCGCTCGAGCTAGCCGAGCTCGTCAAGCAACCCGATCTGTCTTATGTATGTTCACTAGGTTTGGATGCTACAGCTTGAACCTAGGGTACCAAACTTACCAGTGAAATCCATTTAACCATGGTACCTCGATCCGCTAAGACTCATGAGCCGGGCATGGTAGTATGGGACACCGTGGTCGAGCTGTAGGCCTACGCTGGGGCCACGTGCCTCCCCGTAGTGTCCATTGAGCAACTAAACTCGTGAGCCAATTATGGTGGTATGAGACACTATATTCGAGCTGTCAGCCTACACTGATTGGTGACGAGCCCTTTGTAGTGACCTCAAACATACTCTGAATTTGCGGTGAGGCAACGAGTTTTGCTGCAGTGTATAGAGTATGAACTAGGCCTTTATCAATTTAGTGATGAACCGTTAAAAAGGTGATAAGGGAGTGGTGTAACGAATGCATGTAACAGCCCTGGCAGCCTTTGCAGTGACCTAGAAACACACCATCGTATGAGATTAACTAGGACTGATGACCCTAGAATGGATCATGTTGGGAATGATACAAGGGAGGTACCTTAGTTTCCCAATACTGCTGTTTGAAATGGACTAATAACAACTCGGTAATCATGCTCATCATCGCATTGCATGTGCCTGTAAGATGTGGAGCACTGAGGAATGCAAGCATGCCTCGAACGTAAGATGGGTCGCACGAGGGAGTGTGTGGTGAGAGCATGCATCATGACTACATTCATACTTGCATTAATAAGAGTAGTTATGAGTGTTTGATTGTACTGCTTTATCATTACTGCTTGACTGAATTGATAACATGTTAACCTATGCTTATTGTTCCACTGAGTTGATCACTCACTCCCACGTTATGGGATGGTGTTGTACACACCAACCAGACTTGTTTGAGTTTCAGATGATGGCGATGCTGCGAAGCGGAGCCGGACTCTTATGAGGATGTGGAGGATTCCTCCTTTATGCAGTTTAAGGCGGGTTCCTGTGAGCCGTGTCCTGATCGACGGGGCTTTCTAGGATATTGACTAGATGACCTTACACAACTTGGTATAATTTGAAATTGTACTTGTAAATAGTTAACCTGGTAACATTATCACACTCTGGAGACTCACCACAGTTTTTATATTTTATATATCTATCACAGTCTTCCGCTTGCAATCTCACTTGTCTCTGGAGTATGATATGCTGTTTTGGCTTAATCTCACTCATGTTCAATGCATTAATACAGACAACATTCAATCATCATTCATTTTGTTGCATAAGTGATGCGTTGGAACTCGGGAGTTGAGTTTATGCTCGACCCCCGATTTTCAGGGCGTTACAACCTGCTAGTGCCCTAGTTTGTCAAGTTACGTGAATGGTGAGTCAGACTGACTACAAGAGTTTATTTCAAGCGTCTGCCTCATCCGGATGTGTGAAAGCTCGCAAAAGGTAAATCATAGCCTCACATCCCATGTCCCAAAACCCCAGGTGATTTAAACCCTTAAAACAAGATAGACATCTCAGGGTTTTTATGGTGAGAAAGCTTTTTGCAAAATAGGAAAATCTCTAAGTTTTTCTCGCCTTGTCGATTTTATCGAAGCACCCTCGATATGATCGACCTGTTCTATTGATGTCCTCGATACCTTAACGATATTATCGATAAGAGGACCAAAATGTCCAGCAACTAAATATTCATCGGGATGGATTTATCGATGTATCGATAAACCTATCGATATCATCAATAAAAGCACTAAATATGTCCAGCAACTGTACAATATATCTGGACGAATTATCGATGATTCGATACTCATATCGATACCATCAATATTCAAATCTCAAGACCATCGAGAGTGGCTCGATAAGATTGACAGACAGATTTCCGACGCCCCTGTTTTTTAATGAAAATCTCAAAAATCTTCGATATATCGATGACCTCCCGATATGATCTGAATTCAAATATCGATAAGATCGGAGGTCTGTCGATGATATCGATGGTGGGCGCGCTCTTCTTATAGTAGATATTTCAGGATATTTTTTAACTATGATCGGGAGCCGTTCGATTTAATCGATATTCAAATATCGATGATATCGACACCAGATCGATTGCATCGAACTAAGCTATAATCTGTCCAGCAAGTTCAAAGATAAATCTGCTGGAATTATCGATGCCTCAACTCAGATCTCGATATCATCGACATTCAAATTCCGATGACCTCGACGGTTCCCCCAATCATTCATGAAAACCTGAAATATTTTCTAAGTCAAGTCTCTCTCATTTTTCATGTGTCGAGGGATCGATCCAGTCATCGATGGAATCGGAGTTCGAAATCCGATGACATCGACAACTGTTTCGATTCATCGACCTATTGGCAAGGAGTTTCAAAAGCGTATGACATCGAGTCCGAGTCATCGAGCAGACCATCGATGCTATCGAGAGTATACGCTCGATGATATCGAACCTACTCGATGATATCGAACTCTGTCATAAATGTGACCGTTTTATATCCGTTGGAACTTCTTGCCTATATATAGAGGACTTGTTCTTTATTGCTGTAAGAGAGAAAAGAGAGAGCTTTGTGTGTTTCAACTTGTATCTTATACCTAAAGCCTTTCTCTCTAGGGAGTTCATCCTCCAATCCTCCCTTACTATTGATATTAAATAGAGTGGATTGGGGAATGAACTTCTGCATTCAAGGATCCTTCAGCTACCACCTTAATGGCAAATCATTAAGCTGGGATGCCTTGAATGCATAAGAGAGGAACCACTCTATCTTCCTTATAGGAAAATCTTTAGAGAGTAGGATTCCATCTCACTCTTGACCCAACCCGAAGCCGAGTATCGGTATATCTTGTGTTGCGGATCAAGGGAGCTGAAGACTCTTCGTCAACAAGGAGGAGGAGATCTTTGGCGTTGTGGTTAACGGGACTCATCAACTTATCTGTAAGTATCTGGAGTCCAGAGGACACTTGTGATCATTCCTTTCTAGGTCTTGGTCTTAAGTGGTTCTCACCCTTGAAGTCCTCAAGGAGGCCTCCGGCAGAAGTGTACGTAGTGGGTGCACAGGGTGGACCCTTGCTCTTGTGTAGGGCATAAACTGTTAGGTCCTTGTGTAGGTCCTTGACCTGTGTGGTCTAAAATTCGGGTGCGTGTGTGGACCTTTGCTCTTGTGTGGGCATAAACTGTTAGGTCCTTGTGTAGGTCCTTGACCTGTGTGGTCTAAAATTCGGGTGTGTTGTGTGGACCCTTGCTCTATGGAGAGCATAAACATCTGGTTAGGAGTGAACCAGTAAAACTCCAGGGTTAGAGGTGAACCGAGTAGAAACCTCCGTGTAAAGGTTGAAGGTGAACCTGATTTAAAACCTTAGGTTTGAGGTGAACCTTGGGAAACCTCCTTAGTGAAATCCAGTACACTCAAGGGTTGAGTGCGGAAGCCGGGAGTGGAGTAGACTTATCGTCGAACCACTATAAAATGATTGTGTCTGTGATTGCTTTTCTATATGTGTGATTCATGTCAATGCATTCATATTCATATATCTGATCACATCTCACACACATACACAGTCATATCCAACATAGACTAAGTTGGATATTGTTATATCTTGATTAGTTTGTGATTGGATCCTCTACTTGGCTTGGAAGCCAATAGAGTTACATTTGAGTAATCCTGATAGTTGCATATCTATAAGGATTAGTGTAATAGAATTTTGAATAAAAAGTAAAAACTTTTAAAATTCCTATTCACCCCCCTCAAGACATATTGGCATATTCCGACTTCATCTCTAGCGGTCTTCACCGCTATTTCAATATGTTATTGGGTGGAGGTAGGTTAGAGATAAGATTAATTTTAGCCTTATTTACCTCGATTCATTTGGACGAGATGATATGTCCAAGGACAATTCCCTTATGAACCATGAAATGACATTTCTCCCAATTGAGTACCAAATTCTTTTCTTCACATCTTTTAAGCACACATTTAAGATTCTCTAAGCAATCATTGAAAGGTGGACCAAAGACCGAGAAGTCATCCATAAAGACCTCTAGATATTGCCCCACTATGTCAGAAAAAATACTCATCATACATCACTAAAAAGTGGTGAGGGCATTACACAGTCCAAATGGCATCCTTCGGTAAGCAAAGGTACCGAAGGGACATGTGGATGTGGTATTTTCCTGATCTTCAAGGGCTATCTTTATTTAGTTGTAGCCCGAATATCTGTCAAGGAAACAGTAATAGGAATGACCAGCTAGTCTTTCCAAAATTTGATCGATGAAGGACAAAGAAAAGTAGTCCTTCCTCGTGAAGGTATTCAACTTCCTGTAGTCAATGCACATTCTCCAACCAGTAGTAACTTTGGTTGGCATGAGTTCATTGTTGACATTGGCTATGATGGTGATTCTGGACTTCTTAGGAACCATATGAGTTAGACTCACCCATTGACTATCGGATATAGGGTATATGATACCCACATCCAATAGTTTAAGAACCTTAGCCTTAACCACTTCCTTCATGTTTGGATTTAGTCTATGTTGTGATTACCGAGAGATCTTCACATTATCCTCAAGATAAATGCGGTGAGTACAAATAGAAGGGGTCATTTGCCTTGAGGTCCGCAATCGACCATCCAAGGGTTCCCTTATGCTCAATGAGAGTAGAGATGAGCATACTCTCCTATTCTCGCTCAAGGTGGGAAGAAATCATCACCGAGTATGTCTCATCTTCACCTAAATAGACATATTTCAAATCAGAGGGCAAAGGTTTTAAGTCAAGCTTCGGCGCCTTGAGGTTAGACGGTAGAGGCGCTACATCAGTTTGGGGCAATTCTTCAAATTGTGGCCTCCCCCTGTTAACTTAAAGTCCCGTCAAAGTATTAAGCATCGCACTTGTCTCCCTAATCATATCGTCATCTAAACCATGGGAGTAGGACAAGCACGTCTCTAGAGGGTCAGAGGATAAGGTCATCAAAGTTCTATCCTCCACGAAAGAATCAATCAAGTTAACTTCGTGGGCATCATCATCATCCTCTACCTATTTTCCCGTATTGAAAAAAAATATTTAACTTCAATGTCATATTTTCAAAGACAAACTCATGACTCCATTCCTGCAATTAATGATTGTATTTGATGTGCAAGGAATGGGTGACCAAGAATGACAAGAATTTGAGTGCTCATGTCCATGATGAGTTGAGTATCTAAGACAATAAAATCTACCGAGTAGTAGAATCTGTCAACCTGGACCAACACATCCTCAATTATTCCTCTCGGTACACGAACCAAGCGATCGGCAAGTCAATTGTAATGTGGTCCGGGTGGGTTTCAAATCACCTGAACCTAGTTGTTCGTAGACCGAGTAAGGAATCAGATTTACACTCACTCCTAAGTTAAGAAGTGCGTACTCAATCCGGTAGTTCCCAATTACACAAGTGATAGTTGGGCTACGAGATGTTTGTATTTCTGTGGCACATCTTGTTTTAGGATGACACTCACCTTTTATTTAAGAAGATTTTCTTTTAAATATTTTAATGTCTTTTGGTCGTACACAAGTCTTTTAGAATTTGGCATATGAAGGTATTTGTTTAACCGCATCCAGTAGAGGGATGTTGACCTTCACTTGTTTCAACACCTCTAGAATGTCCTGAGAGTTAGAGAGAGGTTGTAACAACCTGAAAATTTCCGTACATTGGGCCGAGTACCACCTCGACCAGAAATCACATAGGATTAAATCCTTTAGAAATTTAACAAAGTTAACTAAGTACTAAACTCGGTAAATCATGAAATCCATTGGGATCGCTTTAAATACGATCTGCAAGACCCAAAACTTGCAGAATTGGTGACTCTAGGTTACCCTAAAGTTTAGAGCCAAACTCATTACCCGTCTGCTCTCGGGACTGAAACGAAACTTCGTATGAGGTCTAGATCGCACATCGGGAGTCCGATTAACACGAAGCTAAGGAACCAGGACCGCCCCACTGGGCTTGACAATCATCTCAAAAATCAGATGATTCCGATGTCCCACGGCCATTATTTTCACTCCGGAGCGAGGGAGTGTGAAAAACACTATTTCCATCCAAGAAAAAATATCTGGAATAGTGATCTGGCACCTTTCGGTTGCGCGTCAGTATTAAGCAACCTGACCGTCGGAATCAGACCAAATTACACCCTCGGATTAAGAAAAATTTCAGGAACATTTACATGTACTCAGAAATTCCGATCGTGGCCCACGGACCGTTGAACTGAAAGTGGTCCGCCACGTGCGATCTGGGAATCCGATCGAGCCGAAAACGTAATCCCACGTAGATCCGCAGTGGGTGAGCTTAAGTCTGACGTTTGGCTCAAAGAGGGCCACCAGAACACCCCTTTTGAGCTTGGAAAGTGGCGAAATGCCTATGTAAGCAGTCACCCTTGAACCTGAGTCTGTTTTGGGGAGGTTTTGGCTATAAAAGGGGCTTAGAACAGCCCCTCTCACAGCCATACGAATTTGGGTTCAAACCCTAAGAGAGAAAGAGAGAAAAGAGAGAGAAACTTGTGGAGATCGAAGCCGATCTTCCTCCTGCTGCTTCCACCTCTCCCACGGCCTACACCGCTCTATTCCAAGAGATTTCCCGGCGGTTTCCACCCCATTTGAAGGTAAGAAACCCTAACCCTAGGTCTGATTTGAGCCTGATTAGTGATAGGTTAAGGAAAGACTAATCGAATGCGATCTTTAGGCTAAGAAACTCCCGTATACGGAAGCACCAACCTTCTTGCTGATTCGTTGGAATTCCAAGGGCTGAGGTGAGGACTTTAAGCGTATAAGTTACGGTTTTCAACGCTTTCAATGACAGATAATGATAGATTCATGATCTGCATGCAAATGCACATGTACAAAGTGCTTTCCGTTTCCTGTTTCGATTAGCGATAAAGATTATGGAATTTTACATACTCTTGATATACGTAGAAATACCGTATACGTATTTTTGTGGAGAAAATGTTTGACATGTTTATTTAATGTTTGATTATATCATGTGTGGATAAAATACTAGTTTGGCGAAAGAGATCGCAAAAATATATGTTCATGTGTAAATGCCGTGTATGTCGAAATTGCGTATTCTAGAAATCCCGCATACGTGCGGATTTTGGATATGTAATTGTAATGATTATTTGCTGTATGAATACGATATACGCGGGAAAAATACTCCCGGGGCTTAGGGACAGCCCAATCACGAACTTGCCTAACATACGTCATGTATGTTGGAAACGTGTATTCTAAGTGTTTGTGTATGTGCATGTAGGTGTACATGTGCATGTACTAGTGCCTAGATAGGCGCTGATATGGGTTCTCCAACTCCCTTAGAGACATGTAGGATCCCCTCCATGCGGTGGTTCACCGCAACCACTTAATTGTAGTGCACACACAATTCTATCCCTATGGGGATAGTGCTTTAGTACATGCATTACAATATGCTTTCTAACATGCTTCTCAACATGCTTTGTAACATGCTTTACTTCATGTCTTACTTTATGCTTTATAACATGCCGACTAACATGCTTGTATTGCTTGTTTACCATGCTTTACTTCACATGCTAACGATGAAAACTGTTTGAGTTTGGGACTATGTTTATAGTCCAAACACTCGGTACCAGACTTGTGATTGTGGCTGAGATTCATGTCGCCACAAAGGACGGGTCCGGCGAACCCGAGTCGTACTTCGGTTGGCGATAGTGGTTGGCCACGCGGAGTGCTTTTGCGCTCCATATCGCTCAACTTGTGGTGCGCTCGAGCTAGTCAGGCTCGCCACTTGAACCGAAGTGTAGTTGTGTGTTCACCTTGTTTGGTCGCTACTGCTTGAACCTAGGGTACCAAACTTACCAGTGGTGATTCCTGTTTAACCATGGTACCTAGATCCGCTAAGACGCATGAGCCGGGCATGGTGGTATGGGACACCGTGGTCGAGCTGTCGGCCTATGCTGGGGCCATGTGCCTCCCCGTAGTGACCATTGCGCAACTATCTCGTGAGCCGAATACGGTGGTATGGGACACTGTATTCGAGCTGTCGATACTTCGGCGAGAGCCGAGTACGGTGAGATCTGTGCTCGTGCTGACGGGCGACGAGTCCTCCGTGGTATCATCGAGTGTACTTTAAGTATCTGTGATTGGCCACGAGCCTTTCACAGTAACTAGAGTGTGAGTTGAGCCGAGTACGGTGAGACCTGTACTTGAGCTGACGGCTAGTGATTGAGCCGAGTACGGTGAGACCTGTACTCGAGCTGACGGCCAGCAATTGAGCCGCATACGGTGAGATCTGTATCCGCGCTGACGGGTGACGAACCTGTTGCGATGCCATCACTAAGCTTCTCAAACCATAACATCGTATGAGAATAACTAGGATTGACGACCCTAGAATGGATCATGTTGGGAATGATACAAGGGAGGTACCTTAGTTTCCCAATACTGCTGGTTGAAATGGACTAATAATAACTTGGTAATCATGAACATCATCGCACCGCATGTGCTTTGTAGATGTGGCGCACTGAGGGAGTTAAGCATTCGCGAACGTAAGATGATGTCGCTTGAGGGTGGTTTGGCAAGGGCATACAGCATCATGTCATATCATTTTTGCATTTAACAAGAGTAGTTAGAAATGCTTGATTTGTACTGCTTTATCATTACTGCTTGGTTGATTTGATAACATGTTAACTTATGCATTATTGTTCCACTGAGTTAGCTACTCACTCCCACGTTACGGGACGGTGTTGTACACACCAACCAGACTCTGTTGCAGGATTAGAGGGCGCCTTGGTTCAGGAGCCAGAGCCCGACGTTGATGAGGACCAGGAGGAGTTCTCTTTCATGCAGTATTCTGACGGCTACGCCTAGGCCGGCTGCATCGCGGGACTTTCGGGGCCTCTTTTGAGGATGTATTTTGGGTTTTTAATTTACAAACTTTACATGTATATTGGTGCTCAGCTAGTACTCATACTCTGAAGTTCAGAAAATTTTGTTACTTTACATACTTGTATATAAAATTTCAGTCTTCCGCTGTTTTTAAATGCAATTGAACTGGAGTATGAATTACTGTTTTGGTTTAATCTCATTCATGTTTATTGCGCTAACTCAGACAACATTTAACCGACATTGTGTATGTTGCATAAGTGATGCGTTGGAACTCGGGAGTTGAGTTCATACTCGACCCCCGAATTTCAGGGCGTTACAAGTTGGTATCAGAGCATGATTTTGATTAAAACCGGACCTGAGTTATGTCCCCACTACGTACGCTGACGCATTATACTTAGGAGGGTGCGCAAACTTTAGAAACAGTCCTAGGGTCTCCCGACTTCACCGTTCGGTGAAATTCGTTGAAAATAGACGCGTTGATCGAGTTTGTACTCGATCCTGACCGCACACGTGGACTCCAAATCACCCCTTGACCGTCTATTGACGTGTCATGGTCACACTCCACCAAAAATAATTCCTTAAAAATCGGGAAAAATCAGATTGATTCTGAAATTTCCGGAAACTGCCCGTTTGGGAGCCGAACGGAGTTCGTGGGCCCCCCACGTCAGCCCATCACATTTTTTGACCAAGCCAGGGTGCATTCAGCACCCTGGGCACGTGCCAAGGTGGGCCAGGCCGCGGCAGCGCGGGTTCCGGCCAAGTCCGGCCGCGGCGCCGCCGCGGGTCGGGCGGCGCGCCGCCGGCCGGTCGACTTTCCGGCGGTGGGTCAAGTGTGGGCTGGGTCGGTTTGACCCCCCCTACCCCATGGCACGTTCCATTTGGGTCTTTGGATTAGAATAAATAGGGTTGGAAGCACCCCCTTTGCATTTCACCCCTCTTTTCAAGCATCTCCACCCATTTTCGATTTTCTCCAAAAACCCATCCCTCCAACCTCCAAATCTTCCATTTTTCTTCCATATCTCACCCATCCCAACCTCCCACAACAGCCCTAGCTTCCCCTTTCCCCATTTTCTCAAGTTGGAGCTCTCATATCCCTCTTTGGAGCTCAAATCGGGTAAGATACAAACCCATCCCACTTCCTTCTTGTTTCTTCTTCATTTTCTACCTCTTGGGCTCCTCCCACACCCATTGCATTGATTATTTGTGGTGGAGCAAAGAGATCAGCCCTTAAACCCCATTTTGGGCAAATTTCCATGGCCCTCCTTGGTGTGGTGGCCACCATTTTCTCTCTTTCCTCCATCCTATCTCTCATGGGAAAGAGGAAAACCGCGGCTGATGATGCCGGCCCAAGTAGGCCAGCCCATTCCCGAAGAAGATCCGACGTCGGGGCCGGCCCAAGCACCGTGCGGGAATTTAGGTCAAAGCGAGACTTGGATCCCGACCATCCCGCCAGAAATGCTTACCCGATTGGCATGGAATATGGGCGCTTTGCGGGCCGCAAAGTTGTGTTTGAAGCCCATGTAGATGAAAGGATGTTCGGGCTACACCCACTGATGGACCACCTGGTGGACATCGGTTGGAATTCTATATTTGATGGCCAGTCGCCTGCATGTGAGAACACGGTCCGCGCCTTCTATGCTCACATCGTGGACGCATCTGTTGAGCCTCTTCAGTTTACTGTTTCTGTGAGGGGCATTAGACGCACAATTACAGTGGATGAAGTGGCTCGGATCACCAAGCTGCCGCGTGGTCAGGTACACCCCAGTGGTAGCTTTTCCAGAAGTGCGCGGGAAAGGGATCGCCGCGCGCGATATCTCTGTGGTCGCCGGGTTACTTGGAGGAGAGGAAACAGCATTGCGTCGACAAAAATGGCGGAAGACTTCCGTTTACTCCATCATATTTTCACCTACAACGTGTACCCACGAACGGGTAACCGCACGGAATGTACTCGGGTGATGGTAGACTTCTTGTACAAGATGGGACATGGAGACGACATATGCCTACCCACGTTCATCCTATCTCAGATAGTGCATGCCGTTCGTTCTACCAGGAACGATCTTTCGCTTCCATTTGGCCGTCTGATCTGCAGGATGGCTCGTGATGTAGGCTACAGGCTGAACATGGAGGATCTTGCACCGGTCCGAATCATAAGTGAAGCGACACTCAGGAATATGAAGATCGGCCCTCAACAGCGGCAAGCCCGACTCGACGACTCTGGTGATGAGTCGGATAGTGCCGGCGAGGAGAGTGATGAGGAGGGCGATGATGATATACAGGAAGAAGAACCTGAGGCTCAGGACACCGAGGAGAGTTCACCTCCTGTGGCTCAGGAGCCTGGTATTGATCGGGATGCTTTCGACGCGCGATTTGCCCGTCTTGAGGAAGGGCAAGCCGCCCTGCAGCAAGAAATTGGTCAAGTTCGAGCCAAGCTTGAAGAGACTGACGCTTATATAAAGAGAAGCTTCAAGAAGATGTCCCGTACGTTGAAGGCCATCCTGTGCTGTGCGCAGGATAAGAATGCTCCTCCTCCACCGCCTACTTCGGATGCTTAGTCATCCATGTGTTGTGTGTTGTTGCTTATGTTGGTTACCGCGATAGGCGGTTTATGTTTTTATGTTGTTGATGTAGTAGGTAGTAGCATGCTTTGTATGTTTTCATGTAATGAATGTAATGGCTATCATGTGATTTCTGTCGTGATTCATGTAACTCTGTGTCCATGTATTATGACAATTTTGAGTAAATGAAAAGCATGTAGCCTCTTTGTATTGATGATGTGTGGAATGCGTAAGTGCCTCATGATGTGTTTTGTGCTATATCTCACGAATGATCTACCCTATGTTGTATAGGGCATGCCGCGGCAGTATACGCGGAGCACGGCACATCTACGTTTGACCGGCTCTATGGACCAGACTCCTTCTGGTAGTGGCGGTCCTACTGACCGTGGATTGGGATCTGATCAGCCTTCTGCTGGTCCTAGTGGTGGACAGCCACCTTACACACCCCCGGTCAGAGAGCAGTATCGGCCGTCATCTGCTGCACATCATGATTCCCAGGCTGCTCCACAGCCTGATAGATTTGAGCAGCTGATGATGATGATGCAGAGCAGCAGCAGAAGCAGAGCAGCAGCAGCAGAAGCAGCAGCAGCAGCAGCAGCAGAGCAGAGCAGCATGAGCAGATCAGCAGCAGCAGCAGATGCAGCAGCAGATACAGCAGCAGCAGCATCAGGATCTGATGGCCACTATTGCTGAGGCCTTGTCCCACGGAGGTGGTGCGGCTCCACCTACTACGTCTGCGCATCCTGAGGAGTATTCTGAGCCTCCTGCGCGATGTGAGGATGCGCCTCTGCCTGCACCCGTTGCACCTCCTACTGGAGATGTCGGTACGCGAGGGCTACTCGAGCGATTTCAGCGCTTGAGGCCTCCTTCATTTGCGGGTTCTCACAGACCCGAGGAGGCAGAGTTCTGGTTGGACCGCATCTCCAAGATGCTACGGATGTTACATTGCTCTGAGGCAGAGCAGGTTGAGCTGGCTACCTTTATGTTTGAGAGGGAGGCCAGTTTATGGTGGGACAGTGTGCTGCGCACGGTCGCAGTGGACTTCGTGTGGGAGGCTTTCGAGTCTCGGTTCCACGAGAAGTATTACCCGCAGACATATCGACACGAGCGGGAGGACGAGTTTTTGCGCCTCAAGCAGGGAGGCATGTCGGTGACGGAGTATGAGCACCGGTTTACCGAGTTGGGCCGCTTTGTCCCGACCATCCTCGTCAATGAGCAGATGAGGATGCGACGATTTACTGGAGGCTTGCGACCTGACATACGGTCGAAGCTTTGCTGCCTCACTATCCCTACTTATGCAGCACTGGTCCACATGTCTATGACGGCCGAGCAGGATGTGGACCGTCTGGCCCGATCACGCGGTACTATGGTTGCGAGACCGCGCCAGGATACACAGAGCAGGCCTATTTTAGGCAAGAGGCCTCGAGCCGATTCTCCCCCCAGGGCTGCAGCGCCAGTGCTTCCCATGAGACGCCCGTTGGTGACCTGCACGTTTTGCGGGAAACCAGGACATCCTGCCGAGAGCTGCTTCTCGCGCATGCGGGCTAGCGGATTTGCGCCACCGCAGAGATTGGGTCGCTCTTATCCCCAGACCATTTCAGCTCCGCCGCTACAGACCGCTCCTGCACATCCTTCATTCCGACCTCCTGTGCCGTTCTTCAGACCGCCACAGCGACCCCAGGCTCCTCAGCCGAATCGCCAGCAGCAGGCCCGTGTGCATACCCGTTGCTGAGGCACCTGAGACGTCGATATCGCACCGACGGCCTTCGAGGGCACGGCTCATATCCATGGTACTCCCGTTTCTCTACTGGTGGACACTGGGTCCACTATCTCTATCATTTCATGTGGGGCGGTGAAACGCCTATCTTTGCATTCTGTTCCCACTAAGGGAACGAGACTCACTACGGCCACCGGGACCTTCTCGGATGTCACGCGTTTATGCGAGAGTTGCGCGATAGATTTGGGTAGCAGCACGGAGCACGTCGACCTTATTGTTGCTCCGCTATGGCACTACGATGTTATACTTGGCATGGATTGGCTCGCCAAGATGAGGGCGGAGATAGATTGCGATGCTCGGATCGTGACCGCCTATGGACCTGACGGCACAGCGTTCACGTTCTCTGTACAGGTCAGTTGGCCCTGTCGAGTTGATTGTTATGCTGCATTACTTGTGCCGATTGATGGTCCGACACTGGAGGGTACGCCAGTGGTTAGGGAGTTTGTTGGAGTCTTTAAGACTATCCCTGGTTTACCTCCTCGGCGCGAGATTGACTTTACGATTGACCTTACGCCTGGTGCGATGCCCATCTCGTTGCCGACCTATCGTATGCCTCCATGCGAGATGGAGGAACTGCGGAAACAGATTGACGAACTTGTAGAGAAAGGCTTTATTCGACCTAGTGTGTCTCCTTGGGGAGCACCTGTGTTGTTCGTGAAGAAGAAGGACGGGTCGCTACGGTTGTGTATTGATTACCGTAGGTTGAACCAGGTCACGGTGAAGAACAAGTATCCTTTGCCCAGGATAGATGATCTGTTTGATCAGTTGAGGGGGGCGAAGTATTTCTCGAAGATTGACCTTCAGTCAGGGTACCACCAGTTGCGCGTGAGAGAGGAAGATATACAGAAGACAGCCTTCAGGACGTGCTTCGGGCACTATGAGTTTTTGGTGATGTCGTTCGGTCTGACGAACGCACCAGCCGTGTTCATGGATCTGATGAACCGGGTATTTCGGCCCTTCCTTTACCGATTCGTCATCGTTTTTATCGATGATATTTTGATATACTCCACGAGTCGGGAGGAGCACGAGGAGCACCTGCGAGCAGTGTTGGGTACGTTAGAGAGGAACCAGTTGTTTGCGCAATACAAGAAGTGCGACTTCTGGCAGGAGGAAGTCAAGTTCCTGGGACATGTTGTGTCCAAGGATGGGATAGCAGTGGACCTTGCTAAGGTAGCCGCGGTTCAGGATTGGCAGCAGCCTGAGTCGGTTACTGAGGTGAGGAGTTTCCTTGGTCTGGCTGGGTATTACAGACGTTTCATTCGGGATTTCTCGAAGATCGCCAGGCCATTGTCGCAGTTGACTAGGAAGGACCTGAAGTTCGCCTGGAATGAGAAGGCGGAGGCAGCTTTTAAGGAGCTGAAGGACAAGTTGACGTCCGCCCCTGTGCTAGTATTGCCAGAGCAAGGGGTGAAGTACACGGTATATACTGACGCGTCTCGCGTTGGTTTGGGTTGTGTGCTGATGCAGAAGGATAGGGTGATTTCGTATGCCTCGAGACAATTAAGGAAGCACGAGGAGAATTACCCTACACATGACCTGGAGTTGGCAGCAGTCATCTTTGCATTGAAGCTCTGGAGACATTACCTCTACGGAGAGGAGTTCGAGCTTTTCTGCGACCACAAGAGCCTTAAGTATATATTCACGCAGCGAGACTTGAATATGAGACAGCGCCGATGGATGGAGACCTTGAAGGACTTCAAGTTCGAGGTTTCCTACCATCCTGGCAAGGCGAACCTTGTGGCAGACGCGTTGAGCCGCAAGAAGATGATTGCATTTGCGGCACCGCTGATGATAGCCGAGTGGGACATGATGGAGTTTGTGCGCGACTTCGAGCAGAGACTCACTGTCGAGGAGCCTTTTGAGTGTGTTGCGCACGTTCGGGCGCGGCCACTTATTGACGACAGGATTGTTGAGGCCCAAGGGGCGATATACGGCTGTCTGAGCTTCGAGAGCAGGCTAGCGACGCCGTGGATTCCGAGTGGAGAGTTGGTTCTGATGGGGGTTTACGATTCCGTGGCCGCCTATGTGTTCCTGATGTGGCTGACTTGAGACGCGAGCTTCTCGAGTCTGCCCATAACTCGAAGCTTGCGATGCATCCTGGTAGCACGAAGATGTACCAGGACATGAGACGGACTTACTGGTGGGACAACATGAAGGCCCACATCGCTGAGTATGTATCTCGGTGTCTGACGTGCCAGCAGGTCAAGGCAGAACATCGCCGACCTCCTGGACTGCTTCAGCCCATGCCTATAGCGGAGTGGAAGTGGGACTTCATCTCCATGGACTTCATATCAGGGCTGCCGAAGACGAGGAAGGGACATGATTCTATTTGGGTGATTGTGGACCGGTTGACCAAATCAGCCCATTTTCTCCCTATCAGAGTTACGAACTCTGCAGACGAGCTGGCTAGACTGTACATCAGAGAGATCGTTCGTCTGCATGGAGTTCCCTTAGAGATCGTGTCGGACAGAGACACGCGATTCACATCCATCTTCTGGACTCGTATCCAGGAGGCGATGGGTGTGAAGTTGAAGTTCAGTACAGCGTTTCATCCTCAGACTGATGGGCAGACAGAGCGGGTGAATCAGATTTTGGAGGATATGTTGCGAGCATGTGTGTTGGACTTCAAGGACAGCTGGGATGACTGTCTTCCGTACGCAGAGTTCGCCTACAATAACAGCTTCCAGGCGACTATTGGTATGGCGCCTTATGAGGCTTTATATGGTCGACCTTGTAGGGCACCGCACTGCTGGGCAGAGGTTGGCGAGCGCAGCCTGATTGGCCCAGAGTTGGTCCAGACGACTACAGAGAAGATTGATATCATCAGGCGTCGATTACGCACAGCGCAGAGCAGACAGAAGAGTTACGCCGATACGAGGCGGCGACCGCTGGAGTTCGATGTCGGGGATCATGTCTTCCTTCGAGTTTCCCCTATGAAGGGAGTCCTTCGGTTCGGAAAGAAGGGGAAGCTCACACCGAGATTTATCGGTCCATTTCAGATACTGGATCGAGTGGGTGATGTGGCGTATCGTCTCGCCTTGCCTACGCCGCTTGCTTCTGTACACAACGTATTTCATGTCTCTATGCTGAAGAAGTACGTTCCTGATCCTACGCATATCATCAGATGGGAGCAGGTACAGTTGAGCGAGGATGCTACGTACGAGCTGCGCCCGACGCGTATCCTTGATAGGAAGGAGCAGGTACTACGTAGCAAGGTCATCCCACTGGTGAAGGTGCTGTGGACACATCATTCCGAGGAGGAAGCTACCTGGGAGACTGAGGCCGAGGTCAGAAAGAACTACCCTCAGATTCTCGAGGACTACGAAAAGGTATAAATTTCGAGGACGAAATTTTTTGTTTAAGGGGGGTAGATTGTAACGACCTGAAAATTTCCGTACATTGGGCCGAGTACCACCTCGACCAGAAATCACATAGGATTAAATCCTTTAGAAATTTAACAAAGTTAACTAAGTACTAAACTCGGTAAATCATGAAATCCGTTGGGATCGCTTTAAATACGATCTGCAAGACCCAAAACTTGCAGAATTGGTGACTCTAGGTTACCCTAAAGTCTAGAGCCAAACTCATTACCCGTCTGCTCTCGGGACTGAAACGAAACTTCGTATGAGGTCTAGATCGCACATCGGGAGTCCGATTAACACGAAGCTAAGGAACCAGGACCGCCCCACTGGGCTTGACAATCATCTCAAAAATCAGATGATTCCGATGTCCCACGGCCATTATTTTCACTCCGGAGCGAGGGAGTGTGAAAAACACTATTTCCATCCAAGAAAAATATCTGGAATAGTGATCTGGCACCTTTCGGTTGCGCGTCAGTATTAAGCAACCTGACCGTCGGAATCAGACCAAATTACACCCTCGGATTAAGAAAAATTTCAGGAACATTTACATGTACTCAGAAATTCCGATCGTGGCCCACGGACCGTTGAACTGAAAGTGGTCCGCCACGTGCGATCTGGGAATCCGATCGAGCCGAAAACGTAATCCCACGTAGATCCGCAGTGGGTGAGCTTAAGTCTGACGTTTGGCTCAAAGAGGGCCACCAGAACACCCCTTTTGAGCTTGGAAAGTGGCGAAATGCCTATGTAAGCAGTCACCCTTGAACCTGAGTCTGTTTTGGGAGGTTTTTGGCTATAAAAGGGGCTTAGAACAGCCCCTCTCACAGCCATACGAATTTGGGTTCAAACCCTAAGAGAGAAAAGAGAGAGAAACTTGTGGAGATCGAAGCCGATCTTCCTCCTGCTGCTTCCACCTCTCCCACGGCCTACACCGCTCTATTCCAAGAGATTTCCCGGCGGTTTCCACCCCATTTGAAGGTAAGAAACCCTAACCCTAGGTCTGATTTGAGCCTGATTAGTGATAGGTTAAGGAAAGACTAATCGAATGCGATCTTTAGGCTAAGAAACTCCCGTATACGGAAGCACCAACCTTCTTGCTGATTCGTTGGAATTCCAAGGGCTGAGGTGAGGACTTTAAGCGTATAAGTTACGGTTTTCAACGCTTTCAATGACAGATAATGATAGATTCATGATCTGCATGCAAATGCACATGTACAAAGTGCTTTCCGTTTCCTGTTTCGATTAGCGATAAAGATTATGGAATTTTACATACTCTTGATATACGTAGAAATACCGTATACGTATTTTTGTTGAGAAAATGTTTGACATGTTTATTTAATGTTTGATTATATCATGTGTGGATAAAATACTAGTTTGGCGAAAGAGATCGCGAAAATATATGTTCATGTGTAAATGCCATGTATGTTGAAATTGCGTATTCTAGAAATCCCGCATACGTGCGGATTTTGGATATGTAATTGTAATGATTATTTGCTGTATGAATACGATATACGCGGGAAAAATACTCCCGGGGCTTAGGGACAGCCCAATCACGAACTTGCCTAACATACGTCATGTATGTTGGAAACGTGTATTCTAAGTGTTTGTGTATGTGCATGTAGGTGTACATGTGCATGTACTAGTGCCTTAGATAGGCGCTGATATGGGTTCTCCAACTCCCTTAGAGACATGTAGGATCCCCTCCATGCGGTGGTTCACCGCAACCACTTAATTGTAGTGCACACACAATTCTATCCCTATGGGGATAGTGCTTTAGTACATGCATTACAATATGCTTTCTAACATGCTTCTCAACATGCTTTGTAACATGCTTTACTTCATGTCTTACTTTATGCTTTATAACATGCCGACTAACATGCTTGTATTGCTTGTTTACCATGCTTTACTTCACATGCTAGCGATGAAAACTGTTTGAGTTTGGGACTATGTTTATAGTCCAAACACTCGGTACCAGACTTGTGATTGTGGCTGAGATTCATGTCGCCACAAAGGACGGGTCCGGCGAACCCGAGTCGTACTTCGGTTGGCGATAGTGGTTGGCCACGCGGAGTGCTTTTGCGCTCCATATCGCTCAACTTGTGGTGCGCTCGAGCTAGTCAGGCTCGCCACTTGAACCGAAGTGTAGTTGTGTGTTCACCTTGTTTGGTCGCTACTGCTTGAACCTAGGGTACCAAACTTACCAGTGGTGATTCCTGTTTAACCATGGTACCTAGATCCGCTAAGACGCATGAGCCGGGCATGGTGGTATGGGACACCGTGGTCGAGCTGTCGGCCTATGCTGGGGCCATGTGCCTCCCCGTAGTGACCATTGCGCAACTATCTCGTGAGCCGAATACGGTGGTATGGGACACTGTATTCGAGCTGTCGATACTTCGGCGAGAGCCGAGTACGGTGAGATCTGTGCTCGTGCTGACGGGCGACGAGTCCTCCGTGGTATCATCGAGTGTACTTTAAGTATCTGTGATTGGCCACGAGCCTTTCACAGTAACTAGAGTGTGAGTTGAGCCGAGTACGGTGAGACCTGTACTTGAGCTGACGGCTAGTGATTGAGCCGAGTACGGTGAGACCTGTACTCGAGCTGACGGCCAGCAATTGAGCCGCATACGGTGAGATCTGTATCCGCGCTGACGGGTGACGAACCTGTTGCGATGCCATCACTAAGCTTCTCAAACCATAACATCGTATGAGAATAACTAGGATTGACGACCCTAGAATGGATCATGTTGGGAATGATACAAGGGAGGTACCTTAGTTTCCCAATACTGCTGTTGAAATGGACTAATAATAACTTGGTAATCATGAGCATCATCGCACCGCATGTGCTTTGTAGATGTGGCGCACTGAGGGAGTTAAGCATTCGCGAACGTAAGATGATGTCGCTTGAGGGTGGTTTGGCAAGGGCATACAGCATCATGTCATATCATTTTTGCATTTAACAAGAGTAGTTAGAAATGCTTGATTTGTACTGCTTTATCATTACTGCTTGGTTGATTTGATAACATGTTAACTTATGCATTATTGTTCCACTGAGTTAGCTACTCACTCCCACGTTACGGGACGGTGTTGTACACACCAACCAGACTCTGTTGCAGGATTAGAGGGCGCCTTGGTTCAGGAGCCAGAGCCCGACGTTGATGAGGACCAGGAGGAGTTCTCTTTCATGCAGTATTCTGACGGCTACGCCTAGGCCGGCTGCATCGCGGGACTTTCGGGGCCTCTTTTGAGGATGTATTTTGGGTTTTTAATTTACAAACTTTACATGTATATTGGTGCTCAGCTAGTACTCATACTCTGAAGTTCAGAAAATTTTGTTACTTTACATACTTGTATATAAAATTTCAGTCTTCCGCTGTTTTTAAATGCAATTGAACTGGAGTATGAATTACTGTTTTGGTTTAATCTCATTCATGTTTATTGCGCTAACTCAGACAACATTTAACCGACATTGTGTATGTTGCATAAGTGATGCGTTAGAACTCGGGAGTTGAGTTCATACTCGACCCCCGAATTTCAGGGCGTTACAGAGGTTTTGGTGCAACCAACCGTTGGGGGAATGGGGCAATCGTCTTGCCTTGAAGTTTCGCTCCAATTCTTGTGGAGCAGTGCTAAGTCTATCATCATTGTCCTCTTCTGGATCCTTAGGCTTTTCAGCCTTTACCGGAATAGATTTGTCAATTATCTTCCCACTCTTAAGAGTGGTGATAGACTTAGCTTGCTCCATTTGATTTGAAGAGCTTGGATCACTTATTTCTTATTGCGGTTTAGGATTGGGGAAAGGTTGGGCTGGAAGAATCCCTTTTTCTATAACCGTAATACGTGAATCCATCTTTTGCATATTTTGTAAGTTCTCGTATTGATTGAGTAAGCTCTTGAGTTTGTGTAGAATTTTGAACCAGTTCTTCTTGAGGTTTCACTTGAATTGGAATTTGATTAAAGAAACCTTGAGGGGTAGCAGTTTGTCCATTCCTCCAACTGAAGTTTGGACGATTTCTCCAATTAGGATTATATGTATTGGAGGTAGGTCCATTGAAAAGTCTTTGGTAATTGTTCCCGGCATTAGATTGCTCATTCAACACCTCTTGAAAGGCAGGTATTATTGGACAAATTTCAGTTGTGTGAACGTTGCAAGCATGAATACTGCAAACAACTTCCTTAACCTTATCCTTCTTTAGTTCCATGGCCTCGAATTTCCTTATGAGATTAGCCACTTTAGCATTGATATCATCATCCTCTTTCAGAAGGTATAATCCACCCCTCTCCTTTGATTGAGGGTGCCTAGATGTGGTGCTTGATTTTGGGTACGTGTCCCATGATTGTGCGCTTTTAGCAAGTCTGTGAAAGTAGTCCCACACATCATCGACATTTCTATTCATAAATTCCTCATTGCACATTATCTCAACCAATTGGCGCATGGAAGATGTCAATCCATCATAGAAAAAGTGAGTAATGCGCCACGTTTCAAAACCATGTTGTGGGCATGAACTGACAAGATCCTTGAACCGCTCCCAATATTGGAAGAATATTTCATCCTCCTTTTGGGCGAAGTTCATGATTGACTTTCTAAGGGTGTTCATTTTATGATGTGAAAAAAATTTCTTTATGAACTCCCTTATCATGTTATTCCATGTGCTAATAGATTTGAGATGTAGTGAATGCAACCACGTCTTAGCTTTTTCTTTCAACGAAAAGGGAAAGAGTTTCAGTCTGATCGTGTCCTCAGACACGTTTGGAAAATATAAAGTGGTTATGATCTCATCAAACTCTTTCAAGCACAAATATGGACTTTCAAATTCAAGTCCATGGAATTTTGGACGGAGTTGGATCACCCCTAGCTTAATATCCATGTGTCCCATATTTTCTGAAAAAACCATGCATGAGGGCGTGCTCACCCCCGTCGGTTGTAAATAATCTTGCAAAGTACAAGGCAGGGGCGCGTGATGCACCTCATTCTCATTTTGGACTTCCTCAACCCTAGGTTGAGGTTGTCTTCCTGTTGATTTACCAATTGATTTGCTCCCATCACTTCAATTAACTCTGAGGATCTTGAGTGGTGTCTAATCTTGTGATGATAGATAACCCCTCAACCAATCCTCCTTCACTCAAAAGACGTTGAGTGTTGTCACGGACCCACTTAGGCATGAAACACTCTCAGCCCTCAATTTCAGATTTTAACCTAAACCTAAAAGAGAAAGGAAATAGAAATCTAGAAATAAAGAGAGAGAGAGAGAGAGAGATTTGGAAAGAAGTTACCAAATTAGAAGTTCCTAATTAAAATCCTACAAAAAAAAAAAAACAAAACAAGTAAGTTTCTAAAACAAAAATTCTAAAATTAAAAAGTTTCTAAAACTAAATTAGGAAAGTAAAATATTTTCTAAAAAGGAAAGTTTCTAAAATAGAAAATAGACCCTAATATAAGAATAGAAAGAAAGAAAAATTAGAAAGAGATTACCAAATTAGATGTTTATAAATTAGGATTCTACAAAATAGAAAAGTTAGGTTAGTTTCTAAAAATATCTAGAGAAACTCTAATCCTAAAAATAGAAAGTAGAAAAACCCTAATCTTAGCCTAATTCTAAAACTAGCTAATCTAAAAAAACACAACCATTAATCCCCAACAACGGCGCTAAAAACTTGTTCACAACCCCAAGTGCAGGGTCGCAATGTAGTAATAATCTAGGTGAGACCGAGGTCGAATCCACAGGGACTAATCTTGTGTGTTTCCTTAAAGTAATTAGAAGAAGAACTAGAAAAAGATGAAAACCTAAATCTGGAATATTTGGGAGTAATTGTGAGAGATTTAATGAAAAATTTAAGAAATTCAAAGGTGAGAAACTAGGGTTTCCAAGGATCCACTTGTAGAGATTAGGGAGATCTATGCTTGATTCATTTCACACGATTGGAATCGGAGTCCCATCCTATCCAATTGGAAGATATTTCAGTAAAATTAAATATGAACTTCCTTTGACCTAATTCTCAATGGATGAGAGGTATGAGAATTGGAAGTGATTCCATCACAAAACCATGCCTAGGAGACAAGGCAAACAACAATATTTACCAACCCATAACCAATCTGAGAGAATTGTGATAGCTAGGGATGATTCCATCATCCAACCATGCCCAAGGGACGATGGAGAACAACGGGATTTCCTAATTTCACAATCTCAAAACATACTCAAAGCTATCGCGGCTCTATTGTAATTTGAGTCACAACAAACCATTAAAAACTGAAAGTATTCCTTATAATCAAACCAGAATCGAAGAGAGTTCAATATAAACATGAATCAAAGCAATAGAAACATCTCATCATGCTACAAGCTTCACCTCTTAGCCCTAGCTAAGAGGTTTAGCCAACCATAGACATGATTGAACAGGAATCTCTTAAGAAAAGCATAAAAAACTACTAAGGAAAAGGAAGAAAAAATCTCTTGGCAACGGCTTCTCCACGCTTTTGTTCTACTCCTCCAACCCTAGATGATGCCTAGAAGTGCCCTAAGGACCCCTATTAATAGTTTTAGGTCTTACACTTTCGTACCGAGTGGAAATTTCCTGAAACCGTCTCAAATTTACGCAGTCCGCACAAAAATTACGTAACACCCGACTGGTCGTGGGACGTCCTCGGCCGATCATGGGCCATCCTCGACAGGTTATGGGACACCCTCGACTGGTCAAGCATGAAGAAAATTTAGTTGTTTTACTCGTTGGAGTTCTAGTCGAGGCACCTCGACCGGTCTAGTGGTGTCTAGGACTGGTCGTGCGTTTCCTGGACTGGTTGAGCAGAGGCCAAGACTGGTCGAGGATTACACAATTTCACTTCAAAACTCCGATTTTCTTCATTCTTGACTTGATTTTCTTGGATCATCAGTGTGTGCATTCTTCATTCTTGGTCTTGGTGATTCTTGTGCATTAAATCTATGCTTTTAACATCTCTTTTTTAATCCAAGCTCTTGAATTCCCCTTGTAACACAAACATGATTAAAATAATACATTATACATTATCATGTTCTAAAACCAAGTAATAAATGGGGTCCAATATGCAATATTTGACCCTCAACACTGACCCTCCTCTTACTTTTGGAAGTCATCTTCTCTTTCTCCGTCTTCTTCAATGCTGTAACCTCCTCGAGGTAAGGCACCTTGCGCTTGGAGATAGGCCTCAACAAAGGGCAAGCTTCAGGAATTTGTACATCAGAACAGGAGGGAACTTAATTATGAAAATCGACGAAATTCTTCTAAGTCATATAGGTTAGCTAAAGTTCTTACTAAAGCTCTTACTGGTAAGAGCGGTGTCAAGACCCAACTTGAGCAAAAGTTCTGGTTGGAGAAGTACTCTCCAAGACTTATCATGCTCCTTTAACTCTCTTGCTCCCCTAATCCGAGCAAGAGATCTAGCGTTCAGCAGGGGAGGGTATTTAGGAATAACTGTGACAGGAGAGAAGATACGTGCAAATAAATTAAGAATACTTAAGGCCAACCAATAAAAAATAAACTAAGAAAGAGCTAGTCAGAGGAATGTCGACCTAGTTCAGTAAACACTGTAGGGACCAAGTGACGATTAAATGTTAGTTCTGCCACTTCCAAACAGCCAAAGGCCCAAAACCATTTATCCCTCCAATTCTTATTGGAGGATGGGGGGTCTGTGATAATGCTCCCTCTGGTCCCTTGTCAAGCAGAGAGATAATACTAGCCTCGGTGAAAATGCTTAGGCTTCAGCTGGTACAAATGAAGGAACCCCTCAACGATGAGTTCAAACCGCTCTTGCTCGGACCATAGAACTGCAAAATCGATCAACGCCCTCCATCCATTGGGGATCATATGCCCTGGGCCATGTCCAGGTGAGCGAGCACCCACCTTACTATATTCTGTAGAGGAAGCCTAAGGCCGCACTGAAGGGCGACCTGGAAAATGGAAACTGTTCCCTCTAGAGGATCAATAGGAAGCTCGTCTGGCGAAGGAACCTGGAGGATCACCGATTCTAGAATATGGTACCCTATCTTAATCCGAGCTAAGTCAGCCTCGGTAAGGGTCAAGGCTATGGGAACCCTTGTCTCCTCCTCGCCAGAGGACTCCTCCTTGTCCCCTACATCAAACAGATTCCGCTCCACCCTAATTGGCCTCTCCGCTGGGGACCTCTCCAATACCCTCGATGACTACGACGCCCAAAAATTAGCATTGCTCATCATCACTAACAGTGATGGTGGGTTTGACATTGTTCGGAGGTTACTCACCCCACTGTCACTGCTGGAGACCCCCTCCCACGAACTCAGAGAGTTGGAAATGGCAGTTATTGTAAGTGCTGGGCACACTCTTGTTTGTTGAATTTCAATGAGACAAAACAACTTATGAGATGGATAGTTCACCTTCAAGTGAATCTTCAAGAGAATCTTCAAGTGAATCAAGATGGAAAGTTCACCTTCAAGTACAAGTCATGAAGTTGGAAAGTGCAAGCTTAACTACAAGTCATGAAGTTGGAAAGTTCAAAGTTGAAATGAGTTCAAGTTCTACTACACTTATAGTAGAAGATCAAGCTCCACCTTCGACTACACTTCAAGTATAAGATCAATTATACCTTATTGAAGATTCAAGTTTTACACTTCAATGTACAGTCTTCTCAGGTATAATTGACCCTAGAAAGACCTTAGACTTAGGTGCTTTCAAAAAATAAACTTATATGAGTTTTTATTCCTTGTTTAGGCTTAAGTTAGATTAGTCTAGGCCTTGGTTCGACTAATCTAAGCTGTGGTTCGACCAGTTTAAGATAATCTTCAACCAGTCCAAGTTTGAAATCCAAACACAGATATTTTTGGTGGTTTCTTGACTAGTCGAGCAGACTGCTCGACCAGTCGAAGAGGGACGTTCAACCACCGATTCTGATTGACGTGACCGATTTGCCGATTCTGATTATCGATCGATTCTGATTGACGTGACCGATTTACCGATTCTTGAAAAGGCCAAGCTATATGTCCTAGAGGGGGGATGAATAGGACTATGCCAAATTAAAATTTAATAGCGGAATTAAAGTATGATAACCTTATAAAAATAAAGAACAGTACTTTAAATAAATCAAATAACTGAAATGTAAAGTAAACTTAAATAAAGAGCTTGATACTAATGTTGTTCTAAGGACAACCTTTGCACCATAAAAACCAAGGGTTTATGGTAGGACAACCTTACTAGAACAAATTGAATATCAGAACTCAAACAGAAAGGAAATAAAGGAAATAGCCAGAAATAAATTCTAAACTATTACAACATTCCCCACTTTGCTTGAAATGTAAATATTACAACATTCACATCCACATATACATTCCATAAATCTGAATGATTAAAAATATAGAAATTAAAAGAGCATTCAAATCACAGAACACATCGATATATAGTGGTTCACCTGTGTGTTCACCAACTGTTAAACAACAGCTACACAGCTTGCTACTCCACTCCTAATATCCTCACACAGGGGATATTAGCGTTCACTATCAAATAGGTTTTACAGGTTCACCTAAAACCTTCACAATTGTGTCTTTTTAACTTGGGCTTACACAATCCAAAAACCCACACTTTCTGAGTTTTCTGGCTCTCCTCAGATAACCAATACAATGAGATTTTCTGGCGAATCTCAAACAAAACCAAAAATAAAGAAATTTATAATAAATGTAAAATACCTGGATTTCTCCTTTTGTAGCAGCCCGGTAGAACCAATCAGAGTAGAAGTTCGAATCAACGTTCAATGTCCAATACTCACTCAAGAAATAGTTCTATGTTCTAATTGATTTTAAATTAAATCAAATTGGGCATAACTTTATTTGATTTTGATTCCAATGAAGGAATACAACAATTCCTCTTTTCAAAATAATATTGGAATATATGAATAAAATCAAATATGAAAAGCTAACAAAAGAATATTAAATATGCACAAATTAGCTTAAAATGAACACAACTTATCTTAGAGTGGAGGCTTGACTTTTCTCAAATTAATCGATATTGAAACTCTGAATTTTGTGTTCAATTTATAGATGCAAAGATCGCGTCTACGACTGGTCTTAGGGACCCTTCGACTGGTCGTAGCTCCAACGGTATTTTGAAATTTTAAGCGCGATCTAAAAAATTAGTTCTACGACTGGTCTTGGGGACCCTTCGACTGGTCATAAACCACCTACGACTGGTCGAAGCTGACCCAGGACTGGTCGTAGGAAACCAGATTTGGTTGTTGGAGTTTGAGTCGAAGTTCTAAGACTGGTCGAAGGACGAGTCGTGACATCCCTACGACAGGTCGAACAATCTCCAGGACTGGTCGAAGAATAACCAAAAAATTCTGAAAATCTTCAACAACTTAGGACTGGTCATGGAATTTCTTGGACTGGTCGAAATAGGTTTAGGACTGGTCGAAGAAGGTCTAGGACTAGTCTTAGAACAGACCAAGTTCATGTAAAAAGATTCGTCATGAATTATGTATACAAAGTGACCTACCCTAAGGTCAAACTAAGGTCTATCATACCTGGGATATGAAGTATGAACATTGAACTTCATTCTTTCAGATGATGGTTAACCTTTGAAGCTTGAGTTCTCTACTTGATGTAGCTTAACCTTGAGATCTTCTACAACTTGAATTTAATCTTCAACTTGAATTGTACTTGAGTCTTGAAATGTACTTGAGTCTTGAACAACTACTCTTCTTATCGATGTAGCTTTGAACATTGAAGCATACGGAAGAGGACAAAGTACATAACCTTTCATCTCTTGAAGTAGAGTACCGTACATGTCTTGAACCATTGTGATGTCGTCTTGAATATCAACATACAAGAACCAGACATACAGATAGAAGATTTGGCACACAGGAGGTTTTGGCACCACAAAATTTGACAATCAAAGGAGCATGTGACCATAACACTTACAATTCTGATTATCGGTCGATTCTGATTGTCATGATCGATTGCCGACTCCGATTGACGTGACCGATTTGCTGATTTTGATTATCGATCGATTCCGATTGTCATGATCGATTGCCGATTTCGATTGACTTGACCGATTTGTCAATTTTGATTATCGATTGATCTCGATTGTCGTGGCCGATTGCCGATTCTGATTGACGCGACCAATTTGCCGATTCCGATTATCAAGGCCGAATATCTTGGCTGAGTCAGATTGTCGAGGCCTAATGTAATGTATATAAGGCTATGGAGCCCTTTGTGATGTTTATTAGGCCCGTGTTAGAGGCCCATTGCGATGTATATGTGGCCCGTGTTAGAGGCCCATTGTGATGTATATGTGGCCCATGTGATGCGACCCACTTGATTTATATGAGGCCCAATGTGACGTATCTATGGCCATCCATTGAGGCCCACCTTGATGTGATGCATAATGGACCTGTGTGAGAGGCCTATGGGTTGTGGCCCATTGTGATATATTCGGGGCTCATGGGACGTGGCCCATTCGATGTATATAGGCCCATGTGATACAGCCCATGTGATGCGGCCCATTATGATTGTATGAGGCCCATTATGGTGTATTTGAGGGTTAGGCTATGGAGCTCATTGTGATGTATGTTAGGCCCATGTGAAAAGCCGATCGGGATGTGTATTAAGCTCTTGAGTGAGGCCCATGGTGTTGTATTTTTTGGCCCTCTTGTGAGGCCATGGTTCCACTATATGTTAGGGTCTATGTGGGTCATTCCTTAGGGGCAATGTTGGTTAAATGTCCACATTGTCGAGGTCGATTATCGATGCCGGTTATTGATACCGATTATGAGTATGTGACAACATAACATCATGATACATGCCCATACGCATCATCTGTTTGTATGTTATGAGATGTGGTTGATCATTGCATATGTCATTGAGTATGTTGTTATGAGACTCCTTGATAGGTGGAGGTTATCTCACATGAGCGCACGGTATGCTCAGGATTGATGTGTGATTGGATTGTATGACTCATGCATCTTGCATTGTGATTACTGTACGCCCTAGCGACATCAGGGCCGTAACCTCCACAGGTATATCGTGGATGGCCAGATGGAATGCCAAAAATCTGTTCTAGCATCGGGCTGCCATAGATGGCCCTGGGTGAAAATCCCTAAACCCTCTTGGTACCAGAGGACGCCCTAAAGTAGAGACCGAGTGGATACATTAATGCCCGAGTGCCGAATACGAGGAGGCAGCGTCTCCCACTGTGTCATGGTTGGTTGGGAGGGGTGTGGCCTTACCCGCTGGAGGGTAGGGGTCATAGCTAGGCTGAGTCTGACCAGCTCGTAAATGGGTCCGCTATCGACGTGTCGGATAGATATTGGTAGACTATTAGCCAGGCGGATAGTGAGGTTTCTTATGCTTAATTGGACTGTGCTGCTGGGAGAGGGGCAGTGCCATTTAGAGTGTTCTAAACCCCGGTGATGATCCCAGAGATGAACAGTATTGATATGTGGACTTATTGAGTAGGAGTTGTATACTCATTTATTCATTCATTCACTATCCACTCGGGCTGGTGGTAGGCAACTATTTGTTACGTGTACCTTCTCAATGGCCAGGATTTCGGTTGGGGCGCGCGACTAACCTGAGATCAGGAGTTTACCACATTGAGTCTGACTATCTAAATTTAGGTATGGGACTAGTTTAGATAGAAGTCCCTTGTATTGGACCCCATAGCCTGCGATACTACGTACTATCATCCCGACTTCACACTCTAACATGGTCATTCCATTCACACCACATATTACATTACATCCGCGGCATATGGCATTTTTGGTTACCTGTGTTTCTGCATTTATATGGTTTAGATACGACATCTGATATTTGGCTCTTTATGATTTCTCATTTGTATAGTCGATATGTGTTGCGTATTCTGATCTCGTTTGACTCATGGACTTGTCAGTATTTTCGCTTACTCTAATAATGTATGATTCATGATCTTGCGCCTATTTTGGCATTATATGATTATGACATTACGTTAAATACTTGGCACTTACCTTGTGCACACACTTACACCACCCTTTAAGCTTTCTATAAGCTTATGCACGATATATGCGTGCAGGTGATGTTAGGTTGCAGCAGCGTGGAGCTTGGAGTATGTAGCTGACTTCTGTAATTTTTATATATGTTTTTCCCTTTCAGCATTGTATTCAAATATTTATATTAGTGGATATGTGATGATAATGTTGCCTTTGTGATTTGGGTATACTTGTGGTTATGCCTATTAAGAGTTAAATGTACATTGGAAAGAAAATCCTCCTTGTAGGATCCCAGGATCAGAATCTGGCGTATGGATGCTAGAAGCCTAGAATGGGGTACTACGGAGGCTGTCGGCACCGGATTCGGCGATCGGTATTCCTGTGAATTCGATTTCCAGATTTAGGGCGTGACAGCTGGGTCGTTGAACAGCCCAAAACAGGGACGGGAGCAGGCTTTCATCAGCCATCCAGCTGGGCTTCAGATGGCCCTGCAACAGCAGGTGGGCTGCACCTTGCAATAGCAGGTGGGCTGTACCACATTTTAATTAGGTGGGTTGCACCTTGCAATAGCAGGTGGGCTATACCACATTTTAATTAGGTGGGCCACCCCATGTATAGGTGGGCCACACCAAATCTACACATCAGGTGGGCCCCACGTTAACTCACTGTGGACTGCACCATCTTAGCACTGTGGGCCCCACCATGAAATGATATGGGCCTCACCATAAAATGTTGTGGGCCAGCCCCACTTGGATTGGTATTAGTCATGATAACTGGGCCAAAACTGGCCCAGTTCAGACTCATTTTTGGGGCCACTTCTCCCAGCCCGGTCCAGACCTTCGAGACCCAATATCTGGGCCAAATCAGGCCCAGTCAGGTTACTTGATGGGGATAAAAATTGGTGGGCCTAATCCCTTGATGAAAGCCCAAACCATTTTAATTATGGGCTATTTTGGCTCTCACCAATCCTTGATATACTAAAACAAAAAACTTTAAAGCTGTTGCCTAATGTAAACAAATTCTCTAGGGGACTATTCGAGTGACTTGGGGCCACCATCTTCTCATGGGGATTCGAATCAAGGGCAATATTACGGCCACTCTGGTGATGAATTTTCCCTTGGGCTTTCCATCTTTAAGTTAGCCAAACATGGTTTGCACTAAATTGCTACCACTAGTTTAAGGTCCTATACTCGTTGCAAATATCTACTTACTGTTAACTATGCTGTCTCCACCTTATGATACTATGTTCATACTATATTATAGGCCCACATGCTAGCTAATTCTTGAGAAATGATTACTAGCCACATGTCTTAGTATTGTATCGTCCGATGGTTATTATTTGGGTTTCATGATGCCTCCTTACATATTTCAATATCATCACTTCAATTTATATGTTGTTACATATTAAATGATTGTTGTGAGTCTTTTTATCATTTAAAACTCACGACTTGCACTTAGAGGATTCCACTATTGTATGTGAGCCATACTTGGGATGTAACTAGACGGATTGTGTGGAAAAATAGGGCCCTTGACCTAGTGTCTTTTTTATCAAGGGATCTTATTTGAACATCCCAAGGTGGAGAACCTCATAGGCCAATGATGGTGGTCATGAGACACTATGCTTGAGCTATCGGCCTACATTGGGTGATGAGCCCCCCGTAGTGACCATTAAGTTACTCAAACTGGCTGATTGTAACTGGAATAATAAATGGGTTGGCTAATCATGCATCCATAGAATATTGGCGATGACGGGTAGCTAATTCTAGATATTGTAGCACATGCCTTTAGGATAATCGGGGTATCGTTTCGCTAGCTCCAAACCACCGATTATCGATCTATTGTTTCAACTGGATGATCATTCCTAGGTCGATGATTGCATGGGTGACAAGCCTATGACTGGATGAGCATCCCCAAGTTGATGTGCATTAATACATTCATACATTTAATAAAACTGCATCTTACCTGTTTTGGATTATTGCCATGTTTTCTTTAAATTATGTCTGGTAAGACGACAATGTGTAATCTTGAGGGGGAATTCGCACTGAGCTAGCCACTCATTCATCAACTATCAACCGTATAGAGTATGCAGGGGCACATACAGAGGATGACAGTGTTGGTCTTGATGGCGCGACAAGAGAGCCCGAGGAACGGTATTTTGACGACGAACTGCAACAGGGAGCAGTGGCATATTTTGGGCTAAATCAGTAGTCTCAATATTTAATTTCAGTTAATAAGTGTTTCTAAACTTATGAATTTTGTAACTAAGACCCCCAGCTGGGTGGGTCAAATATTTGGGCTTTTATGATTTTATCCATGCTTCATTATGCTATCGCACTCCGAATTTATGCTTCCTCTAGTTCTCTGATTTATTGACTCCCATGTTTCTGAAGTGAGTCTCATACTCAGGTTTTAGAAACCGGGGCGTTACAAGTTGGTATCAGAGCGGAGTTTGCCATAGCCTGGATGTGGGATCCATATACAAAATCCTTAAGTAACTTAGGAGAAATGTAGAAATTCCATTAGGATGAACAAACGTAGCAAACAAAATACTTCAGACCCATAAAAACATCAAGACAGTCGTATGGACTTAGATACAGAAATCATAGCCTCCCTGAAAATTTCAACTAGAAACATGCCTTAGGCTAGGGACAAACTTGTACACACGTGATAGCCAAGGTGATAGGATCTCTGACCTTGATATTACTTTGTGATTTAAAGGCATTTTCCCAACACCTGAACCACAAAATTTTGATTCCTCAGGAAGCCATGCCGTTCGTGTTGCGATCACAATGGACTAATACAATTGATATTCACCCCATCGCCTCAACCGAGCACCAAAGAAAGCGCAATCCGGAGTACACGTCGGGCCTTCCGCCAAGAATAGAAAATATGGACAACACATCAGAAGCAGTGGGGGATTCCCTATCCACCAAGATCTTCACCACAGGGCTCCCGTCGCGATATTTTGAACAGAGGATGCCTACCGTTGAGGCATCCGTGCGGGGGGGCGGGGGGGAGGGTCAGACTGGAGTTGCAGCCTTTGCAGTCATTGAACAAATGGTTGTAGCCATGCAACAATAACAAGACGTGTTCATGCGCCAGTAGCAGGACATGCATGCACTAATGATGGAATCCTTGCGGAGTAGGGACCACGAGGAGGCGTCTTGGGAGAGAGATGGTAGAGGTGCGGACATCTTTAAGAGGTTCCAAAGGCTTCAGCCACCGACATTTTAGGGGGCGCCAGATCCAGTGTAGGTAGAGCACTGGCTAGTAAAAATTTCCAAGATGATGCGGCCCATGGAGTGCTCCGATTCATAGATGGTGAACTTGGCCACAAACTTGTTATAGGGGGAGGTGGAGAACTAGTGGCAGGGCCTGCAGTAGAGTGTCCCAGCCACATACGCATGAACGTGGGATAGATTTAGGACAAAGTTCCTAGAAAAATACTTTCCCCGGTCGTGTACAAATGAAAGGTAGCCCAGTTTTTGAAACTGGAACAGGGCAGTTTGACCATCACCCAGTATGAGGCCTAGTTCGATGAACTCTCTTGGTATGTGCCCAAGGCCTTGGAGGATACAAAGTACAAGCTGCAGAAGTTCAAGGAAGGGTTTAGACAAGGAATCTAGTCGCGACTATGTGCTTGGGATTTCGAGGACTTCATGGAATTGGTGGACAAGGCTATGCGGGTCAAGAAAGACTTTGAGCGCAACCTAAGGACCGCCCCCCAACTAGGGATGCCCTAGTCAGGCCAAGACAGGCGCCTCCTACCCCATCTGTGCCGGAGACAAGAGTCACGATCATACCTGCAGGCTCACCGCCCATGCCTCCCGTGAGAAACTACGAATACTGCCATAAGACCGGACACCTCGCGCGGACCTTATTCAAAAAGATGAGGGACGAAGGTATCGCCCCACCAGCGAGTCACCCCCAGTTAGGTCCAGTAGCTGTCAGGGCAGCACCCAGGCTGCGGCTGCCTAGGCCAGGACCTCTAGTCCACCAGAGGGCCCATGCCCGCGTGTTCACCGTAACCACCACAAAAGTCGAGGAGGAACTTCATCAAACCATTCATGGTACCGGTCACATCCACAGTACCCCTATTTTTCTCTTATTTGATTTCGGTGCAACCTTATCTTTCATGGACTCTACTATTGCAAATAGACTAGGATTGAACATAACTCGAATACATGCCCCCTTAGTCATAGCATCCCCCATGGGTAAATTCATCGAAACAGACAAGTCGTGTAAAGATTGTCCCCTAACTCTCACAAACCATGAAGTGGCTGTGGATCTGATCCTCATGCCTATGAAACAATTCGACGTCATCCTCGATATGGATTCGCTTTCTCAATTCCAGGCAGTGATGGACTGCCGCGACAGAACGGTCACTATAGCCGTCCCTGGGCAGGCCTCCTTTATAGTAAAAGGGAAAACTAAGCGTGGTACGCTTGAAAGCTTATAAGCCCTAAAAGAATCAGAAACAGTCGGGTCCACCGTCAGCCAAATCCCAGTAGTGCGGAATTTCCCTGAGGTATTTCAAGAGATACCAGGGTTGCCCTTAAGGTGAGCAGTAGATTTCTGTATCGACCTCAAACCAAGAACTGCCCCCATATCATTACCCCCGTTTCGAATGCCCCCTTGCGTAATGAAAGAACTTAGGAGCTAGATAGATGAGCTACTGACCCAAGGATTCATTCGTCCCAGTGTCCCTCTGTGGGGAGCATTAGTCCTTTTTGTGAAAAAGGATGGGTCAATGCGCCTCTGCATTGATTACCGACGGCTGAACGAGGTGACGATAAAGAACAGATACCCTCTACTGCGTATCAACAACCTATTCGACCAGCTCAAGGGCGCCAAATACTTCTCCAAGATCGATCTGCGATCGGGGTACCACCAGTTGAGAATCAGGGATGAGGATATCCCTAAAACCGCATTCAGGACTCGCTATGGGCACTACGAGTTCTTGGTAATGTCCTTTGGACTTACAAATGCTCTGGCGGTATTCACGGACCTTATGAACCGAATTTTCACGCCATACCTAGATCGGTTTGTAATCGTGTTCATCGATGACATCTTGGTTTACTCCAAAAGCCATGAGGAACACGAGCAACACTTGCACACGATCCTCAGTACGCTGAAGGAAAATCAATTGTATGCTAAGCTGTCAAAATGCGAGTTTTGTGAAGAAGAAGTGAAGTTTCTAGGGAACGTAGTGAAGGTAGAAGGCATCACAGTCGATCCCGCTAAGGTCGAAGTAGTATCCAAGTGGGATCAGCCTACCACAGTCGCCGAGGTCCAAAGCTTCTTGGGCATGGCAGGGTATTACAGATGCTTCATCAAGGAGTTCTCAAGGATTGCACGGCCACTCACTTAACTAACAAAGAAGAACACTTGATTCACTTGGGACGAGAACACGGAGGCAGCCTTCCAGGAGCTGAAGATGAGGCTGACATCTACACTAGTACTCACCCTTCCACAAGAAGGGAAAAAGTTTGTGGTGTATAGTGATGGTTTGAAGTTGGGTCTAGGCTGCATTCTGATGCAAAACGACAGGGTGATCGCTTATGCTTCTCATCAGTTGAAGAAGCACGAGGAGAATTACCCAGCGTACGATTTGGAACTAGCAGCCATGGTCTTCGCCCTAAAAATATGGAGACATTACCTCTATGGGGAGGACTTCTAGTTATTCTGCAACCACAAAAGTCTAAAATGTATATATTCATATAGAAAGATTTGAATATGAGTCAGCATCGGTGGATGGAGGCGCTTAAAGACTTCCATTTTGATATATCTTACCATCCTTGTAAAGCGAACTTAGCGGCCGATGCTTTGAAGTCGGAAGAAGAAGCATGAACAAATAGCCGCCCTGATGATCAAAGAATGGGAAATGATGGAATTTGTCCAAGACCTCGACATACAGCTCAACCTCGATGAGCTAGATGCTTATGTAGCTCTTTTAACTACAGAGCCAACCCTGGTTCGTTAGGTAATTTTTGTACAAGACCAGGATGAATGGCTTATCAAGATGAAAGAGAGGTGTAAGAGCAAGGAGGTGCCCAATTGGAGAATTGGTACTGATGGCAGCCTCCGATATCAGGGGCGGGTATGCGTACCCGACAATGCTGATTTGAGGAAAGAAGTGATGACAGAGGAGGAAAGAAGTGATGACAGAGGCACATCACTCCAGAATGGCCATACACCTGGGGAGTACGAAGATGTACAACAACGTAAAGAGACAATATTGGTGGGGTAATATGAAAAGGGACAAAGCCAGTTTTGTAGCAAGATGCATGGTGTGCCAGAAGATAAAGCCCGAACATCGCAAGTTGCAGGCCTTCTTTGGCCACTACTAGTAGCAAAATGGAAGTGAGACAGTATCTTTATGGACTTCATTGTTGGGCTTCTTAGAACTCAGAGGAAGCATGACTCAATCCGGGTCATTGTGGATAGACTGACGAAGTCTGCTTGATTCCTTCCTATCTGGACGACAGATTCGACTGACATCTGGCAAGGCTCTATGTCCGTGAAGTCGTTCGGTCCTACGGAGTTCCTCGGGAGATCATATCGAATCATGACTCCTAGTTTACATCCACCTTTTGGAGAAGGTTGCAGGAGGAACTCGGCATGGAACTTAAATTCAATACGACATTTCACCCCCAGACAGACAGACGAATAGAGAGAGTAAATCAGGTCCTGGAAGATATGTTGAGGGCTTATGCCCTCAACTTCAAGGGAAATTGGGACGACCATTTGGCCCTTGCAGAGTTCGTTTACAATAATAGTTTTCAGTCTAGCATAAGCCTGACACTATATGAAGCTCTTTATGGTCGCCCCTGTCAAGCCCCGTAGTGTTAGGCAAAAGTGGGAGAATGAAGTTTTTTAGGGCCCGAGCTCATCCAAGTTACCATTTAGGGAATCGATGTTATTCGAAAATGTTTGCGCACCACCCAGAGCAGGCAGAAAAGCTATGCGGACAATCGATGGCGCGATCTGGAGTTTGCAACTAGTGATCCCATATTTCTGAAGGTTTCTCCTATGAAGGGTTTGATGAGGTTCCGACAGAAAGGGAAGCTTACACCTCGGTTCATCAGACCTTTCGAGGTCTTGAATTGTCTGGGAGATGTAACATACTGCCTTGCATTACCTACTGCATTGACGGGTATCCACAACGTCTTCCATGTATCCATGTTAAAGAAGTACATACCAGGTGAGTCACACATTGTTAGCTGGGAGAAGATTGAACTTACCAACAACGCTTCTTATACCGAAGAACCTATTCGCAACTCCCGTGGAAAAGACTATACCACTAGTCAAGGTCCTTTGGTCACATCACGAGGAAGAAGAAGCAAGTTGGGAATGAGAGGCAGAAGTCATGGAGAAGTACCCTCACTTATTCAACAATACACCACAGGTAATTTCGAGGCTGATTTTTTTTTTCAGGGGGGTAGACTATAACACCCCGTACCACTGGTACATGGGTGTTACCTCTGAGAACCACGTTTATGGAAACTAAGATCGATTAACTAGGCGACTTAAACTTTACACGTGTAGGTTGGTACTTCTAGTCAACATTAAAGCCATCCACCAGGAGTTGTATGAGCCAAGTTGAACCCGACACCAATCAGAGAGGTAAAACTCAACAAACCACATCAAGTTAAGGCGATTTATAGATAAGTTAACTAAGTCATGTTGGGGCAATACACCCACTAACAACCCTGAAGGAATAAATTATGGCCAACCGAACGATCCACGTACTCTAGGCCCCCATTTAACCGTTGAGATCCACTATCAGACCAATTCAGCCGTTGGTCTAGTGTACACTAGCCAGATAAGGCCAAAAATGGGTAGTAGGACCCACCTGGACCTCACATGTGCCCCAAACTGGACCAGGTGCCCTATATAGGGACCCTTAAATAAATGATTGGTGTAAATTTATCACAAACATCAAAATAGACCCTACACAAGGTGCGTGTGCACCTTGGGCTATTGTGCACGATGTGCACTAAATGTAGCTAGTTGGTTAAAGGGAAATTGACCGTACTCGCCTCGAAGTTTGGGTTAATTACCTCGATTGCTACGACACTCCATATATTCCCCAAAGGGCCTTCTGACAGTTTTTGGAACTTTTTTTGGACGAAAATGCCCCTGACCTTGGTTAAGGACTTGTACAGACCTGACATGAAGCAAAAGTCACCCGCTGCCTTAACCCCTGAGAAATGGATGGATCGGCTACTCCCCGGGACACGTCCAATGGCTGGTGCACGGCGCTCTGTGGGCTTCACCACCAAGTACGTGTTTCATCCATGCTGTCCATATATTTCTACGGATCATTTTATTGCACAAGACCGAAAACGAGCATATACAATCACGGCAGGCCTAGGGGGATTTTAATAGTGGATATCCAATAACTATAATTTCCCTGCAGTGTGGTCCACCGGAGAGTTCTATCACTCTCTTTTTCCGTTTCAAGCCATAAAATGATATTTTAAACCGGAGGAATGGACTGGACGAAGCACATACATCATGCTGGGGCCCATAGACCACCGATCACCTGAACCGTGAGTTTCGGAAGGGGCAAATGTCGTACTTATGTACATTAGAAAGACCCTCTCCTTCCTCTTCTCTTGTTTTCCTAGAGAAGCTAAGATCCAGGGACCAAACGGACAGAGAGCGACATTGTTTCTCCTCGTCGTCTCGCTCGTCTGAAACCCTCTTCCACTACGAGGTTAGTATTAATTTCTATTTCAATTGCGAGTAGGCATCTGCCAAGGTGAAGGAAGGACAGAGTCGAGAAGCCCAGGTACTTTGGTGGTCACGCGAAAGGGAGTCAAACCGCAAAAATGCATTTATCTGCTCTTTCATTCAAAATAATGGAGCAGATAATCGAAGAAATCATAGAGTCCCTATCGTGTTCTTCCTTTATTCGTGATCCCTTCTTCTTCCTCAGGGACGTTCATGATTTGCATAAAGCTCAATGGCCTCCACTGGAATTTCTGAAGACAACTTCCGAACTCCGCTAACTCGACAATTTCTACGGGCACCCAGCAATCGAAAAAAGGTTAGCTACTTCCATTTCCTTTTGCCCTGCGCGTAGCAGCTCTTGCATTCCTGCTACTTATCTCCGACTGTCGCTCTGAATCCGAAGGAAAGGGTAGTAGTTTTTTACCACCGAAAATGAGAGTGATGAGGATGATAATATCCCCATTTGCAAACTAAGGTGGAAGAAACTTGCAGAGTCTTGGCTTGCATGCCGAGCTTCTCTTCTGAAAGTCACTGTATTATATGGGTCATGGTTGTCATGTTGTATGGATTGTAGTTGTCATGGATCGTTTGTTTAACTTTACAATGGATCATGATGTTGAGGTTATATGGGTCAAGCGTAGCTTGCCCCAGTTTAGCCATTGATTAACCTTGAGAGCTTATCGTATAACAGACCAAGGCGTAGTCGTTGATGAACGACTCGGTAAGGCGAGTAAGAGTACTAGCAATTGATTTGCCGTCCAGTCGATTAGGAGAGTCCTATGATAGCCGGGTGAAAGTGATACTCCGATCCCAAGGGGGGTTGTGGTTTGTAATGTAATATGGGATGTATTTGTCATGTCATATGAATAACAATAATATTCTTGAAGTGGCCCCGTCGAGGTTTGGTTGTGGATTGCATGGCATGTTCGTCGTGAAGATGACATGGGTCGTGGTTCACATGAACAATGGGTCGTGTTTGTCATGGCATATGGGTCATGGTTCTAATTTAACTTCGACGATCCGCTATTCATAATAATCACGACACTACGCAATGCATAATCACGACCCACTCATTGGTCGTTCTATCGCTTGAAATGGGTCGTGGTTGTAATGTTGTATAGGTCGTAGCTGTGATGAAATTTTGATCCTTCATGTAATTACTAAAGGGTCGTGGTTGGCCTGTTATACAGACTATGATTTTCGTGTATCATGGTTTGTAGTTGTCATATTGAAATGGGTTCGTGTTAATCATTTTGCATGGTCGTTGTTGCCTTGTTTCATGTGTCGTTGTTGACAACCACGACACTGTATGTTTGCACTACCCATTTACATGACAACCACGCTCATTATAAAACCCTGACCTATTGCATGTACATGATTGCCATGTGTTCGTGGCTCAGATACATAAAGACTCGTTATTATCATCAACCTTGGGTCGTGGTTGTCATGAAACACGATTCGTGACTGACATTGTATAGGTATTTGTTGTCATGATACATGGAACCAGCAATGGATTGCTACGTAGATCGTTGTTGTCGTTTTGAAATATACGTGAAGCATTGGTGGGAATCGATCTCGGTCGTGTATGTCGTGTTAAAATGGTCATGCTTCATAGTTGTAATGGTTCGTGGTTGTAACAAACACGACGATCTTACGAGAAACACGACCCAGTCAATGGTGTTAATAAGTATATGGATCATGGTTCTGGTGTTATATGGGTCGTGGTTCTCATGTTGCAAAGGTCATGGTTTTAGTGTGCTATGGGTCGTGGTTCTCATGTTGTGAGGGTCGTGGTTTTAGTGTCATGTGGGTCGTTGTTCTAATGTTGCTATTCATGATTCAACGTGGATAAAAACCACGACCCAACGTGCATGTTAACCACAATCACACGACAGTGTCGTGGTTGTCATACACACTGGGTCATGTAATATGATTCTTATCCATGACCCTTCCCGTCGGAATCAGATCGACCCTTAGGAACCAGCGCCACACTATTTTTCAAGAAATCGCATTACGCTACTTCCCCGTAATCCTGTTGGAATTAGCAGGACCCTTCGGAATGTTTGACCAGCTTATAAAGTGGTACTTGGGTTTGAAATTATTTTCACATCATGTCAATCCGAAGCAGAATCCTATTGGAACAGCTTAAGCATTGATGGATTTCTTTGCTCTTTCAGTCAATGTAATGAGCAGATACTCGAAGGACCCATTGAGTTCTTCTCGCGTTCTTCCTCTATGGGTGATCCCTTCCGTTTCCTCAACAGATACTCAACCGAGTTTTTCAGCTCGCTCGATGCCCATTGAAGAGAACTGTTATTCGTATTGTATTGTAATATGGTCGTGTTTGTCAGTAGATTTAGCTTCTCTTCTGGTAGTGACAGAAGTCAGAGTGCAAGCTCTAGATCCTCTTCTGGCAGTGACTGTGTTATATGGGTATTGGTTTTATATTGGTCGTGGTTTGTAATGCAATATGGGTTGTATTTATCATGTTAGATCGGTCGTTGCCGTCTTACCATAAACAATTCTCTTTTACGGGCACCCAGCGTGGTTTGTATGGAAGATTGGTCGTGAAGATGACATGGGTCGTGGTTCACATGAATAATGGGTTGTGACTGTCACTGCATATGGGTCGTTGTCCTCATTGGACAACAACAATCCACAATTCATTATAACCACGACACAACGCAATGTATAGTCACGACTTACTATTTATCAAAGTTTCATGGCATTGTTTGATATGGGTCGTTGTTGCAATGTTGTATATGTCTTGGCTGTTATGATATTTGAACCCCTGCATGTCAGTATTAAAGGGTCGTAGTTTTCTTGTTATACCGTTCGTGGTTGTCGCGCAATATGGTTCGTAGTTGATGCGAAGCATCGATCGTTGTTGTCATTTGATATGTTAAGATCTTAGTTCTTGAACTGATTTTTTGCACTACCCATCTTCTTGTTCGTGGCTCGTGATTATAGTCCACGTTGGGTCGTGGTTCACATGAAACATGGGTCATGACTGTCATTATATAGGTCTTGTTTGTCACGATACATGGACCATGAATGGATTGATACATAGGTTGTTGTTGTCGTTTAATTCTGATGGTGGTTTACGTGAAGCAATGGTGTAGTTTATCTGGGTCGTGGTTGTCACATTAAATTTGTCCTGTTTCACTGTCATTAATATGGTTCATGACAAACACGACCCCATTGTTCAAGATAAACACGACCCATAAAACATGACAAACCCGTTCCATGCAACATGGGACTACGACTCAAGTAACCCGTTTCATGTGTTTCATGGGACTACGACCCCATTGTTTCATGTGTCGTCATTGACTACCACGACACTTTTTTTTGTTTTTTTTGTTTGCACTACCCATTTACATGAAAACCACGACCAATTGTATGTACACGATTGCCATCTGCGTTCGTGGCTCAGATGCATAAAGGTTCGTTATTATCATCCACCTTGGCACGCAGATGCATAAAGGCTCGTTATTATCTTCCACCTTGGGTTGTGGTTGTCGTGATACAAAGGTCGTGTCTGACATTTGAAAGTTCTTGTTTTCGTGATACATGCAATGGATTGATACGTAGGTCGTTGTTGGCGTTTTAAAATATACCTGAAGCATTGGGTGTTGTTGATCTAGGTCGTGTTTGTATTGTTAAAATGGTCGTCGCATAAAACGACGATCTTAAGAGATACCCGACATAGGCAAAATGAGAACCACTATCCACCTGTCATGGGTGCCACGACCCGTCGATAAGCCCACCATTTCCTTTATGGGTCGTGGTTCAAATGCACAAGAATTCATATATATATATATATATATATATATATATATATAATATATATATATAACATTACAGTTAAAATTCCATGACCGAATCATCACATCAACCACGACCCGTAAAATGTGACAATCACGACCGTGTTAGTTATGCAAATATAGTTCGTGCTTGAAATGCACAGTATGTCGTTGCTCACATCTCATGTGGGTCGTGGCTGTGAATCATGGTAGTAATGCTAAATGTGTCGTTGTTATGCCAACGTATAGCATAAAAATGAACCGTATAGCATGAGAACCACGATAGTGGTATTGTGGTTATTCCTCTTAAGGTCGTGGTTGTCAGCAACTACCCAACATGGATGACAACCACAATCCATTACAAGGGTGAACTCGGACAATTTTAGCATGACAACCACGACCCATATCGACCAGGACCAATGCTTCACGTATACCCCGAACCATACTATACAAATCAGCAAATGTAACGTGCACATACATACGATAGTAACGAAGGTAAATTAAGTATATATTACACTACTATTTACAGGACAATAGCTCAGGAAATCATCTGAGAACCGCCAACCCTGTAATATGACATCCAAGATACATGAGAAGTATAACACATATAACATGAAACCACGTCCCGTGTGTTCTAGGTTGCCTCGCTCACTTTCCAAATCCAATGTCTGTTTCTAGTACAATTTCCTCCTCCGACATCGGATTTACAGAAAGATAGGCTGACAAAATTATCTTATGAGCAAGAAGTGTATGGAAGCTCCACTTTTAGTTGCTGACTTTCTAAATCCAATGAAGAATTTTATATATCGAAGCTTCCTCCTTTTCCCTCGATGTAAATCTTCAAAGGAAATGTTTTCTTTTCCGCTGGCTGGGTGCCCATTGATATGGTCGAGATGACGGAGTTCGGTAGATGTCTTCAAAACTTCCTGTGGAGGCCGTTGACTGTCAGGAAGTTCGCAAACATACTTGAGGAAAGGGAAGGGATCACACTTAACTGAAGAACGCCAGAAAGACTCGATGCCTACTTTGAATACTTCCTTCATGAGTTCTTAGGATTCTTAAAACCCTAAAAAAGGATTCTGGTTCAGCTTACCTTGTGGAAGTACTAATATGAAGCCCAAGCACCACTTGTATAGGCTGGTCATTCAATGGTCAAGGTGCTGATTCCAAAGAGTCGCGCTGAATCTGAATGGTCGCGCGAATTCATATTTCTCACGCGGTGTTCCCGACAGATTGCGTGGAGGAAACTACATTAATACGATTTTCGAAAATGAATGGGGCGGTTGTGGCTAGTTATATGGACAGTGGTTGTTACGCTATATGTGTCGGGATGTCATAACATAAATTCACGACCCGATTAAAGTAACAACCACGACCCATATAACACAATTCGTTATTCTCGTGCTATATTAGTCGTGTTTAGGATGTTATTGGGTCGTCGTTTTCATTCCTTTTTTTAACGATCCACGACCTAACGTGGAAAAAAATATGGATCCAATGTGCATATGAATCACGATTTAACATGTAAGATAACCACGACCAAATATTGATCATATCCACGACCATTCCCTTCAAACTGAGCGCGATTCTCCAGAAACAGCGCCACATTCAACTTTTTTTCAGGAGAGGACATTAACTCGCTACTTCACCGCAATCCGTTGGGCAACGACCGCGATCCTTCGGAATCCGCGACCCTTCAGAATTTTCTCTGTCATTCAAATTAATGGAGCCAATATTTTTTGAAGAAACCATAGAGCCTCTATCGCGTTCTCCTTTAACCGTGATCCCTTCTCTTTCCTCAGCACCTTGACCATTGAATGGCTCGAGCCCCGCAATCCTTTGGGCACCGAGCGGAATCCTTCGGAATCCGCGCGACCGTTTAGAATCACTGCGACCCTTCGAAAATAGCGCCTTGACCATTGAATGACTCGCTACTTCATCGCAATCCGTTGGGCATCGAGCACGATCCTTCGAAATCCGCGCGACCGTTCAAAACCAGCGCGCCCCTTAAAAATCGGTGCCTTGACCATTGAATGACCTTTCTATAAGAGCGGTACTTCTTCCACAAATCAATCCGAACCTTATTGTAACACCTTTCGCTTAATGTATTTTCTTTGCTTTACTCTTCCATTGAAAACAATTGAGGAGAAAGTGGAAGAAGCCATCAATTCTCTATCGCATCCTTCCTTTAACTGTGATTGTCTCATTCCGCAGGGATTTGACGATTTTCTTGCCGCTCAACCACCTCCACGGGAAGTTCTGAAGACGACCTTCACAGCTCATTCGACCCTTTGTAATCAGCGCGCCACGTGATAATAACTGCTTCCCATACAACATGACACCACGACCGCTATAACGTGGCAATGAGGACCATAATCTGATCGTAATAGGAAGTACAGTCTCTTTAACAGGACCAGCCATCTGAAAAACACTGGCGAGAATGTCTTATTTAAGCCTGACCTTCTCAATAGAGTTTTAGATCAGGCTAAAACAAGACATTCTCGATAAAGTTTTTTTGATGGTTGAGTGCCTGTTGTAGAGATCTGCTGTTCGGATTATCACTGTGAATATGGTCGTGGTAGAGACATTAGATTTACCATGTTTGTCATCCTAGAAAGTAAGTAGTCCGATGATTCATCCATCGTCGTTGTCTTGTTAAATGGATCGTGTCTTACATGTAGCGTTTATTACCAATGGGTCGTGGTGAATCCGAAAGAATGGTCACGCTAAATCCAAATAGAAGGTCATAGTTATTAACTAGTGATGATAAGAGTGAGGAGGATGATAATGCCCCCCTTTTCAAGCTTAAGTGGGAAAGTCTTGTGCATCACTGAGCTCCTCTTCTGGTAGTAACTGTGTTATATGGATTGTACTTATCATGGATTGTTGTTTTAATACTATACTAGTCGTGGTTTTCATGTTATATTGGTCCACTAATAATGTTACGAGATTCTAAACATCGTGGTTGTCAGCCGATGTTGGTCGTGGTTTGAAAGGCAGAAGGTCGTGAATATGATATGGGTCGTTCTTGTCTGCTAAATTTCTGTTCTTTCACCAGCCTATATGGGTTGTGGTCGATGTGTTATTTTGTTCTATCTTGTCATTTTATGTGGGTCGGGTTTATTACCTTATATGCTTGTCACACTATAGGAAAATCTGCCAAACAAATACGACACATATAAATGGTTCAGGCTTCTCTTCTTAAAAAAATTGTGGTTGTCATTCCCCTTTACTACAATCCACGACCCAAAGTTGGATGACAACCACGATCCAAAATGTATAAAACCACTAACAAAACCTTTTCTTATTGCAACATCTAACGCATTTTTTAAAAAAATTGGCAATCGCTTTGCTCTTCGAATGGAAATAATGAAGGAGATATTCAAAGAAGGCAACGATTCCATCTCGCTTTCTTCCTTCACGGGTGATCCCTTCCCTTTCGTTAACGATCTCCACGAAGCTCCACTTCCTCCAAAGGAAGATCTGAAGACAATTTCTGGTGATCCTGCAACACGATAATTTCAACAGGCACGCAGCCAGCAGGAAAAACGTTGCTGAAGAACACCTTCTCTTTGGCATCTCGCCACGTGATAATAACTACTTCCCATATATATTCACATCAACAATCCAATGTGCCTGTTAAGAATGAGATCCAATTATATGGTTGTGGTTGTGATCAACGATCCAATGTGGATGAAGACCACTTTCCAGCGAGGGTGAAAACCACAGACCGTTGTTGCTGTATATCACGCGATACAACGACAGGGTCATGGCTGACACACAATGGATTGTGTTTTCCAACAACTATCCATTATGCATTGCATTACCGCCCAATGTTTGTCACATCCACGAACAATTGAGTTTGTCGTGGTTGGCGTCGGTCGTGGTCGTAATGCTAATGTCGTGATCACGATAATGGATCGTGGATATCACTAGTATATGGATCTAGTATTTTAACCACCCATATACAACAACGATCCATTGTGGTGTCAATCAACTTGGCTGACAAGCATGATCCAATGTGCATCTGAGCCACGATCACAAAATGGGATCGTTGCTATCATGCAAACTTGGCGATGGTTTCCAGTGAGGATGGATTGTGTATGTTACTCACCAACATTGGTCGTCATATCCATGACCCATATCATTCACTGAATCATAATTGAAAATATTTAGAAGACATCAAATACACCAATCCATTCAACATTTAATTATTAATCAAAATTTTGACTCTCTTCGGTGGTCTACACATCCTCTCAGCAGCATCTTCTGACTTCGTTAACTGCAAACAGTCGTATGCAATTGTTCTTCAAAACTTAGGAATGTCCTCCTATAGAAAAGGAACGAATATATACACACACACATTCAAACCTTGGTGAAGTCAATTTTGTGCATGCTACTCAAGAAGTCTATATATTTCAGCATGAATACGCCACAATCATCCGAGTTGTCTTGCCCCGGTCTATCACTGACTGTCTTCAAACTCCATGGCTTCTCCCAATTTTTAGATCCATTATCAAGAATATGGAACAACCATCTCAATCCGTGCGTAACTTGCGAGACAATCATCTCGTTGTTCTCTTGCAACTCGGTACTCAGGTTGTCGTACACATTGACCTCTTTCTTCTTGGTATTAACAACGGCCAGGAACCAGTGCTGGCTCCTCGCATTGAGTGGGATGTATATCTGTCAATCACAAGAAATATAACAACATTTAAAAGACTTGTCTTTCTAAAACGAATAATATCATTTAAGTTCACGTATATGATCAAATAAATAACCTCTTACCACTTCATGCTTCCATAGAGACTTCGATCCACCTCGACCTTCGACTAAATCTATAAGCATTTCATTCAATATTTTATTCTTGAACCGTCCAATGGATCCACCGGAGTAACATTTATGACAATCCGATTTCGTGGCCGATTGGGTGCCGGGCGAAAACGGAGTAGCATTTATGCTGAGCGAATGTACCTTCAATATGCCAAGCGAACGTACCATTGGTATCGAACCTTATTTAACTCCTGCGCTGGGATGCAAGGTGGGGGCAGTCACACCCACCGTTGAAACATTTATAGGGCCCACCGCGATGTATTTTTTAGATCCAACCTATTCATAAGTTAACGTAGAGATAGATGAAGTGAAAACAAAAATATCAGCTTGATTGGAAACTACTGTGGCCCCTAAAAAGTTTTGAACGATGGATGTCACTGTCCCCACTATTATCTATGGTGGGGTCTTCTTGAACTTTATATCTATCTCATTCTCTTTGTAATGCCATAAAACGATCTCTAAAAATGGTTGGGTGGTATGGATACAACACATACATCATGGTGGGGTCCACAGATCTTGGTGACATCACTTCAGTAGCGATTTGGCTACTGACCTTGTCATTATCCAATCCGTGCCCTTAAGAAGGTTTCAACGGTGCGTGTCTTTGTCATGCAGATTCCTTTGATGTGGTCCACTAGAGCTGTGTATGTGCTTCACTTTATGTCTTATACCTTAAAATGATCCTATAAAAGCGATGACCGGCATATATAGAACACTTACATCAAGTGGGCACCACAGATCCCTGCCCGGAGTTGGACGCAATCCGCATCCGATCATCCCAATCGATAGAAGGGACATGAAGTGGAATCGTCTTATTTCCCTAGGCATCTACTCTCTAAGTCCGAGCTCCAATTAGAAGAGTAAGGGGCTTCTGTTATGGGGTCATTCAACTCAACGAACCACAAAACGTATGAGCCACGATCCACTGGCCACATCAACAGCGATCACAACCACATAACATGCGAGTCATGATACATGAGGAATGGATCATGAATGCAATGAGAAATGTGTCGTGCTTGTCGCCTTATAAAATTGTGGTTGTCGTGTTAAACGGTTCGTGGTTGATGTGATGCATTGATCGCAGTTATCATTCGACAAGGTTGTCGTGTTACACGGAACGTGGTTGTCATGATACACGGACCTGTGTGATATGATATATGGGTCACTATCATCGTGTTATATGGGTTGTGATGTGTCGCGACGAACTGGTCGTAGTTGATACGGGTCGGGATCTCATGTTAAATTGGTCATCGTTCACAGCTGTAAGGAATCGTGGTCCTCGTCTATATTAAATCGTGTTCGACAACAACTGCCGTATGAGGAACACAGACATACAACATGGAAACCACGATCCATATATACTGAGAACCACGATCCGTTGTTAAGTCCCTGATCCATTGTTAACGACAGACACGACCAATTCAACTTGCAGAACCTTTCTTACCACAACAACGATCCATTCATCATTACGGCCACGATTCGTAAAACATGGGAATTACAACCCATATAGCATTACAATCACGACAATGTAGCATGAAAACATCAACCCTTGTAACATTGCAACCACGACTCATATAACACAGCAACTACCAGAAGAGAATCTCATTGATGTGCAAGACTCCGCGAACTTCTTCCTCTGAAGTTTACAATATGACAAGAAGACGCAGCTTTTATAACCACTTTAACCAGTCATGGTTGCCGTGACATGGGGATCGTTGTTGCCCTTACGTATATATCATGGCTTCCATGACATACGGATCGTATTTCTCTTAAAGCCCTTGTTGAAAACAATGATCGTGCATGGATGACAATCACGATCTATTGCAAATATGAACCACAACAATATTAACACACAACAACGACATATATTAACATGACCAACGCTCCAGTTGTTCTTTATGCAAATATCCCAAAAACTACTCTCGCGGCAACAATAAATTCACCAACGAACATGTCCTCCACATGTTGTTGAGGGTCGAATATTGCATATTAGACCCCGATTAATACCTGATTTTATGTACATGATAGTTCTTAATGTCATATGTTAATGGTGTTTTGCTGCAGGATGCAATTACGAGCGTGGATTGAAAAAAGAGTATTAAAAGCATGGACTTGACGTTCCGAAGTCACTAAAGCTAGAAACGAACTCCAAGGGACCAAGATCAGTGGATTTACACGCCAGAGATCCGAGAAAACTGAGAAACTGAAGCTCAAGTGGCCCGAAACTGGTCCAGAATGCAAGATCACAGGGTTCCAACTATCTGCTTGGCTCAAAACTTCATACGTGGCCTGAGAACCATAAATTAACCGTACACGTCGAATTTCAGCCATTGGAACCTTGTAGAAGTGGCCCAACGGACAGATCAGCGCAGAAATCTCTGATTTGGGGCCCACCTGCTGTCTGGATACATTTCATCTTCGGTCCCCACGGTTAAAATGAGATGATAGAATGGATAGACGGAACGGATTTCTCACGAACATCACAGTTGACCCCACATGAGGGTGGATGTGCATACAGTGCACGCCTACCCGAATTGCACCGGACCGTGCAGTCCGGTCAAACTAGCCTTGACCGATAGTTTCTAAAAATGAAACTCTCCAGCGTCTTTACGCACAGGCCGCTGTCCTCGCTAGTGGGCCCCACTCGTTGCCCGGTTCAATGATCCGAACCGTTCACCTGTCCCATGAGGTGGCCAATACCTTCACCTAGGTGTCTGAATATTTCCATGCAAACAAATGTGCGAAGATCTCAGCCGAACGGAAGATTGATGGTGAATTGAAAAGTGCAATGGGCCACGTCAGCAGCAGTCCAAAACCGGCCTTCTCGAGCTAAAAGTTCGCCACGAGTCGAATGAACGGAGTGGATCTCTCAAAACAATAAAGAAGTGGGTCCCACCAACGCCACAGCGAACGAGTACGCGGTTCTGTTCGCAATCCGGACGTTGTCCGTGATTTGCGGGCAGTTGTGGGCCACCATCATAGGCCATATCATCAATCCAAACCATCCATCGTGTAGGGCGCTCAAAAACGTCCCCTGGGACGTTGATCGTTTGAACGAAAGGCACGAAAATTGGGAGTTAGGAAACTCCAATTCTGACTGCGGAAAGGAAAGCCGCACCGACTCTAGCTCTGCACCGACTCCAGCTCCGCACCGACCCTCTTCCAGCCTCCCATCCACCATCTTGCATAGCTATAAAGAGAGAGGAGAGAGTAGAGAAAAGGGGGAAGGGAGATCCATCAGAGCTCGGCTTTTTATCTTCGAACGTCAGTGAGAGGGAGAGAGAGTTTTTTTTACTTTAGATTTTTTTTTTCTTCTTTTAACTTTTCTTCTCTTTCTTTTGTTTTGAGCTTTAGTCTAACCATGTTTATGGCTAGCTAATCCTCCTAGCTAGGGCTAGGAGGTGAAGCTTGTGGAGTTATGGGATGTTCTATGGTTTGGATTCATGTTTTTGAAGTGATTTTGATTTAGTTTTATTTTAAGGAATGTTTACAGTCTTAATGGTTTATTGTGACTTATATTACAGTAGATCTGCGATGGCTTGAGTGTTTCCTTTCCCTTTCTTGTGATTATGAAGCCAGGACACCCTGTTGTTCACCATCGCCCCTTGGACATGGTGGGATGATGGAACTCTTCCTAACATTCATACATCACTCAGATTAGTTGTGAATTGGTTTAATTCTATTGTTTGCTTTGTCTCATGGGCATGGTTTGTGATGGAATCCATTCTAATTTACACCTGTCTGATCTCTTGGAAACTAGATTAAATGAATTCAGATTGATTTTCATGGTTATATCTTCCAACTGGATGGAGATGGGACTTGAAGTCCAGTTGAGTTCATGAATCAAGCGTAGAACTCCCTGATCTCTACAAGTGGATCCTCTGAATCCCTAGTTCCCTACCTTTGAATTCTACATATTTTGGTTTACTAGTCCACCATTATTCCTAAAATTCACCCGATTTATATTTTATCTTATTCTAGTTCTAGTTCTGGTTACTTTTAGAATACGTACAGGTTTCAGTCCCTGTGGATTCGACCTCGGTCTCACCGAGTTTATTACTACATCACAACCCTATACTTGGGGAGTGAACACATGTTCATACCTACCACACACACACACACACACACACACACACATAATATATATATATATATATATATATATATATATACATGGGATATTCGATATCTACATATGCCATGTCCTAACTTTGATGGGCAGTTTTCCATACACTTCTATGAGAATAGATCAAACACATTTCCATATTCTAGCCCATTGGACAATTTATCTCAACCACACCTCCCTATAAATAAATACGACGGCAGTAGAAAACTATTCATCGTTGAGATCGATCACGAGATCCATAATGTAATAGTGATTCAAGATGGCTAATATTCACATAACTCTCAGGTTTCACCAGCATTGGGCTGTCTTTTGAAATTTTGTCAACAACGTTGACCTTCATACCAAGCCACTCCATGAAAAATAATGAAGACACTTCACCTCTACTAAGGTATGCACCGATCAGTGCTTTAACAACATTGACAATTACCTTCCTCTTTATATACGCCTTGTTCCCTTGTTATAAATATGCTTGGAAGTGGGATTAAACATTTCATCCTCTTAGAAATGTCCAGAAAGACCTCCAGGCACAGGCCAACGTTTAGGATCGAAACACTCATTACGAATAAAGCCCTACAAATGAGAAGCAGTGACAAATAAATAGAGAGAACCAAAAAATGGATCAGATATTCAATCAAACCCCCTATCATGACCCATATTACATGAATACCACGACCCTTATAAAATTGCATCTAGGACCTATTTAACACAGTAACTGCCAGAAGAGAAGCTCAGTGTTGCCCAAGACTCTGCAAGTTTCTTCCACTTAAGTTTGCAAATGGGGATATAATCATATTGTATTCCTTCCATTTAGGATTTAGTGCGACCCTTCGGAATCAGCGCCACATGCAACATGCAACCGACGACCCTGTAGATGTTCAGGGCACAATGATAAAATTCATCACACAGCGCACTTATTCTAAAGTGTAGCGCTGCTGCCAAGCTGAAGGTAAGTAGAAGAAAAATGTAAGTAGTCCCATGTCAGTGCAGAGAACTCTTCTTCAAAAACTTTTTCCGCTGGCTGGGTGCCCGTTGAAATTGTCGACTAGCCAGAGTTCTGAAATTGTCTTTGAAACTGTCTGTGAAGGCCATTGAGCGATTGGACGATTGGCAACATCCTTGAGGAAAAGAGAAGGGATCACTAAGAAAGGAAGACCGAGAAACGGACCCAATGGCTTCTTTGAACATATCCTCCATTATTTTGAATGAAGGAGCAAAAAAAATCCATTAACGCGTAAGGTGATGCATTAAATAAGGATTCTGGTTCGAGTTTCTTGTGGAAGTAATATGAAGCCAAGTACCACCTTATAGGCTGGTCATTCAATAGTCAAGGCGTTGATTCTGAAGGGTCGCGCTGTGTTACCAACGGATTGCGTGGGGATGTCACAACATAAAACCATGACATATATAAACTAACAACAATGACCCATATAACATGGCTTCTGGTTCTCTTGTTATCATGGTCGTGGTTAGAATATCATATTGTTGTCCTTGTAATTCTTTTTTTCAGCGATTCACGACCCAGTGTTGGATGACAGCCACGATCCACTGTCGATTGAAAAACACGATCCAGTGTGTAAGTGAATGACGATCTGTCATGGAAGATAACCACGACCATTTATTGGTCACATCCACGACCATTCCCTTCAGATTGAGCGCGATCCCCCGGAAACAGCGCCACGTTCTACCTTTTCAGGAGAGGACATTAACTCGCTACTTCTCCGTAATCCGTTGGGCAACGAGCGTGATCCTTCAAAATCCAGAGGAACGTTCAAAATCAACTCGACCATTTGGAATCGGCGCCCTGACTATTGAATGACTCGCTACATCCCCGCAATCTGTTGGGCACCGAGCGTGATCCTTCGGAATCCGTGCGACCGTTCAGTATCAGCGCGACCCTTCAGAATCGGCGCCTTGACCATTGAATGACTCCCCATTTCCCTGCAATCCGTTGGGCACCGAGCGCGATCCTTGGGAATATGCACGACCGTTCAGTATCAGCGTGACCATTAAGAATCGGCGCCTTGACCAATGAATGACTCACTATTTCCCTGCAATCCGTTGGGCACCGAGTGGGATCCTTGGGAATCCGCGCGACCGTTCAGAATCAGCGCAACCATTCAGAATCACTGCCTTGACCATTGAATGATCGCCCTATAAGAGCGGTACTTCATCTATATACCGATCCAAAGCTTATTGCAACGCCTTTCTCATTAATCTATTTTCTTCGCTCTTTCACTAAAAATAATGGAGGAGAAAGTCGAAGAAGCCTTCAATTCCCTATCGCCTCCTTCCTTTAATGGTGATTTCGTATCTTTCCGCAGGGATTTGACAATTTTCCTGCAGCCCAACACCACGTCCGCAAGAAGTTTTGAAGACGATCTTCGCATATCTTTCCACCCTTAGTAATCAGCCCGCCCCATGATAATAAATTCTTGCTATACGACATGACAACCACGACCCTATAACATAACAAGCAGTAACATAATCAAAACACATTAGGAAGGACAGTCTCTTTAACGGGACTAGTGAGCTGAAAAAAACACTGGCGATAATGTCTTGTTTAAGACTGACCTTCTCAACAGAGCTTTAGATCAGGCTAAAATAGGACATTCTCGACAGAGTTTTTTCCACTGACTGAGTACCCATTGAAGAGATCCGCTCTTCAGATTGTCACCGTGGATATGGTATTGGTTGTCATGTTAAATCTGTCGTGGTTGCCATTCTTGAAAGGGCGTAGTCCGATGATTCATTTATCGTGGTTGTCATGTTAAATGGGTTGTGGCTTGCATGTTGCATGTGGCGTTTATTGCGAAGGGTCGGGGTGAAAATTAACGGAGTTGTCGCGCTGAATCCCAAGGGAAGATCATAGTTATTAACCGTGTTCTATGGATTGTACTTGTCATGGATTGTTGTTCTAATGCTATAATGATCGCAATTTTCATGTTATATGGGTCCTTATTTGTAATTTTACCTTGCAATATGCATTAACAATGTTATGAAATTATAAGGATCGTGGTTGTCATCTGATATTTGTCGTGGTTTGAATGGCAGAAGAAGCATCATGAAGATGACATGGGTCGTGGTTGTCTGCTTATTTCTTGTGCTTTGACCAGCCTATATGGTTGTGGTTGATGTGGGTTCCATTAGGGCTGAAAGTTGGGTGGGTTCAACTCGACCGACCCGTGACCTACCCGACATTGGGGTGGACTGGGACAGGCAGGATATTGGGTCCGATCTCAAGCTTGGGCTATACAAACATCAACCCGACCGACTCGTGATCGACCCGACATTGGGTTGGGCTCTGGTTGAGGTCTCGGGTTGCCAAACCCGACCCGAACCCGATCAATATATAAGTTATAAATTATAATTGAGTGTGGATCGTTTGTGTCGAAGGCACACTAGTGATGTCGGGTCTCATTTGTCCACGTCATTTCCATGGACTCAAGCTAACAAGATATGCCAGATTTCTCTCTCCTAAATAGATTGTGTGCTATGCTACATGACTTTTAAATGAGTAGTTGTCCCATATTTTAGCTTATTTTTTAAAAGAAAAAATGAAGTTCTTTATGATGAATAATCACATATATAATTAATAAAATCATAGATACAAAAATTAAGTTCCATATTGAAATATGAAAAACTAATGTAATAACAAAAATATTAGCACGCAAACACCCTACCAACCCGATCAACCCGACCGAGCACGCTTAGGTTGGGCTTGGGTTGAGAATTCCCAACCCGAGATTGGGTTGGGTTGGGTTAGGGTTGAGGTATAGAAACCTTGGGTTGGACTAGAGCACAAACCCGACCCAACCCGCCCGACTTTCAGCCCTAGGTTCCATGACGTATGGATCGTGTTTCTATTAAGGCTGTTGGTGACAACAACGATCGAGCATGGACCACAACCACGATCTGTCACATATATGAACCACGAAAATGGTAAGACACGACACTGACATATATTAACATGACCAACGATCCAGTTGTTCCTTTTACAAATATCTCAGAAACTATTCTCGCGACAACAATAAATTCACCGACGAACATGTTCTCCATATGTTCATAACTGCCTCACACACACACACACACACACACACACACACACACACACACATATATATATATAGGAAAAGGTACAATGAGGTCGACCTCATGATAAGCTCCCATTAGGTCGAGCTGTGTGGGTCCCACCGTGATGTTTGTCAAACATCACCCCCATCAGTCAGATGCACCATTCCATGGTGGACCACGGGCTTAAAAATCAAGTCAATCAATGACTTGGGTGGGACACACCAGATACAACAGTTGAGAGGGGTCCCCCTCCCATTAAAACATTCATAATCATTTATTAGGCCCACCGAGAAGTGGTTCACAAATCCAGCCCACCCATTGTGGGTGTCCTACTTGGATGAAGGGTCAGACAAAGTTTCAACCGCATCAAAAACTAAGGTTGGCCCCAGCAAGTGCTTTTATATGTTTGAGGCATATATTCCCATGATCTTAAAAGGTATGGCCCATCTAAGTTACGTATGTGGCTGATTTTTAGGATATCTCGTAAACTAAGGGGGACCCATCAAATGCACGGTGTTGATGTTTGGCAAACATCATGGTGGAGCCCACACAGCTCGACCTCATGAGAGCTTATCATGAGGTTGACCTCATTGTGTGTGTGTGTGTGTGTGTGTGTGTGTGTGTATACATGGGATATTTGATATCTACTAGTCACCATGTCCTAACTTTGATGGGCAGTTTTCCATACACGACCCAACCTTCGTTCACATCCATGACCCAACCTTCGTTCTATCCACAACCATTCTCTTTGGAATCAGCACCAAATTCAAATGCAGGAAATCGCATTCATGACGATACCTACCCAGGATCCTTCGGAATCAAAGCTACCCTTCGGAATCACCGCCCCCACATTAACCACTGGTTGAACGGCCTATAAAAATGGTACTTTGGTTACATTTTTTCAGAAGCCCATCCGAACCACAAGTCCATCTCGTGTTCTTCCTACGTTGGTGATCCCATCCCTTTCTTCAGGAATGTTAACGATCTTCCTGAAGATCAACAACCTCTACCTGAAATTTCGAAGACCGTTTGGTGCCCGTGGCAGATCAACGACTCCTCCTTAACAGATGTCTTCGGTTCCCTACTCTTCCTTCAAAGAGAATTGTTCTTCATCGTCATGGCTTATAGTTGTCGTCCGCGATTTCAAGATAAACGTCTCCATCCCACACCCACGACCCGACATTCAGACCAGAGGAGTGAGAGTGTGGTTTCATGGGCTGTGGCTGTCATGGAACATTGGTCGTGGTTATCATGTAATATGGTCATGGTTGGCATGTTACATGGGCCCCCTATTTTGCATGTTCACCACGATCCATAACATGGGATATTCAATATCTACGTATTCCATGTCCTAACTTTGATTGGCAGATTTCCATCCTTCTCAACTATTACAAATCAAAATGTCGATGGGTAGATTTCCATACACTCATAGCTCATAACATCATTTCTCAGCCACACCTCCCCTCTACAAACACGACAGTGGGAAGAAAACACTCTGTCCATTCGTAGGGAGAGTGGGAGTAACCTTGGTGTGTTTTTCATGGTGCTCCATCCACGACCATCAGTGTGATCAACTCGTTGACCTATGAAGGACCGGATCGTTGAATGACCATTGAAACACCACAACCCATATTTCATGATAACCACGACCTATAAAACATGACAATCACGACAATAGTTAAAATATAATGTGAAGAACTGTTCTCTTTGAAGGGCACCCAGCGAGCTGCAAAGCACTTTCGGGAGTGTCTTGTTTAAGCCTCACCTTCTCAACAGAGTTGTTGATCAGGCTAAAACAAAACACTCCCAAAAGAGTTTTTCATCTCACTGGGTGCCCTTCGAAGAGACCAGATCCTCACAATGTATTTTAATTATGGTCGTGGTTTTCATGTTTTATGGGTCGTGGTTATCATGAAATATGGGTTGTGGTGTTTCAATGGTCATTCGACGATCCGGTCCTTCAATGGTCAACAAGTTGATCACAAGGACGGCTGAGGATGCAGAACCGTGAATAGCACATGAAGGTTACTCTCCCTCTCTCTAAAGGGATAGAGAGTTTTAACACATGAAGGTTACTCACCCTCTCCCTCTGAAGGACGGCCGTCGTGTTTATAGAGGAGAGGCGTGGCTGGAGAAATGATGTTATGAGCTCTAAGTGTATAGAAATCTTCCCATCCACATAGTTTGATCTGTTCGTGTGGACAAGTATGGAAATCTAGTTCTTCAAAGTTAGGACATGGCATATGTAGATATCAAATATCTCATGTTATGGGTCGTACAATAAACATAGCCATTCATAATATTGCAATTGTTTTTTCATGGTGCTCATCGGCCGTTGTTATCAAGTTATGTGGGTCATGGTGAACATCGGCGCTAGTTATATTGTACTATGGGTCATTGTTATCATGTAATATTCGTGTGGCGGCGGGTAAGGTAACATGCATCGTGTTTTCGATTGTAATATGGGTCGTGATTGTAATGTAATATGCATCGTTGTTATCATGTAATATTCATTGTGGCGGTAATGTAACATGCATCGTTGTTGTCGATGTAGATGGGTCGTAATTGTAATGTAACATGCATCGTTGTTGTCGATATAATATTTGTTGTGGTGGTAATGTAACATGCATCGTTGTTGTCGATGTAATATGGGTCGTGATTGTAATGTAATATGCATCGTTGTTATTATCTAATATTCGTTGTGGCGAGTAATGTAACATGCATCGTTGTTGTCGATGTATATGGGTCGTGATTGTAATGTAATATGCATCGTTGTTTTCATGTAATATTCGTGGGGCTCATAGAGCGCTGAACACCAGCCATTGGCCGGTGTCCCGAGGAGTAGTCGATCCGTCCGTTTTTCGAGGTTACAACAACAGGTGACCTCTGCTTCACTCCAAGTCATCACGTCTTCTGAAATGAGGTCAGTGGCATATTCGTCAGGCACGATCGTAAATCTATTCTGACAGAACATTCTAGGGCTTGATCTAAAAAATAATAGGGATCACCGACGATGCTCATTCACCACTATTTCTTGTGATGTGGTCTACTTTCTATTTAATTGGGATATAACTCTTTTTTTTTGGTAGCCATGTTTTATGGTTACTATAAAATGATCTTGAAATATATATGGACGGCGTGGATGAAATACATACATGATGGACAAGGAACGAGCACAAAAAATGTGGTGGATCCAACGCACAAGTGGACCACACCAAATTATAAGCTGGTTGCTATAAAATGCACAAAGCGTTAAATGTCAGTTGCATTAGTTGCAAGCGTCATCTATGGTGTGATCCAGTTGACCATTGGATCTACTCCATGTTAGTTTCGATACCTTAAAATAATCTAGGAAAAGGGATAAATGGCTTGGATGTACAAATACATCACGATGGGCACGCCCACAGGACTGCCCGTGCGCAGCTTTGGTCTTGCGGGGGTAGTACGCAATTCGCGTTCGTAAATGAAGGCCTTCTGACACGTTTCTGCGGTTGGAGGCTACGAAAATGGTCCTGACCTTGGTTTAGGGAGACGTACGGACGAGAGAAGAGTGAAGTAGAGGTCACCTGCCGTTGCAAACCCCGAAAAGAGGTGCATATCGGCTACAAACCACGACACTGGCCAATGTTGGTTCTCGACATCTGTGGACCCCACCACCATGTATGTGTTTCATCCATGTCATCCATATGTTCTACAGATGATTAAATGGTAGGAGTCCAAAAACGAACGATACTCCAGTCACAGGCGGTGGACATTTAGTTGATGCGAAGCATCGATCGTAGTTGTCATTTGATATGTCAACACCTTAGTTTCTTGAACTGATTTTTTGCACTAGCCATCTTCCTGTTCGTGGCTCGTGATTATCATCCACGTTGGGTCGTGGTTGACATGAAACATGGGTCATGACTGTCATTATATAGGTCTTGTTTTTCATGATACATGGACCCTGAATGGATTGATACATAGGTCGTTGTTGTCATTTTATCTAGGTCGATATTGTCACGTAAAATTTGTTGTGGTTCACTGTCGTTAATATGTTCGTGGTTGTCATCCGTGTTGGATCGTCGCAAACAACCACGATAGAATGAGAAACACGACCCATACAACATGACAACCACGGTCCACTCGTCATGAGTGTCAGGACCCATTGACAAGCTTGGATAGTTGTTGTGGTGCTCAAGGCTCTGCAAGTTGATGGGTCGTGACTGTCATCAACAGTGGATCATGAACTTACCAACGCATCGTGGTTCTCATGACAGATTGATCGTGGTTTCCATGTTGGATGGCCGTGATCCTCATGCGCTTGCGGATGTCGAATACGATTCAACATGGACAAGAACCACGAACAAATTTAACAACACGACAACACAACCCAGATAACACGACAACAACGACCCATATGATATATCATTCAGGGTCGTGCTTTCACGACCCAAATTCAATGACAGTCATGACCCATGTATCATGTTAATCACGACACAAATATTGATGATTATCACGAGCATTTATGCATTTGAAGCATGACCCAAATATGGAAATAGTGTATATAACAATAGGTTGTGGTTTCTGTTATTCATGGGTCGTGATTGTCATGTTAATGCGTCTTGCTTGCTTTCAGTCAGTGCCCTTTTTGAAACGCGACCCAAACGATGACAAGACGACGCATTATAAATGTGGACTATGACCCATGCAACACAACCACGATTCGTATAACATTACGACCATATCGAATGACAACTGCTGTCAAAGCTTCACGTCAACCACGAACCATATAACACGTAAACACGATTTTTGCTACACGACATCCGTGACCTATATATCATTACATTCAGGATCCATAAATCAGGCAACTTATTTTAGCCATTACACGGTCATTACAGTACGATGGTTGGTTTAGATGACATATATATCACTGTGGACCCCATACATCTTAGTTCATACCGAATATGACACGTATACACATTTTGCATGTTAAAAAGGTGAGATTTCGCTTACGGTTCCAAACGCAGAAGACCAATCGTCGATCACCTAGTTCTAGTCTATGGGCCTATCATAAATCGAATCTAATTCGTTGGAATTGTTCATGGACGATGGATTTCTTCGAAAAATTCTATAGTGGCACGTATTGAGCCATCAGTGGCCCACACTGTGTAAAGTTCTTCAAATCATTTTATTTAATTTATTTTACGGAAACTATTGGTTTTACTGTTGTGGTCCATTGGATTTGAATATTTTGACCATTTGTTGGGTTTCTCGATGTTACAAATTAAATGGATGGTGCGGATCAGAGAATATTTGCAGTTTGATGTGTCTTACGGAACACCGACTATATCTTCGATGCTTTTACGGACGCTTACGTGTCCCCATGCGGATCACCGACTATATCTTCCCGCTCTTACGGACGCTTACGTGTCCCCATGTGGATCACCGACTATATCTTGGAGCTTCTTCTCTGGGACTACTTCACTTTACCCCTTCACTTTTATCCCTAATCCTTGTTTTTTGATTTTTACTGGTTTTGAATCTTCTTCACTGGGCCCCTCCATCGCCAGTCAGCGAGCATATCTACAAGTTTAGCGTATCTCAATGCAAAGCAAGGTAATGGTTGACAGGGTCGGTGTACACTGGTTATTATGTTATGTGGGTCGTGTGCGTCAACCACGACCCAATGGATATGACTATAATAAAATATATAGCATGACAACATGTTATGTGCGTCGTGGCTGTGAATCATGCCTCAATGTATATGACATGAAAGATATGTATGGTATGACAACCGCGATCACGGTCGTCGTCGTGGTTTATTGCATAATGGATCGTGGTTGACAGACGGGGCGTCGGCGAAGAAAGCCAAACACTGATTTGACGTTGAATGGTGAATTGATTTGTTGCATTCGATGTTTCTTCTGCTTATAGTCTTTAATGGGTTGGTGAATGAGATAGGTCGTAATTGTTCACGAACAATTGGAAGTTGGTTGACATGCACAATGGATCGTTGTTGTATATGGGTGGTTGAATGTGGACGCCAACTAAGGTCCATATATCGTGACAACCAGGACCCCTGTGATATCAGAACCACCACGCATATCATCTTACAATCACGATCCGTTTAACATTATAACCATGACCCGTCTAAAACAAAAACCATGGTGCATAACAACAACGACACAGTCTGTATGACAACCACGAAACTGTGGCGTGATCTGATCTCGTCGTTCACATGCATGTTATATCATGGTTACTGTCCACGTTGGATCATGGTTATTGTCCATGTTGGTTCGTGGTTCACAACCACGCCCTAGTCTAGTCCCATGAAAATGTACCATGAAGTATATGTATTACAGTTCAAATGACATGTTGCAAACAATGTAAATTTTTAAACCAACATATTAAGTCATCATCAGCCTCAGCCTCAGCCAGGAGGGACGAAAGTGCATCGACGTCGGTTGTGACCTATTTGTTTACATCTAGAGCTTTTGGGTGTTGTCCCATCTTCCATGGGTCGTGGCTGTGAATCATAATAGTAGTGCTATATGGGTCATGGTTACGCCAACATAGATCACAATAACAGCCACAGTATCGTTGTTGTTGTAATTATTTATCAATATTTTGATTTGTTTTTTTATTACAAACTGAGTGTAGATATGTCGTCATCTTACCCATCGTTAGACATTTGGGTCTATGCTTCCCTTGTTGAATCACCACCAGGAACTGGAAAATCAAAGATCAAGTGTGGTTTGTGTGGCACAAAGATTGTGAATAATACTCATCGGTTTCGGTTACACTTGTCATGTCGAGGTGGTGATGCAAAACCATGCCCCAATGCCCCCGATGAGGTCCGAAAACTGTTTCAAGCCCTATTAGATTCGAATAGAAACCCTTCCACTCCATCCAAACCATGTGCTTCTGAATATAGTACACGAATGAAAATCACAAAAGACGCAGTGGAGGATGCTAGATTAATAGCTTTGGAGGAAAAACATGTCCAACTCGCCTTAAAACGCAGTATGGAAGAAGTTTCTAGACCCCAGCGATATTCGAGTCAAAGACAACACAATGTTGAAGCCGGATCGAGTGCAATAACCAAGAAGAAGAAAAAGAGTAAGAAATTCAAATTCCTGACCCGTCTCGGTGAATTTTATAGGGTATTGGGTACTACATACAATTCTTCACACAAAGAAAGTTTGAAAAATCTAGTTCAAAGTGTAAAAGAGCACGAGGGAAATATCTCTTCGCCTTCCGACTCGGATGAAGTGAACCAATATGTATATAAAAAAATATATAGCAGTTCTGATGGATCAGATGACAATATAGGAAGACACTCCTCCAATAGCAGTTTTGATGGATCAGATGACAATACAGGAGGTTATTAGTTGTAAATTGTCATCTTGAATAATGTAAATATGAAATTATGTAATCGTAAATATATATATATATATAGATATATATATATATATATATATATATATATATATATATATATATATATATATCGCTTTGTTCAACCTCGAACTTGATAATCGAGTGGTTAATGTCAGTAGGATGTCGTGCGACTATTGGTTTCCCGATGTTAGAAATACCGCCTTTATAACGACCCCCCCTGGAGACCGCGCACACATTCTTCTTCTTCGAGAAATCACACTGAAGTCCCTACTTCCCCGTAATCCATTGGGCACCGAGCGCGACCCTTCGTTATCCGTGTGACCATACCGAATCACATGGGACGCTTCAGAATCGGCGCCTTGACCATTGAATGGCCAGCCTATAAGAGTAGTTCTCTGGCAACACTTCCACAAGCCAATTCATGCATTTCCTTGCGCTCTCATTCAAAATGATGGAGCTGATTATTCAAATCCCCAATGAAGACAATTTTCGATCTCCGCCAACTCGACAGTTTCATGTGGCACCCAGCCAGAGGAAAATGTGCAGGACATGGCATACGTGGATATCGAAAATCAAAGGTACGTATATCTGTCGTTGTTGTAATGTAATATTGGTCGCAGTTGTTGCATGTTCACCACGATCTATACTAATTATAATTATGGTGGTGGAGGACAACCTCGTACTTCTCATTGAAGTACTCAATGTAATTTATGATACATGGTGAACATAGGACTCCTTGTCAGATGGATGGAATGGATCCTGCCTAAACATGTTCCCTCATTCTCTTCTGCTTAATTCCAGGTGTCCTTCTTACAGATTACAATCACGATCAAAATAAATTTTAGCAGACGAACAATGATGAAGCGATTACCTGATAACATCTTGGGATATGTGGAATCAGATATGACCCATGAGTCAATGCTTCAACCAGTAAAGATCGGTCACGAAATCAATAATGTAATAGTGATTCAAGATGGCTAATATTCACATAACTCTCAGGTTTCACTGGCACTGGTCTGACTTCTGGAAATTTGTCGCCATTCTGACCTTCATACCAAGCCACTCTATGAAAAATAATGCTGACATTTCACCTCCTGTGCTAAGGTATGCACCGATCAGTGCTTCAACGACATCAGCAGTTATCTTCCGCTTTACCCTTGTTCCCTGTTATAAATATATTCTCGGATGTGGGATTGAACATTTCGTGGTTGTAAATGTAATATGGGATGTATTTGCCCTGTTAGATCGGTCGTGGTTGACTTACAATGGGTCGTGTTTCACATGAATATTAGGTCGTGACTGTCAGGGCATGTGGGTCGTGTTTCACATGAATAGTTGGTCGTGATGTATTTGACAACCTACTCATCATAACCACGACACAACGCAAGGGACAATCACGCCCCACTATTGATCAAAGCTCCGTGGTTCGTGGTATCATTTGATATGGGGTTGTAACGTTGTATATGTCTTGGTTCTGATGAAATTTGGATCCTGAATGAAATTATCAGATGGTCGTGGTTGTCTTCTTATTCCGTTCGTGGTTTCCTGTAATATGTTCTTTGATGTGAATAATTTGACATAGTTGTTATTTGATATGGTCAGATCGTAGTTTCTTGCACTGATTTTTTGCACCAACCATTTACAACCACGATCATTGTATCATGAAAACCACTACCTACAGTTGTGTACACTATATTCATGGCATAGATGCATAAAGGCCCGTGATTATCATCCACATTGGGTCGTGATTGTCATGAAACATGGGTCATGACTATCATTGGTTAGGTCTTGGTTTTCATGACACATGTATCCTGAGATGGATTGAAACGTAGGTCATTGTTGTCGTTTTATGTTGGTTGTGCTATACGTGAAGCAATGGTCGTAGTTGATTTGGATCGCGGCTGTCACGTTAAATTGGTTGTGGTTCGCATTTGTAATTCTTCGTGGTTGCCGTCCATGTTCGATCGTCTCAATTAACCATTATCTTATAATAAACACGGCCCATTTATACGACAACCATGGTCCACCTTAGTGAGTGACACGACGCGTTGTTAAGCTCACCGTTTCCTCTATTGGTCGTTGTTCAAATGCACAATCATTTGTGGGTCATGGTTAACACTCTCCAAGGTTCATGTATCATGAAGTATATATATATATTACAGTTCAAATGACATTTCGTAAACAATGTAAATTTTATACCAACATATTAAGCCACAACCATGTAACACTAATAACAATACATATCGTCTTACAACAACGATCCTTCGACCATCATATCCACGACCCAGCCAAGACGAAAACCATGATCCATAACAACAACGCCACGGTCTGTATGACACCCATGAAACAGTGATGTGATCTGATCTCATGGTTCACATGCATGTTAGATCGTGGTTTTTGTCCACGATCGTTCTTGGTTCACAACCACGACCCTAATCCGGTCCCCCTGTAAATCATGGTAATAGGCCGAAAATAAACAATGGAGCTTTTATTTATATAGTAGAAATTAGAACCATGGCGTTACGTTCCCTACTGCATGTTAGATGGGTCGTGTCTTGGCTGCTGCATGTGGCGCTTACTCCGGCCACTCGCACTGAATCCTACGGAAAGGGTCGTAGTTTATAAGCACAGACGATGTTAGTGAGGAGAATGATAATATCTCCATTTGCAAACTTAGGTGGAAGAATTTTTCAGGGTATTGGCTTGCATGTCGCGCTTCTCTCTCTTCTGAAAGTCTCTGTATTATATAGGTCGTTGCGTGTGTCTGTATGGATTGTAGTTGTCATGGATCGTTTGTTTAATTTTACAATGGATCGTGATTTTCGCTTTAGTGTATTATTCTTTGCTTCTCTCTTCCATTGAAACCAATGGAGGTGAAGTGGAAGATGTCGTCAATCCCCTACATCCTCTTTCCTTCAACGTTGGTTTTGTCTCTTTCCGTAGGGATTTGCCGATTTTCCTTCCTCTCAACCACTGAAGATGATCCACGCAGCTCATTCGACCCCTTGTAATCAGCGCGCCACAAGATAATAACTGGGTCTAGATTTTCATGTTACACTAGTCCCTGTTTGTAATTTTTACATGGCAGTGCACACTAATGATGTTATGAGATTATACGGATCGTCGGTGGCAGCCGATATCGGTCGTCGTCGTCGAAAGGCAGAAGGGTCATGAAGATGACATGGGTCGTTATTGTTTGCTTAAGTCACGTTGTGTGACTAGCCTACATTGGTCATCCTTGTCATGTTATGTGGGTCGGGTTTGTTGCCCTACGTGGTCGTCTTTGTCTGATGGTTTCATGTGGTGTGTTACACCTTGTATGCTGGTCGTAACATGCACCACCCACATAACATGACAACAACTACCATTTAACAGTAGAAAACGACCCATTATAACACGACAAATACGTCCCATGTAAATGGTTCGTGGTTCTCTCTTCTATGCGTCGTTGTTGTCATTCCCTACTCATATCCACGATCCAGGTTGATGACAACCCCGATCCAACTGTAATGGCTCTCATGCAAACTTGGTGATGGTTTCAAGTGTAACAGCCTGGGATTTTGCCAACCTGGGATTAGACATCCTTAGGCGATGGGACAATCCTAACTCCTGTTTAACTTCACAAACACTCAACTCAAGGGTCTTAAGTCCCTTTTCAAACCATTTTCTTCACAAATCTCACTTTTCATTACTCGTTCCTTAAATCATTCTAAGTACTTTCACATTAGACACTACCTTAAAGTTTAGGTGATGAAGAATAATACTTAAACTAAATATTGCAACAAAGGTCTAAGTACCACCTCAGACCGAAATCACTCAGGACTAAAATCCTTTAGAAATTAGGCGAGAGATTTAGCTAGTGTTAAACTAGAGTGCCTGTGAAATTAGCACCAATCACTTTAAATGCG
>JAJHSJ010000005.1:67855335-68055335 GCA_021015155.1 Magnolia officinalis
GTTTGAATTTGATGCAGGGATGAACGTGATGAGGTCAAGCACTATCTCCCTCAAGAGGACAACTATTCCGAATCCACGGAACTTCTCTGGACTCCTCACAGAGGCTTCTCAAATCCATGAGAAAGAAAAGCAAGCAAAATAGAAAATAAATTCTATAAAATTTGAAATTGATTAATGAATGAAATAAATGAGTTCACAACCCTTTAAATAGGAATATGAAGCAATGAGAGAGAAATCAGAAGCAAACTACAACTAAAACTTGTAGAATTCATAACTTAATATAAATAGTAAACTTACTATTTATATACAGTCGTGATGTCTACTAGTGTGCAAGGTTTTCGGCCAAAAATAGTAAGTGTCCTATTTGGCTTCACCAAACCGTTCTCCTAATTATTCTAAGCTCTTTTCACGTTGGGTGCAACTCCTAAAGCCCAACGGAGGAAGAGTTATAATCAAACAAAAACTTACTATTTATAGTAAAAATGAAATTAAAATAGGGAAACGAATGTTGATCCAGGGGTATTTTTCAAATCCGTCTTGCACAACCCGGTGTAGGATTGGATAGAGTAGCTCGTTCTACCCCAAAATCATATATTTTACACCCGATAACTCATTCCGGATTGTGAGATACGTCCGATTTAAGGTCCGACAGTCCGAATCACTTCTGCTGTTCACCGGGCCTTTTTTAATCCATCTTGGCCATGAAACTGTCCGCGACCCGCTCTACATTAGTCCCCTCCACTTCAAAAGAACTCATCCTCGTGTTCTTATCCTACTCTGGTTCATGATACTCAGTCAGGTTTGCGAAGTTGAAAGTCCATGAGATCGTCATGTTATCTGGAAGATCAATAACATAAGCATTGTCATTGATCTTTCGAATGATTGGGACAGGTCCAATCTTCATATTCTTCAACTTGTTGTACGTCCCGGTTGGAAATCTCTCTTTGCGTAGATGAAACATAACGAGGTCTCCCACCTCGAACACTTTTTGTCGCCGATGCTTGTCCGCTTGTTCCTTATACTTCTCGTTTGAGGCATGTAGCTTGGTCTGTACTTTCACATGGATGCCCATGATCCTGTCTTCTATATGTTCTACTTGCGATGCTCGTGCCTGGGAGCTTGGGCAGAGGGACTAAGTCAAGTGTGTAGCGAGGCACTCATCCGTAGATAATCTAGAATGGTGATTTTCCTGTCGAGCGGTTCACCATATTGCTGAATGCAAACTCTGTTTGAGACAAGGCCAAATCCCACTTCTTCGGTTTTTCTCCTGAAATACAGCAAATGAGGTTTCCCAACGTACGATTCACACCTCGGTCTGCCCATCTGTCTGTGAGTGGTAGGCACTGCTGAATTGAAGTTGTATATCAAATCGAGTCTACAAAGTCTACTAAAAGTGGCCAATGAACTTCGTGTCACGATCAGAAGTAATGGTCTTAGAGACCCTATGTAGCCATACGACGTCCCTGGAGAATAGATTCACCACTGTATTGCATCGAGGGTCTTCTTGCATGGGATAAAGTGTGTCATCTTGGAGAAACGATTTACCGCCACGAACACTGAATCCATGTCGCATTGCGTTCGTAGGAGACCAAGAACAAAGTCCACAAATAAATCTTCCTAAGGATCATCAGGCACAGGTAACAGGGTGTAGAGGCCCGTATTTTGAGATTGTCTCTTGGAAGTCTGACAAACATGACAACGTTGTACGGCTTTTCCCACCTCACGTACTAATTGCAGCCAGTAATACCGTTCTTCCACAAGAGCTCGTGTCTTGTCTTGCCCAAGGTGTCCACCAAGGCCCCCTCCATGTAGCTCCTGAATAATCTGCTCTCTCAGAGAACTTTGGGGGATGCACAATCGATTCCATTTGAAGTGAAAATCGTCCGTATATGAAGGTCACTGGGGTGACCTTCTTGGCACTTCATCCAAGAATCTTTGAAGTCCTCATCCTCGGCATACAGCTCCTTGAGATAGTTGAAGCTAACCACCTCGTTGTTCATCATAACAAGTAGTGATGCATGACGGCTAAGTGCATCCACCACCTTGTTCTGCTGCCCTAACTTGTGCTTCAGAACGAACGTAAATTCCTGTAAAAACGTAACCCATCTAGCATACACACGATTCATGTTAGTCTGACTATTAATAAACTTTAATGCTTGATGGTCAGTGTACAAAACAAACTTTCTTTAAATCAGATAATGCCGCAAATGTCGCAGCGCCTGAACAACTGCGTACAACTCAAGCTCATAAGTCGACCACTTCTTTCAGGCTTCGCTGAGCTTCTCACTGTAGAAGGCTACCATGCTGCCTTCCTGTGATAATACTCCTCTAATTTCGATGTATGAAGCGTTATACTCAACCTCAAACATCTTGTCGAAATTAGGAAGCACCAATACCAGTGTTGTAGACAAATGATGCTTGATCTCATGAAAGCTCTTGTCAGCTTTATCGGTCCACTGGAATGGTTTTTTTTATGCAATCTATTATAAGCGCGACTATTGTGCTAAAATTTCTCACGAATCGACGATAGAAAGTCGTCAACCTGTGAAAACTCCTCACCTCATGAATGTTTGCCGGGATTGGCCATTCCCAAATTACTCGTACATTTTCATCGTCTACACGGCTGCCTGTGGACGTTACAATAAATCTTAGAAACAATATGTTGTCCGTTAAAAAACTATACTTGTTCAAGTTGAGGTACAACTTGTTAGTTTGTAGGACCTGCAACACCTGCCTGAGATGTTTCCTGTGCTCCATCTCATCCTGGCTATATATCAATATGTCATCAAAATATACTACTACAAATCGCCTAGTGAACGATTTTAGAACTCGATTCATCAAACACATAAAAGTATTTGGTGCATTCAATAGGCCGAAGGGCATGACCAGCTACTCATAAAACCCTTCCTTGGTCTTGAATGTCATTTTCCACTCATCACCGGGTCGGATATGAATCTGATGGTACCCGCTCCTTAGGTCTAATTTAGATAACACCTTGGCACCTTCTAGCATATCGAGCATGTCGTCTAACCATGGTATTGAGAACCGATATTTGATGGTAATTTTGTTGATTGTCTGGCTGTCGACACACATGCGCTAGCTTTCATCTCTTTTTTTTTAACGTTAATAATGCTGATACGGTACATGGGCTCATGCTCTCTCTCAAGAGACCCTTATAGATCAATTCCTCCACTTGCCCGTGAAGTATCTCACACTCCTTCGGACTCATCCGATAATGAGGGCGGTTGGGCAGGCTAGCCCTAAGGATGAGATTTATGTGATGTTGGATGTCTCTCACAGGGGAAAATCCATCAAGTAAATCTTCAGGCCAGACTTCTTTGAATTCGTTTAGCAACAGTTTTAAACTTGGAGGGATATTTTAGGGTTTCGCTTTCTCACACTTCACCACTACAGCGTATACCTTACTGATTTCCTTAGTTTTTTCTATGAAATCCCGAGCGGTCAAGAGGGAGCTTCCCTTCACTCTAGAGGCTTCAGGGTGGTTCTCTGGTGCCATAGGGGCAAGCATATGACATGCTTCCATGCCGAACACATCCCAAAGTATTTGATCCTTATAATTTATGTCAATTGAAAACGAGATAGTGCATTGTTCAGTTACCTTGCTCTCGTTCATCTTTTTTTATCTAACCAATTGAGTATGGGGAAAGATGTTTTGTCGTTGGTAGCTGCAACTTGTCCACCATCTTCTTGAGACGATGTTCTTGCTACTACCACTGTCTATGATCACATCACAGACCTTTTTGTTAACAGCGCACCGCGTATGGAATATATTGTGTCGCAGTGGATGTAATTCCTTCCACTGGGTATACAGTAATCGCCTCACAACTAGAGATTCACCAGGATTCTCGCCCGTCAATTCATCACCATCTGTTATTTCCTCAGTGACTTGCTCATGTTCATCAAAGCTAGGGTCATCTTCTGCGGCCTCACATTCAGTGCCCCCATCGTTTATGGTTAAGTGTGCAGAGGGATGTTGAGGACAAGTGTTTGATAAGTGGCCCGACTGGCCATAGCGGTAACAATTGTTCGACCTTGGCTGAGCACAAGGATTTAGAATCCTACTCAGGCCCGTTGTTGTGGGTGCCGCACGTTGAGGCCTGGATGTGCCGCTCCTCATATCATGGCTTGCGGCTGCAGGAGGTTGAGGACGTTCTCCTACTGGTTCTTTTCCTCGTGCCAACACCGGATCCTGCGTGGGACGCGTCATGTGGGGTCGAGTTGAAGGATAGGGCTGAGCAGGAACTCTTGCAAGTTGTGTTTACGCCCTACCTGCCAATTGAACTACTTCATCCATGGTCCCGATTAGGTACATCTGAACTCGCTGCTATATTATCGGTCGCAACCCACCTATAAATTGTGCCTTCTTCTGTGACTCAGATTCTGATAGATCGTTTCGTATTGCTAATCGCTAGAATTCTTTAGTGTAATATATGACGGTTCAATTTTCTTGTTGGCAATTCTGATATTGCTAGAATAATATCTGCTTATAATTGCTGGGGAGAAATCGTGATTGAAGAAGACATCTCATCTGTGGCCATGATGAGATGGGCGCCTTGTTCTGACGGGCTTATGAGAGTTGCAATTGTTCCTACCATGCAGAAGCACCAGATTTTCATTTAAACGCTACCAATTTTACCTTTTTATGGTTTAGCACGTGCATATAATCAAAATATCTCTCTACTTCAGCTAGATAATCGAGTAAATCTTTTATGCGTAATGGACCATTAAAACTAGGAAGTTTAGCCTTACCTCGATAGTCTCTTTTAGCATGATCTAGATGATCGCCTCTATGGATTGGTCGTCAGGCAAAACCTTCATTAATGTCCTTGTCACTAGAACTTGAATCATCTGGTGTAGCCCTATGGTTTGCCACTGATAGTACTCTACGAAAATCAGGATTGTATCGTACAACAACCATGGGTGGTAGAGCAACCATAGGTGGCGGAGCGCTGCCTAGGGCTCGGTGCGGAAGTAACGCATCTGCAAGACAGTCGAGGGTTGCCTTCAGCCCTTGCATGGTCAATTGACTCACCCGGTGGAAAACTTCCATTCTTTTTGTAAGATCAAGAATCCCTGGATCACTGTCCAAAGGATTTTGGCTCATACCTACGTTGTTTGCCAGGTTGTTTGCCATCGGTCCGAGGAAAATACTCGCTCTGATACCAATTGACTCAGGGATAAACGTGATGAGGTCGAATACCGTCTCTCTCAAGAGGACAACTGTTTCGAATCCACAGAACTTCTTTGGACTCCTCATAGAGGCTTCTCGAATCTACGAGAAAGAAAGCAAACAAAATAGAAAATAAATTCTATAAAATTTGAAATTGATTAATGAATGAAATAAATGAGTTCACAACCCTTTAAATAGGGATACCAAGCAATGGGAGAGAAATTAAAAGCAAAATACAACTAAAACTCCTAGAATTCGTAACTTACTATTTATAGATGGTCATGATGTTTATTAGTGTGCAAGGTTTTTGGCCAAAAATAGTAAGTGTCCTATTTGGCTTCACCAAACCATTCTCTTAATTATTCTAAGCTCTTTTCACGTTGGGCAACTCTTAAAGCCCGACGAATGAAGAGTTATAATAAACTAAAACTTACTATTTATAGTAAAAACGAAATTAAAATAGGGAAATGACCGTCGATCCAAGGGTATTTCGTAAATCCGTCTTGTGCAAACTGGTGTAGGGTTGGATAAAGTAGCTCGTTCTACCCTAAAATCATATATTTTACGCCCGATAACTCATTCTGGATTGTGAGATATGCCTGATCTAAGGTCCGACGGTCCGGATCACTTCTGTCGTCGACTGGGCCTTTTCTGATCCATCTTGGCCATGCAACTATCCACGACCTGCTCTACATCAGTCCCCTCCACTTCAAAAGAACTCGTCCTCGAGTTCTCATCCTGCTCTAATTCATGATACTCAGTCAGGTCCGTGACGTTGAAAGTCCATGAGATCGTCATATCATTTAGAAGATCAACAACATAAGCATTGTCATTGATCTTTCGAATGATTGGAATGGGTCCAATCTTCATATTCTTCAATTTATTGTCCGTCCTGGTCGGAAATCTCTCTTTACACAGATGAACCATAACACTATCGCCCACCTCGAACACTTTTTGTTGTCGATGTTTGTCCGTTTGTTCCTTGTACTTCTCGTTCGAGGCATGTAGCTTGGTCTGCACTTCCGCATGGATGCCCATGATCCTGTCTTCCATATGTTCTACTTTGATGCTTGTGCCCGGGAGCTTGGGTAGAGGGACCAAGTCAAGTGTGTGGCGAGGAACTCGTCCGTAGATAATCTGGAATGGTGATTTTTCTGTCGAGTGGTTCACCATGTTGTTGAATGCAAACTCTGCTTAAGACAAGGTCAAATCCCACTTCTTCAATTTTTCTCCTGAAATACAACAAATGAGGTTTCCCAATGTGGGATTCACAACCTCGGTCTGGCCATCAATCTGTGAGTGGTAGGCGTTACTAAATTGAAGTCGTGTATCAAATCGAGTCCACAAAGTCCACCAAAAGTGGCCAATGAAATTCGTGTCACGATCAGAAGTAATGGTCTTGGAGACCCCGTGTAGCCATACTACCTCCCTGGAGAATAGATTCGCCACTACTTGTACATCGAGGGTCTTCTTGCATGGGATAAAGTCCGCCATATTGGAGAAACGATTTACCACCACGAACACGAAATCCATGTCGCGTTGTGTTCGTGGGAGACCAAGCACGAAGTCCATAGATAAATCCTCCCAAGGACCGTCAGGCACAAGTAATGGGGTGTAGAGGCCTGTATTTTGAGATTGCCTCTTTGAGGTCTGACAAACATGACAATGTTGTACGGCTTTTCCCACCTCACGTACTAATTGCGGCCAGTAATACCGCTCTTCCACAAGAGCTCGTGTCCCCCTCCATGTAGCTCCTGAATAATCTGCTCTCTCAGAGAACTTTGGGGATGCACAATCGATTCCCTTTGAAGTGGAAATCGTCCGTATATGAAGGTCATTAGGGTGACCTTCTTGGCACTTTATCCAAGAATCTTTGAAGTTCTCATCATCGACATACAGCTTCTTAAGACAGTTGAAGACGACCACCTCGTTGCTCATCATAACAAGTAGTGATGTATGACGACTAAGTGCATCCGCCACCTTGTTCGGCTGCCCTAACTTGTGCTTCATAACGAACGTGAATTCCTATAAAAACGCAACCCATCTAGCATGCATACGATTCACGTTAGTCTGACTATTAATAAACTTTAGTGCTTGATGGTCAGTGTACAGAACAAACTTTCTTTGAATCAGATAATGCCGCAAATAATGCATTGCCTGAACAACCACGTACAACTCAAGCTCATAAGTTGACCACTTCTTTTGGGCTTCGTTGAGCTTCTCACTGTAGAAGGCTACCATCTTGCCTTCCTGTGATAATACACATCTAATTCCGACGTATGAAGCGCCACACTCAACCTCAAACAGCATGTCGAAATTAGGAAGCACCAAGACCGGTGTTGTAGACAAACGATGCTTGATCTCATGAAAGCTCTTGTCAGCTTTATCGGTCCACTGGAACGGTCCTTTTTTTAATGCAATTTATTATAAGTGCGACTATTGTGCTAAAATTTCGCAAGAATCGGCGATAGAAAGTCGCTAACCCGTGAAAACTCCTCACCTCATGAATGTTTGTCAGGATTGGCCATTTCCTAATGGCTTACACATTTTCATCGTCCACACGGATGCATGTGGATGTTACAATAAATTTTAGAAACAACAGGCTGTTCGTTAAAAAACTACACTTCTTCAAGTTGAGGTACAACTTGTTAATTTGTCGGACCTACAACACCTGCCTGAGATGTTTTCTGTGTTGTCTCATCCTGGCTATATATCAATATGTTATCAAAATATACTACCATAAATCGGTCGGTGAACGGTTTTAGAACTTGATTCATCAAACGTATAAAAGTACTTGGTGCATTCGATAGCCGAAGCGCATGACCAGCCACTCATACAACCCTTCATGGTCTTGAATGTCATTTTTCACTCATCACCGGGTCAGATACGAATCTGATGGTACCTGCTCCTTAGGTATAGTTTAGAGAACATCTTGGCCCCTTCTAGCATATCGAGCATATCGTCCAACTGTGGCATTGGGAACCGATATTTGATGAGAATTTTGTTGATTGCCCTGTTGTCGACACACATGCGCTAGCTTCCATCTTTTTTTTTTTGCGTTAATAATGCTGGTACGACACATGGGCTCATTCTATCTCTCAAGAGACTCTTACGGATTAATTCCTCTACTTGTCCCTGAAGTATCTCACACTCCTTCGGACTCATTCGATAATGAGGGTGGTTGGGCAGGCTATCCCTAGGGATGAGGTTTATGTGACGTTGGATGTCCCTCTTGGGGGGCAATCCATTAGGTAAATCTTCAGCCAGACTTCTTTGAATTTGTTTAGCAACAGTCTTACACTTAGAGGGATGTTTGAGAGTTTCGCTTCCTCGTCCTTCACCATTGCGGCGTATACCTCGCCAATTTCCTTAGATTCCTCTATGAAATATTGAATGGTCAAGAGGGAACTCCCCTCCACTTTAGAGGCTTCAGGGTGGTTCTTTGGTGTCATAGGGGCAAGAATTATTTTTTGACTATCCTTGACGAATATGTAGACATTGTCTTATCCTCGATGGGTCACATCATGCTCCGACTGTCAGGGTCAACTGAGTAGCATATGGCATGCTTTGAGGTCGACCACGTTACAAAGTATTTGATCCTTATAATTTTTGCCAATTGAAAATGAGATAGTGCATTGTTTAGTTACCTTGGTCTTGTTTACCTTTTTTTTATCCAGCCAATTGAGTACGGGGAAGGATGTTTTGTCGTTGGTAGCTGCAACTTATCCACCATCACTCTTGAGACGATGTTCTCGCTACTACCACTGTTTATGATCACATCACAAACCTTTCCATTGATAGTGCACCGCGTACGGAATATATTGTGTCACTGTAGATGTAATTCGTTCCACAAGGTATATAGTAATCACCTCACAACTAAAGATTCACTACGATCCTTGCCCGTCAATTCATCACCATCTGCTATTTCCTCAGTGGCTTGCTGATGTTCATTAAAGCCAGGGTCTTCTTCTGAGGCCTCACATTCAGTGCCCCTTAGTTTATGGTTAAGTGTGCCGCGGGACGTTGAGGACAGGTGTTTGATAAGTGGCCCGGCTGGCCACAACATAACAATTGTTCATTCTTGGCCGAGCATAAGGATTTGGAATCCTACTCAGGCCCGCTATTGTGGGTGCTGTACGTTGAGGCCTGGATGAGCCACTCCCCGTATCACAGCTTGCGGTTGTAGGAGGTTGAGGACGTTCTCCTACTGGTTCTTTTTCTCGTGTCAGCACTGGATCCTGCGTGGTACCCGTCATGGGGAGTTAAGTTGAAGGATATGGTCGATTAGGAACTCTTGCAAGTTGCGTTTCTACTATACTTGCCAATTGAATTGCTTCATCCACGGTCCCAACTGAGTACATCTGAACTCAGTCCTGAATTGTTGGTCACAACCCACCTATAAATCGTGCCACCTTCTGTGACTCAGATTCTAACAGATTGTTTCATGTTGTCAATTGTTGGAATTCTTCAGTGTAATATGTGATGGTTCGATTTCCTTGTCGGTAATTTTGATATTGGTGAAATAATATCTGCTCATAATCGCTAGGGAGAAATTGTGATCAAAGAAGACGTCTCATCCGTGACCATGATGAGATGAGCGCCTTGTTCTGATGGGCTCGAGAGAGTTGTTATTGTTCCCACCATGCAGAAGCACAAGATTTGAATTTAAACGCTACCAATTTTACCTTTTTATGGTCTGACACATCCATATAATCAAAATATCTCTCTACTTCAGCTAGCCAATCGAGGAAATCTTTTATGCGTAAGAGACCATTAAAACTAGGAAGTTCAGCCTTACCTCGATAGTCTCTTTCACCACGATCTAGATAATCGCCTCCATGGATTGGTTATTGGGCAAAACCTTCATTAATGTCCTTGTCGCTAGAACTTGAATCATCTGGTGTAGCCCTACGGTTTTCCACTGGTAATGCTCTACAAAAATCGCGGTTGTGTCATACAGCGACCACGGGTGGTGGAGCAACCATAGGTGGCGGAGCGCCGCTTAGGGCTCGGGGTAGAAGTAGCACATCCGCAAGACGGGCAAGGGTTACTTGCAGCCCTTGCATGGTCAACTGACTCTCTCGGTGGAAAGCTTCCATTTTTTCCATAAGATCACAAATCCCTAGATCATCGTCCTCAGGATTTTGGCTCATACTTCGTTGTTTGCCATTGGCCTGAGGTAAATCCTCGCTCTTATACCAATTGATGCAGGGATGAACGTGATGAGGTCGAGCACCGTCTCCCTCAAGAGGACAACTGTTTCGAATCCATGGAACTTCTCTGGACTCCTCACAGAGGCTTCTCAAATCCACGAGAAAGAAAGCAAGCAAAATAGAAAATAAATTCTATAAAATTAAAAATTGATTAATGAATGAAATAATTGAGTTCAAAACCCTTTAAATAGGGATACCAAGCAATGGGAGAGAAATCAGAAGAAAACTACTACTAAAACTCCTAGAATTCGCTACTTACAATAAATAATAAACTTACTATTTATAGACGGTCGTGATGTCTACTAGTGCGCAAGGTTTTCGGCCAAAAATAGTAAGTGTCCTATTTAGCTTCACCAAAATGTTCTCCTAATTATTCTAAGTTCTTTTCACGTTGGGCGCAACTCCTAAAGCCCGACGGATGAAGAGTTATAATCAAACAAAAACTTACTATTTATAGTAAAAATGAAATTAAAATATGGAAACGACCTTCGATCCAAGGGTATTTCGCAAATCTGGCTTGTGTAACTCGGTGTAGGGTTGGCTAAACTAGCTCGTTCTACCCCAAAATCATATATTTTACGCCCGATAACTCATTCTGGATTGTGAGATACGCACGATCTAAGGTCCGACAGTCTGGATCACCTCTGTCGTCGACTGGGCCTTTTCCGATCCATCTTGGCCATGAAACTATCTGCGACCCGCTCTACATCAGTATTGATCCGCAAATCCAATTCTGGCATGCCCGCACACATATAGCCGAAAACCGACCACCAACAGTTTTTAGCACGCCCGGTGGGACCTTGTCTTCTAATTTACTGGCATAATATTATCAGTCATGAATAGAAGAAGTGCTTACATTGTTGGGATCGATCCATCTAGTCAACCATACCACCTCCAGTAGAGGACGTGTCGATTCCAGCAGCCATGAGGCGTTGAATCTAAACAATAGTCCAACACCTCGTATCGGGGATCAGGGAAGAGCATCAACCTCTCGAATTGTTCTTCCAGACTAGATGGTTGTCGTACTTCGAGATGTACAACTGAGTATTCAGTTTGTACAAGAATATGGAAGGGCCTATGGAGGGTAATTTCGTATTTAAGCTGAAAATACTAATCGATATATGACCAGTCAGACTAAGGTCATGCATCGACTAATGACTATGATGGCCAAGTGAATGCCATTAATAATATAATACAATGCCGATGGAAGTTCTATCGGAAATGTAGCTCCCATTCCATCCATGCCACCTCCGCAAAGGAATCCACCACTGGTCCCATTTCAGGAGATGTGAAATGTTCTGCCTCTTGTGGAACTTAGGCGACTAGAGCTAGAGGATAGAAACATTATACCTGGAATCAGAATCAAGGATTGCCAAGAGGATTCAATCCCCAATAATTTCTCAGATTTTAAGACAATTTGAACTAATTCGACGTTAACCCACCATCGGTCTTTGAACCTTAGTGGATGGATCACGACCAAATTGTGCAAATTGTCCAAGATGTTGCTGGTCACGTTCTTAGCCACAACATTATTCCAATGTATCATAAACTGTATCATGAATAGATAGATCAACAACATCCATTGTTAAGGAATTATCGACCGAATTTTGCCTTGTTTTCAGGAGAGCCCGAGTAGTTGATTATTGAACATGCAGCCAATTTACTATGCAATGCAGAGAATTGGTAAATAACTACTATCATAAATTACAATTGTTTGATCATTCGCTAACAGCAGCGTCCTTCATGTGGTATTCAAACCTATTGCCAGATTCAGTATACACTTGGCAAGAGATGTAGGAAAAGTTCCATGCTTAGTTTTTCTCTTAGAATAGAGAAATAACTATGGATGATCTTGTCCGCTTTCAACGATTTCTCGGAGAGACATATGAGATTTATATCACATGGTTCAAATAGGCGAATAGCCGCTATAAGATTGTCATGACTGAAGTTGAATTCGTGTAACTTGCAAAAGATGGGCTTAAATAAAAACTTCATAAGAAGTTCATAGGCATGGAGTTCATAGATTTACATGACCTGACCAATAAGGTATCTTGATATGAAGAACTCCTACAAGAAGGAACTAAGCAAAAGAACTCATCATTAGAGACATATTACCATGACCCAAATTACAAAGTTGCAATTGTTAAAGTACTGGCTAAGAAGCCACTAGTATGCTCGGCATTGGTTAGAGTGGAATTACACACATCAATCGCACAAAAAGCTCAAAATATTTACACTTTTGATATCACAAGTGCTAATGAAATATTTAACATTATGTTCGCCGCGAAGTTTATCAAAATTCTTATAATCATAAGATACCCTTGGCCGACGAATTGTAAAAGATTGAATATTGCAAATAGCATGGAACTCGGTATCATTAAACTAATAAATGCGTTGAATTCAGGAATATTGTCCAAGATCACATCGACCACAAACTGCTAAAGTTTCCTGAAAAGGTGAAGTAGCCATGCTGATTGTTCACAACCCCAAGTGTAGGGTCGTGATACAGTAATAATCTCGGTGAGACCGAGGTCCAATCCACAAGGACTAATCTCGTGTGTATTCTGAGAGCAACTAGAAGTAGAACTAGAAGAAGATGTAAATCTAAATCTGAAAGTTAAGAGAGTAATTGTGATGTATGGAATTAGAAACTTAAGAAATTAAAGGTGGGAATTAGGGTTTCTAAGGATTCACTTGTAAATTCTCCGGATGCTACCTCACTTGATTTAAGGGCACAACTGGAATCAGAGTCCTATCTTATCCAATTGGTAAAAAGAGATTTGTCAGGTCATTGAACTTCTCACGGATCTAATCATCAATGGATGAGAGTTGTGAGGCTGTTGAAGTGATTCCTTAAAAGGCCAAGCTATATCTCCTAGAGGGGGGGGGGGGGGGGGGGGGGGGGGGGGAATAGGACTGTGCACTACAAGAAAAATAGGCATTACCGGCGGCCAAAACCACCCCTAAAAATCCAAAAAACCGCCGGTATAAGAATTATCGGCGGTCGGGCGGCTGCTGCAAAAGGGGGGCGTCGCTGTGTCATTTACCGGCGTTCGTCATTTTTAGCGGCGTTGTTGGCAGCCGCCGCTAAAAATTAGCCTTTAGCGGCGCTTGTTATCATTCACCGGCGACTCTACTGACTGCCAGTAAAAACTGTCAAAGCGCTGGTAGAAGCTATCAAAGCGCCGCTGGAAACAATATGAAGCGCCGCTAAAACTGTACAAAATGCCGGTAGAAGATATGAGGAATGCAGGTAAATTTTGCAACAAACGCCGCGAAAAAGCTGTAACAAATGCTAATGAGAGATTTAAAATGCCAATAAAATCTGTTTAAAATGCCAATAATAGAAACAATTAAAAATTCTTCTAGGCTGAATCTTCTAAATCAAAAGACCTTTACAGGCTTAAATTAGCATTCAAACACAACTTGTAAATCATTTACAACCAGCCTCATTTACAAGGGGCCTGAGAATGAAAGGTTACATAATGGACAAAAAATTTACAAATTGAGACACAAGGAAAAGCAGAAGGAAAAAAAAATCAACGGACTTCAATGACACACGAGGTGAGACTTTTCAAATGCACCCCAAGAACCAGAACTCATGCCATATAGAGGACCTTTGTCAGTACCACCTTGCCATGCATAGAGGTCAAGTAATAAAACAATATGTACACTCATAATCTGAGTTACACAATCTAAAATTAAAATTTCAGTCATAAATATTTTCTGCAAAAACAACCATACTGAATGAAGTCCATATCCATCCCCATATGAAGGAGCAAAGCCCCCCTCTGTTACCAATGCTCCACCCCAAATGATCCACCTTCAATTACCAATGCAAAGACAAAAGTTTACAAAACAACATAAAATAACCAAAAATAAATTTGGGATTACTGCTATTATTTGTGCAGTACGATAAACAACAGAAATTGTTGTTTTTGCCACAATGGTAGAGGTTGAGATATTCTCCAACACAACAACCATAATGTCAAGAATCGGCCCAGCATCCCCAACTGTTTACCAAGACACCAGCATTTTCTTAGTCCCGTACTCGTTGTCCAAAGACAAAATGTGCCAAGCAAATCTTTGTAGATCCTGGTTTAAACAGAAAGTAGTTATTTCTGTAACTTGAAACAACCTATTACTAAGAAACTAGCCTTTTCTTGAAAAGGAATTATATGGCCCTGATAAGCAGAAAACATACAGTTTGCCGATGCACAGGATTTAGTACAAGAGGAGCCCATGGTATAATGTAACCCTCCATGAATGCAGGGTGACTTGTAAATCTCCCATATTTAAATATCCTAATTGTTCAACCAGTGTAATGGTTAAGGATAGAAAAATAGAAACTAGCCACATTCCACAGAAGACAGTTCATAGATAAAAGGGTAGGGATTTTTAGGCTTTTATACCCCAACCAGTGTTATCAAAATCATGTGATCTGCAACACAAATTGTAGGTTCAAATTGCAGAACTTAAAAAATCGTAACCGAATTGCATGAATTGGATTGAATAGTGTGAATCATAAATTGTAATAAACCTATGCAATAGTCAATTGGTGATACAAAAATGGCACAAAATAAAGAAAGACTGAATGTGAGTAATTGCAGATTGAACCTGTAAGCATATGACAACCATTAGAGAATACTCGTTTCTTGCATCTTGATCCTGTGACCATTAGATGCACAACGTATGAAAACGAAAGGAGTAGAATCAGGAGAAAAGGGAGAAGAAAAATTACCTTCAGACCATCTCCAGTCACACCAAAGTAATCTGAAACTAGTTTCCCAACATCCTCATTGTCCATTTCCACACATACAAAGATGAGTTGAAACAGAACCAGAAACCATCACAAATGACAAGGAAGGTGCTTATAGGTTTAGTTTTGGAAAGTAGGATGGCACTGACACAGATATATCCTATTAGATTTTCTCAAGGGCACTAAAAAGCTACCATAAGCAATAAAAAAAATACACCAATCCATTGGAACTCAGCCGAGTCAACTCAGTTTTCCACGTGTCAAGCACCAATTCCTAACTGCAAATTTATAGGATTGGGGTTCCATTGACCTTTCTGAATTAACTCAGGATTCCAAAGGATGGTTTCCAGGTTGACCTGATCTAACAAAGTTTAAAAAAGAAATAAATTTTAAAAAAACTAGAACCACCTGCTTTAATTGTAAATTCCACAACTTACCTTTCCCTTGAAAAGTTTTGTTGCCTCTTGGTAGATTGGGAGAACCTTCTCCGAACCATTTTTGGTGGCAAAAAGCAAAAGCTGACGAAGACACGACAAATATGTGAAAAAAATATATGTACAAAAGAACTTGTTGACTTGTATCGCATTATCAAGGAAACATGGAAATATGGGCCACATCCCAGAGATCGATCAGGTTGGACAGTCCAAGCCACTTGATTTGAAAGAAAAGAAAAGAATCATTTGACTCATTTCCATTAATAACCCAATCCACAAAAATATCAAATAGAAACAACTAGGATGAATCATTTCAATTGTGAAGAATGAAGATATATCTGCCACCTACCTTCTCTGTCACTCATTGATAGTAGTCCAGAAATTGATACCTTATCTTACAGCTTATCGAAAGCAAATGCATTCCAGCAAGGCGAACACCCATCTAATAGAAAAATTCAGATGGGCCACAACATGTGTAACTGTTGACGTGTATCGCATTATTAAAGAAACATGAAAATGTTAGCAGTGGGATGTTGCTAGGCATTAGTGATTTGTATCAATACACCTCATTAAAATACAAATTTATCTTTAATGGTAAGTATACAAACCTGCTGAAATGTAGTTGATCATATGTATTTTTCAGCTTCCTCTCAAACCTGTGAAATATTCAAGCACAATTTGAGAAAAGGAAGAAATAACCGAGAAATGGATAAGCTGCAATTTGAGAGAGGGAGGGAGATGGGCATACATGTCAATTCTCAAGGACACTACAAACTGACAAACTATCATCAATTATAAGATGCTAACCCTTCTCCAAAAAGTAGAGATATTTAAGCAAATTATCTTTCGATAATTAAAAGATATGTTGCTAAAGATTTTGATTTCACAGATATCCAAAGCATGTATTTTTACTATTTTTACTATGATCCTTTCACATTTGTCCAGAATAAACCAACGGTTCGATTCATCAAACACATGCTATATATGCAGTAAAATGAAAGGAAAATACTGGATATTCTTAAAAAATCAAGCAAAAAACAGAACCAAAAATCAAAATGCCAAGAACCCATTTCTCAAGACAGAAAATTCAAAGGACCCATCAAATAAATAAATAAATAAAAGAAGCAGAAGAAGAAATCCTATCCATATATTCCAAAGCACATGAATACACTCATAAAGGTAAAGGATTTATAGAACTTCACCCGATCCACATCAAGAGATTTGCCCGTACAAATAAATAAATTATTGCATTGTAGCTATTCTTATGCTAACGCTTCTAGGTCTCTATAAGTAGACAATAGCTAAAGGACTAGCTGGACTTAAACTTCATTGATGATTCCTTGTTTCCTCCTGCTTCCCTGTCAGTTTCAGCCTACATTTTCAAAACAGTAGGTTTATGATGCATCTAATATCCAATATACTTCTAACTAGTTGGAGTATTCAGCTTTGTGTGATGCCTAGAACTAAAAAGAAATAGGGAAAAAGAGAGGAAAAGAAAGAGAAGGAAAAGAAAAGATTCACACAACCTGCATGTATTCAATATCATGAAACCCACATAACAAAAACCCTAATCATCAAACACCATTTCCATTTCATGTCAAACAAACACATTAGAACTTCATACGTGGGTGGTTACACTGCTACATATATATGTTTGTAGGAGGCAGGGTATATAACTGAAGGTGGTGGTTGTATAACCATCTGATGTGATCCCTGAGATGTAAAGACTTACATTTAATAAAAACATGTAAAGGCTCTTTTACAATTAGAAGGAAAAAAAAAATACATTGCATATAAACAAAGACACAAAAATTTAAAATACAAAGTACTAAATATAGATCAATCCCTATGGGCTAGCTTTGAGGACTTTTTACTGGGTCATGTCTATACTAATGCCTATGGGTGATATGAGATTTATATGGACTATTCGATGCATGATTGACTGGAACTGGAATTGCAATTTTTTTCATCAAACTCAGGACCAAAATAACTTGAAATTCCTATTTTAGTTTAAGCAATGTCTCCATTTTATTTTTACACATGCTTGGTATGTGCAAGTGGTAATGGGCTGGCTGTGCTGGTCATGGGCACATTAACTATCATATAAGTACTTACAATGTCCCCACTACTCTAGCAGTGTTTCCTTGGGTTTGATTTCCACTGAAAATTCTCGCCAAACCAAAGAGCTGCTAATTCTTAAAAAACAATGGAATGATAAAAATCATGCTCAGTGCAGGGCACAGTCAACAGACTACAAATTAAATGTTGATTTAGCAGGTTGCTGAGATTTCAAATAGTTGCAGTATGCCGCAAGAGTTCCATGTACATGCACATTAGAAAGTTGGTTAGTAGAACAGATGCCCATGGGACAATTTCATACCCATGGGACAAATCTCTTTTTAAAGAATATTAGAACATATGCCAAAAGCAAGTTACATGCCATTTACAAAAATCAAAAAAAATTATTCTATACAATTCTAACTTATAAGTTTGTGAGATTTAGTAGTCCGAAGACCAAAACCCAACAACCAAATTCCTTATCTAACCAAAAAAGTCCTAGTAAGAAAAGATAACACTGTAATTGAAGACATGCTGCAGAGGAGGTATGAATAGAGGAAAAAGCTCAAGATGAATGTTTTACATACGTCAAGAGGCATAAGAGCTGTTGGAATAACCCTACATACATTAAAAGAAAGATACTAAAAAGACACTAATCCCAGAAATCCATAGTTGGTATACCAAAAGCTTTCATGAACAGAACTTTTAAAAAAATAATAAATAAATAAATTCTATTTTTGAGGGCCTGATTTCTTACCCAAGAACATGGCAGCCTCCACCATAAATAGCTTGGGAGATCGAATTAAAAAAAGAAAAAAATTCCTCAACAATAAAAATGCTATAAAAAATCATAAAATCAACAGATTTCCAAAAGAAAAAAATTCCTCAACAAGTCTTCATTCCGGTTGTCTTCTTTTTTCTTTTTTTTTTGAAAGATTCCCATTCCTAATGTCTTGAAGTACTTGGCATAAAAAATAATGGAAAGAAAATTATCAAACTAGGATTCAAAACCAAAACCATTAAATGAGCAAAAAAAATCACAAAGGCAAACATTTCTACAGAAATCCACCTAATAGTAAAAGTCGATCTTCTGAAACCAAAAAAGGATCAAACCATAAAAACCAAAGCATAGACTCCAGAGGTCTTTGTAAATTTCTCATCTTTCAAAAAAAAAAAAAAAAAAAAAAACAAAACCCCTTGAAAAGATCTATTGCATAAAAAGCACTAAATGGTAGTACCAGGTGTGGGATCTTTGTAAATTTTCTCACCTTAAAAAAATGTTCTATTGCATAAGGTATTAACAATTAGGCCCATCAGATTAACATAAGGTATTAACAATTAGGCCCATCAGATTAACAGTTTAGATCATGGGATCGACTTGTAGAAGCTTAAAATCCAGACATACAGTGCAAAACATTGGCCAAATCATTGCATAAGTTCAAATAAGGCGATATGGATATTTACGACATTGGATAATGCCTTTCAATAATTCAAACCAACCATCTGGTGGGACCCATAGAGGATAGGTAATGGACTTAAAATCAGTCCTAGTCGTCGGTTCTTTGAAATAGTCAAAAAATAAAATATAGATAACAACCAATTCGCAATTGGAAAAGGCTGACCAATCAGATGGCTGAGATAAAAAAAATAAACTTGGAGAGATCAAGATAGGATCTCAAATATCTCGTATTAAAAGAAAAGCATAATAAAATTTGATAAATCAATTTTAGGGGCATTAATCTCAATAAGAACTACATAAAGAAAGTGTAGGACACATCTCAAACCTAAGAAAAGATATCCTCCATAAACTTCAGTTTCAAAGAGAAGAAAAAAAAGACTTCAACAGCCACACATCCTCTCTTTTATATGGGATTTGCTAACTAATGTTATTAGAAGGTACTTGATTATGTTTGGGACTTGGGTTGCATTCTATGATCTATATGTTCCAATCTTAAAGAAATATTCTGCACGTATAATTGCAAAACATGGAGAATATTGAGCAGTAATTAATGAACAAAGAAACACTTTCATTACACTTACCCGTAGTTGAACATACAAATATTTAAGTAGATCTGCTCCTCTGGGGAAGTCGTGAAGCTTTAAGGTCATTTTAACCACCACATCCTCTCTAAAAGTTACTCTCTGGTAGCTGTCCTGCATCATCAATCTCATGGTTACTTATCTATCATATTGTGGATATAGTAACACTTGCCTATCCATACCATAAAAGTCGTGGAACCCATGAACCATCGAGCTGCATATATAGTTAATGACACGTTTGGATGCTCGATCAATTATATTTTATTGAGATAAATAAAGATTGAATTGCCAAATTGGCTATGGAACCATTCTAATTCATAGTAATGAAGGAAGCCCAAGTTGCAATTCCATGCATTTGAAGTTTTGTTCCAAACAAATTTAAAGGTCATAGCGGTAGATTTGGGGCCCAGTTCCACATTGGTTAGTTCCCTCTTTATCAGCTTAATTTATTGCAATTCTAAAAAATGTCACCGAAGATGTGAGATGGTTACCTCATCTTTGGTGTACCAAGGATACCGGGCAGTTTGTACTGACTCATTGAGCTTGTTTATTGCGTAGCGAGTGGCTTTCACTGGTTCTACTCCATCAATGTCCCCACTGCACCATGCATTCAAATGATTTAAGATGGAGAAGCACATAATGACTATCTTAGATGCATTCAAATTCCATAACCTCAATCACCATCCCACAAAACTAGGTGGTAAAATTAAAAGAAATAAAATATTACAAGTAAAGAAACCAAGATTCAACATTGAATGGGGAATTGTATACAGAAATTATCTGAGGATATCATAGACAATCTCTTATCGAAGTACCATCCAAAGAACCTAATTCAGTTGGTGAATTGGACATTGCTTCTATTGGTGCTGGCCCATATTACATTTGTGTCCTGTTGACATGATTACAACAATCTCTAGGTTGTCCATTACTTTTGCATGTGTTGCCTACCCAATGAATCAACCAGGTTGGATATGTACAGTGGCACCCACCTCTTGCAGCTTGAATTTTAGGCAAGGATATGTACATGGTGGCACGAGAGAATATACAATGCTCAATCAAAATCAACCACATTATTAGATCAACCAGTGAAGGCAGGCCTGCATTTTTTTTTGTTCTCCTAGCTGTTATCTGGTGGGACCCAACTGAATGAGTCATGCCCCAAACTATTGCTTACCAGAATATCTTACTAAAGGTGGGGTCCACCTAGATAGTTTCTCGGAGAACTAAAAGCCCACTTTCAAATGATGCACAACAAATGCTAGACAAGCATCAGGCCAAGGTATAGGACCACACCAACTAAATCAGAAGCTATCCCCTAAGATATGCCAAATTTCAGAATCCAGGAAAAAGAATTTTCTTGACAGCTTAAAATTTATAACTGTGATTAAAATATTAGTTATAAAATATAAAATTCGCATGACTTTTGAAGAAATTTACAGCCAAGAACTGGATTATAAATGTTCTCTTAGAGCATATGCAGAAGACTACTACTGTTAAACTTCCCAGACTCCATCCTCCACATGAAACAACCTGTGAATAAGCTAACAGTACCTAGCATGCACTAAAAAATTCCAAGACATATTGAATGGGGTCCACAGGCTGGTGTTGGGGGCACACCGGTATGAAATTGGAGATGCAAAAAAATTTGTCTATTGTTGCAATGAAACTAAAAAGAGAGAATTCGTAAGGTGATGATAGGGATTCACCAACCTGTCAGGTAACCATTATAACAAAAAGTTTTAAATTTCTTATTGTTGCATGTTTATGCATTTTTACTGTTGTTGTATAGAGACGAGCAAGCAAGGCAAAATCATTGATGCCAAATATGGGTTCATGTCCCGTTTTCTCAGTATTGAGGTTTCGCAGACAAAAAAACAACTCTCAGTTATGATAAAGAGGCTACCAAATGATAAAGAAAACGTCAATCTTGATATGAAGGCTCCCATTTTACCACCACCGTCGAAATCAATGGCGACAAGAGTCGATTCCATCAGCGGTCTACAGATCCAATTGCAATACGCTACCCCACAGCCCGTAATAGGTATTTTTTCTTAATGGGTTCTTTTATAGAGGATCGCTGCTGCCATTAATGGCTGCCTCACCTTCTTCCTGAGAAACGACATTCACTACATTTGCTGGGTAGTGAAGAGAGAGAGGGGGGTTCAGTTTTGGTAGGGAGGAGAGGAGGAGAGCAGTGTTTTGGGAGACGAGTTTTGAGGGCTTGGGAGCGTCCCAGCAAGATTTGGGAGAAGAAGAGGCGCGGCGCGGGACAGGGCGTTTTGGATATTTGGGGATAGCTAGGGCGCTGCGCGGGATAGGGCGTTCTGGATATTTGGGGATACAGCGCCGCGCGGGAGAGGGCTTTAATTTAGTTTTTTTTTGTTTTTTTTAATCATTGGCGGTGCCCGTTTTGTACACGGGCGGCCACAAAAAAAATGCCCCTTATTTCATCTACAGTGGCATTTTGTTGTGGCTGCCTGTGCTAAAAACGCCCCTAATAGCTATATTTTTTGTAGTGGTGTCAAATTAAAATTTAACAGCGGAATTGAAGTACGATAACCTTATAAAAATAAAGAACAGTACTTTAAATCTATTTTTTTCACAATTTTGTTTAATTTTTTAAATTTTCTTTTTCAAAATATCATTTTCTTTAATCGAAATCTTTTTATATAACTTTTTAATTTTTTTTTTGTCAAAATACAAAATCTAGTTTTCTTTTTTAAGAAATATATATATTTTTTACAATTTGTCAAATTTTTCACAATTTTATTTAATTTTTTATATTTTCTTTTTCAAAATATCATTTTTTTTATCGAAATCTTTTTTTTTTTTTTCAAAATCTAGAATTTTTTAAAATCAGAGTCTTTTTTTTTTTATCTAATTTTTTCTTAAACATTTGTTAATTATTTTTTCTAAGCTTCTTAACATTTTTTTTTTCGAATGGCAAATTTTAGCATTAGAGATGGTTTAGGACCGTCTATATTAGAGATGGTCGTTAACAGTCTTTAATAGAGACGGTCATTGACAGTCTCTAATAGAGACGGTCTTTCACAGTCTAGAATAGAGATGGTCTTTAACAGGGCTATAAGACGGCTGAGGCCCGTCTCTAATAGAGACGGTCATTGACAGTCTCTAATAGAGACGGTCATTGACAGGGCTATAAGACGGCTAAGGACCGTCTCTAATAGAGACAGTCTTTGACAGTCTCAGATTACAACTAAAAGATGGCTAAGGACCGTCTCTAATGCAGACGGCCAATGATCGTCTCAGATGACTACATATAATTAGAGACGGTCTTTGACCGTCTCAGATGGCCACATATAGACGGTCAACGACCGTCTTAAATGATTTGTGGACGTTCAAATTTTTAAGACAATATTAGGGACGGTCTGTGGCCGTCTAAAATTTTAGAGACGGTTTACGGTTGTCTCTAAAGCGTCTTTAAACCAAGCAATTTTAGAGATGGTCCAGAACCGTCTTGAAATCCGTCCTTTTTTTTTTTCCATTTTTCACGCAGTGCCATTGGCGTGACCCGTTGATGCGACCCATTTGATGTATATGAGGTCCATTGGTGCAACCCGTTGATGCGACCCATTTAATGTATATGAGGCCCATTGATGCGACCCACTTAATATATATGAGGCCCATTAGTGCAGGTCATTGATGCGGCCCACTTCATATATATGAGGCCCATTGGTGCGGCCCATTGATGTATATGAGGCCCATTGATGCAGCCCACTTGATGTATATGAGGCCCATTGGTGTGACCCATTAATGCGGTCCAAGTGATGTATATGAGGCTCATTTGTGCGGCCCATGTCATGCGGCCCATTGTGATGTGTATTAGGCCCATGGGACGTGGCCCATTGTGATATATTTCTAGCTGATATGATGAGGCCCGACTTGATGTATATTAGGCCCGTGTGAATGGCCCATTGCGATGTATATTAGACCGTGAGATGCGACCCACTTGATGTATATGTGGCTTGTGTGATGCGGCCCATCGTGATGTGTATTTGGCCCATGTAATGAGGCCCGTCATGATGTATATGTAGCCCTTGTATGAGGCCCAAGTGATGTGTATGAGGCCCTTATGTGAGGCCATGGGCCCACTATATGTTTGGCCCTATGAGGGTCACTCCTTGGGAGCAATGTTGGTTAAATGTCCACATTGGTGGGCAATGATGATTAAATGGCCACATTGTGACCTTCCCTTAGGCCTTGTTAAGCCCATTCTCACCGATTCCGATTGTCGAGGCCGATTCCGATACCGATTATGAGTATGTGACAACATAACATCATGATACATGCCCATACGCATCATCTGCATGTTTGTTATGAGATGTGGTTGACCATTGCATATGTCATTGGGTGGGTTGTTATGAGACTCCTTAATAGGCGGAGATTGTCTCACATGAGCACATGGTATGCGCAGGATTGATCCATGACTAGATTGTATGACTCATGTATCTTACATTGTGTGTACGCCTTATCGACATCAGGGCCACAGCCTCCACGGGCATGTCGTGGATGGCCAGATGGGACACCGAAAATCTGTTACTAGCATCGGGTCGTCATAGATAACCCTGAGTGAAAATTCTTAAACCTCTGAGGTCAGGAGACGCCCCAACGTCGAGACTGAGTGGATACATGAGCGCTGGAGTGCAGAATACCAGCAGGCCGCGTCTCCCACTGTGTCGTGGTTGGTTAGGAAGGGATGGTGGGCTTACCCGCCCGAGGGTAGTGGGCATATCTAAGCTGAGTTTGACCAGCTTGTGATTGGATCCGCTATCGACGTGCCGAGTAGATATTGGCTAACTACTGGCCAGGCGGATAGTGAGGTCTTTTCCACTTGCATGGTTGTGTGTTCAGTGGACGGTGATTGCATGTAGAGTGTAATAGACCCCAGTGATGATCCCAGAGATGTACAGTACAAATACGTGGACTTATTGAGCAGGAGTTGCATACTCATTTATTCATTCATTCACTATCCACTTGGGTTGGTGGTACGCAACTAATTATTGTGTACCTTCGCAATGGCAAGGATTACGGTTGGGGCGCACAACTAACCTGAGATCAGGAGCCTACCACATTAAGTCTGGCTATCCAAATTTAGGTATGAGACTGGTTTAGATAGAAGTCTCTTGTGATGGACCCCATAGCCTGTGATACTACGTACTATCATCCCGACTTCACATTCCAGCTTGGTCATTTCATTTGCATCGTATATTACATTACATCCGCAGCATATGGCATTTTGGGTTTCTACGTTTCTACACTTATATGGCCTAGATGAACTTAGCAGGATCTACATATTACATTGCATCCACAGTATATGATATTTGACTGATTATGATCTGCATTGCGTACTCTAATATTATATGACTCGTGGACTTACTAGTATGTTTTTGCTTACTCTGATATCTTATGATTCATGATCTTGCCAGTATTTTCGACATTATATGATTATGGCGTTGTATTTATGTGCTTGACACTTATCTTGCGCACATACTTTCACCACCCTCTAAGCTTTCTATAAGCTTATGCATGATAGATGCGTGCAAGTGACATTAGGTTGCAGCAACATTGAGCTTGTGGCACGCAACTGTCTTTTGGAGCTTTGATTTTGACTTATGTATTTCCCTTTCAGCATTGTATTCAAAGTTTATATTAGTGGATATGTGATGATGATGTTGCCTTTGTGATTTGGGTAAACTTGTGGTTATACTTCTTGCGAGATAAATGTACGTTGAAAAATCCTCCTTGTAGGATCCCAGGATCAGAATCTAACATATGCGTGCTCGGAGCCGAGAATGGGGTACTACGGAGGCTGTCGCACCGGATTCAGCGATTGAGAATTTTGTGAACCCGGTTTTCGAGTTCGGGGTGTGACAACTCAAGCTATACGTCGCAGCCTCTGTGGAATTAGTGGGAGCTCTCCTAGCCCAGGATGATGATATGCGAAAATAGCACGTGGTCTATTATTTAAGCCATATGTTACTTGATGCCAAGGGATGATACTCCGTTATAGAAAAGTTGTACTTATCATTGTATTTTGCAGCCACTAAATTAAGACATTATTTAATGTAATAGCAGTGACTGATTTAGTGAATTCAATGTTGAATCGTCCGATTACGAATGGCCGAATTGGCAAATGAGTGCTAGCTTTGTCTGTATTTGATCTTTATTACATTCCACAAAAAGCAGTAAACGGTCGGGGCATAGCTAATTTTTTGGCTGACTACCCCTCTGATCTGTAAGTGCAAATTCCTCCTCAGATCTTGAATCTATATTATGTGCAATTGACACTATGGAAGTTGATCTTCGATGGGTCAAGAACACATAATGCATCAAGAGCTGGTATAATTCTGATTACCCCAAATGGAAATAAGCAGGAGTTTGCATTTTAATTGGAATTTGACTGCACCAATAACCATGCTAAATATGAAGCCTTGATAATCAACCTAAAATTATTGGTAGAATTGGGAGTATGACGGTAATAGGTGATTCATAGTTAGTGATCAATCAAATGGCATGGCTGTTTAAATGCACCAGTGCAGCCTTGTTGCTGTATTGTGCCTTAGCGACCCAAATGTTGGACCATTTTAAAGAGGTGGAGTTGGTACATGTGACTAGGGACCGTAACATGGATGCTAATGAAATGACGTATCTAGCCACGGGGCACGATGCCCTAAGAGGGTCGGCAGAGAAAATGATTTTCGTCCAAAGAAGATCCCTATCATCTGTCTTTGAAAGAGGAGATATTATGAAGATATGCTAGATAGAGTTAAAGGAAGAAGATTGGAGGGCTCCTCTCATGGGTTATTTGTAGATCCCACATACTAAGGTTGACAGGAATGTGAAAAGATCGACTGCCAATTACGTCATGATCGACAACGAATTGTATTGCAAAGGGGCTGATGAGGTCTTACTCCGATGCCTATCCAAAAAAGAGGATTTACTAGTAATGGGGTGAAGTCCATGAAGGAATGTGCGGGGCTCACCAGGTAGGGAAGAAAATGAGACTCATGCTCAGATGTTATGGGTATTTCTGGCTGACAATGATGGCCGATTGTATTCGGTGTGCCAAGGGTTATGAGACTTGTCAGAGAAATGGGATGATCCAACATGTACCCACCAGAGAGATACATTCTATTATAAAGCCTTGACCCTTCCAAGGTTGGGCAATTGACTTGATAGGTTAAATCCACCAATGTTCATTGCAAATGGATTCATTTATAATTATTGAAACCGATTACTTCACTAAGTGGGTATAGGCAAAGCCTATGAAAGGAGTCAATAACCGAGAAATTATTGAATTCATTGAGAATAATATTATCGATTGATTTAGAATTTGAAAATCCATTACTATGGATAAAGGTGCAACGTTTTCGACAAAGGAAGTGTGGGCGATGACCAAAAAATATGAGATAAAATTTTACATTCGACGCCATATTACATGCAGGCTAACGGCCAGGCTGAAGCTAGTAATAAGGTAATCAAGAACATTTTAAGGAAAACAATCAAAGAGAATTTTCAAGAATGGCACACGAAGTTATCGAAGCACTTTGGACCTATAGAAATTCACCTCATACGAGTACTGGGATGAGTCCATTTGTGCTGACATATGGGCACGATGCAATAGTGCCCTTAGAGGTCACTGTGTCATATCTATGGACCACTTATCAGGCCAAATTAACCGCTCCTGAGTTTACAGAAGTAATGTTGGCCGAGTCAGAAGGTCTAGATGAGATTTGCATGAGGGCCCTTGATCTGATCGTCGCCAATAAAGCAGTCGTTCTTCGTTCTTATAATAAGAGGGTGAAAGAAAAATCTTTTGGGGAAGGAGATATGGTTTAAAAGGTTATACTGTCGATTGGTCAGAAAGATCATGCTCTTAGCAAGAAATGGTCTTCCACATGGGATGAACCATACATTCTCATCCAAGTCCTCAAAGGAGGAGCATATGTCTTGAAGGATATGAATAGGAAGGTCACGAAGGCTCCGATCAACGGTCGATTCATAAAGCCGCACTTTTCTTTGTTGTGGAATGTATTTTGGAAACAGGTCAAGAAAAGTCGAGGGACAGAATGATTAGTAAGAAAAGAAGAAGAAGAAGAAGAATTTATATTGCAATAAAAAGGCCTTGAAATCAGAGGCCATTCAATTAAAAAAAAAAAGTATATATACAATCCTCGGCCAATCGGCCAAATTACAGATGGGTTGCCTTAAGTTCTTCAAATTTTTTGGTGGTCGATTCCTTGGCCTCCATATCTCATGTGCACCTACTTCACAATGACTACTGGTCCGTGAGTTTGTGGAGAAGGTTGATGACTTCATTGAGACAACGGTCGAGAACTACAAACTCTTGCTCAGCCCTTGACTCTTCAGACTTCCTGGACTCTTCGAGAGTCTGATAAAGTTTTACCTGTGTTGAGACTCAAATAATGCATAATTTTCCCCATTTATATCTTGGTTTTATGAAAATGAATCAGCTTAATATTCTATTTTACTCACGTATGTGTTGCAAGGTGAATTTAAGAGCTTGGATTGAAAAAGGGTGTTAAAAAGCATGAATTTGATGCTCAAGAATCACCAAGGCAAAGGATGGATCTTAGGAGACTAAGATTGAAGAATTCACATGCCAAAGATCTAAGAAAACTAAGTGAGGAATGAAAAGAATCAAAGATTTGAAGTGAAGAATCCTGAAATCGTCTTGAAAAATGTATTCTAAAGCTCTGAACTCTAATTTGAAAAATTGTACAACGTAAAGACTATTTTAACGAAACTATGCAGCAAGAAGTCTATTTTGGAAAACTGCATAAAGTTGAGGCGCTTTCTAGAGTTTTCCAACCCTATACGAAAATTGGAGTTCCCCACTTATAAATAGGGCTTCCTAGGGCATTCCTAAGCATCATTAAAAGCTTTCAAGAGCAATATTTAGGGTTTTTAAAGGATTTTCAATTTTATAAGTTGTTTTTTCTTTTAGATCTTTTCTATTTGCATTTATTCTTTCTTATTGCTTACTTTCTCTATTTTAGTTATGTTTTTCTAAGTTCATTCTAGCCTAAGCTAGAAGGGAAGCACATGGGTTTAATAATTCTTTAAGTTATGATGATTGATTATTTTTAATGATGAGAAGAATGATATATGCATGTTATCTACTGTGCAGCAAGAAGTCTATTTTGGAAAACTGCGTAAATTTGAGGCGCTTTCTAGAGTTTTCCAACTCTGTACGAAAATTGCAGTTCCCCACTTATAAATAAGGCTTCCTAGGGCATTCCTAAGCATCATTAAAAGCATTCAAGAACAATATTTAGGGTTTTTAAAGGATTTTCAATTTTATAAGTTGTTTTTTTCTTTAGATCTTTTCTATTTGCATTTATTCTTTCTTATTGCTTTCTTTCTCTATTCTAGTTATGTTTTTCTAAGTTCCTTCTAGCCTAAGCTAGAAGGGAAGCACATGGGTTTAATAATTCTTTAAGTTATGATGATTAATTGTTTTTAATGATGAGAAAAATGATATATGCATGTTATCTACTGTGTAGCAAGAAGTCTATTTTAGAAAACTGCGTAAATTTGAGGCGCTTTCTAGAGTTTTCCAACTCTGTACGAAAATTGGAGTTCCCCACTTATAAATAGGGCTTCCTAGGGCATTCCTAAGCATCATTAAAAGCATTCAAGAGCAATATTTAGGGTTTTTAAAGGATTTTCAATTTTATAAGTTGTTTTTTTCTTTTAGATCTTTTCTATTTGCATTTATTCTTTCTTATTACTTTCTTTCTCTATTCTAGTTATGTTTTTCTAAGTTCCTTCTAGCCTAAGCCAGAAGGGAAGCACATGGGTTTAATAATTCTTTACGTTATGATGATTGATTGTTTTTAATGATGAGAAGAATGATATATGCATGTTATTTATTGTTTAGATTTTGTTTTTTATTCTCTTGTGAGATCCATATGTTTCTATCATATGAGATCCATATGAGGTTCTCAACCTGCTATATTTCTTTGATTTTCATTATCTCATTGATATTGAATTCTTAAAATCACTGATGCTTGAGAATATATATCAATGGTGCTAATACATGATTTTCTAATCTTTTATATCATTTATTAAAATATTTAAACTGTTTTATTTTCCGATTAGGCTGACCATAGTGCTCAGATCCTAGTTGTGTTATCCAAGTCATCATGATTTTGGAACATTAACCTATGTGTGGAACTTTGAAGCTTGGGTGTTATGTTAATTCAGTTTACATCCATTCAAATATCCCAAAATCAAATCATCAATTTATTTTTTATTACTTAATTTGTTTTGCATTTGATTTTCTCCTTCTCGCGATTCATCTCCCTGTGGGATCGACCCCGTATTCACAGGATATTACTTACGAACCTCTGCACTTGGAGGCAAGCAATCAAGTTTTGGCGTCGTTGCCAGGGAGAGACTGAGATAGATCAGATCTGTGCAAGATAGCTAAGGTAGGTTTTTTTCTAAGGTAGTTCTCTTCTAAACCCTCCAAATTTTCTGTAGATTTCTTTTCTTTGAAAATAAATTCAGTTGGGTCTTTTAAGCATTAACTATGACATAAGGTTGCCCTGCTTGGGATTTTATCACCCAAGTGCTATGGTTGTCTTACAGTTGCTGTTTGATCACAAAGATCATCCATTGAATCTATTTTCCATATTAACATAGTTTAATTTCTACGTTAGTTTTACTTTTGTTGATTTATTTATTTATTTTGTGGATTGAACCCTCATGGTTTGCCCTGCTGCTTGGGTTATTGATTTATTTTTGCTTTGTGAACTGAACCCTCATGGTCGGCCCTGCTGCCTAGGTTGTTGATTGATTTTTGCTTTATGGAATGAACCCTCATGGTCGGCCCTACCGCCTGGGTTGTTGATTTATTTTACTTTGTGGACTGAACCCTTATGGTCCGCCCTGCCACCTGGGTTGTTGATTTATTTTTGCTTTGTGGACTGAACCCTCATGGTCGGTCCTACTTCCTGGGTTGTTGGTTAAGTTTTTTTTTTTTAAGTATCATACTTGCTATTTGAATTAGTGATATTTATTGTGTGGTATAGATGGTTTATGTCCCGTTGGAGTAGGGATCAAAACAATCGACTCTTCTCCGAAGGTGGACTAGTTTCAAGCCTTGATCATTCACTTTAAAGAGGCACTCAACATCACTTGGATTCCATGGCAGACCCTGTTAATAATCCAAATCCAAATATGCCAGATCCAACTATAAATCAAAACAGAGAAAATCAACCTAATCCTCCTCTTGAGGATGAAAATGAAGTTCATAGGAATGTGTTAAACCAACCATGGACTTTACGTGAACATTTACACCCTGAGAGTTCAAATTACCATCTTGTATAGTATTCCCTGCTCACACAGGGAACATTGATTTTAAACCAGGTGTGATTCAATTAATTCTTAAATTTCATGGCTTGGATTCTAAAAGTCCCTACTTGCACCTCAAGGACTTTGAGGAAGTAATTGCAACATTACAAGTAAACAATGGCAATAGGGATATACTTAAGCTTAGGTTATTCTCATTTTCTCTAAAGGATGGGGCCAAAGCATGGTTCAATTCTCTAAGACCTAATACCATCACTACATGGCAAGCCTTAAGTAGAGAGTTTTTGAAAAAGTTCTTTCCCGAGCACAAAAAAAATGCACTAAAACAAGAAATTATGTCGTTCTCCCAAAAGGGGAATGAACAGTTTTTCTAAGCTTGGCAGCGCTTCAAAGACCTTCTAATTACTTGTCCACATCATGGTTATGAACCATGACACGTGATTGATGCGTTCCGAAAGGGGCTCACCATGGATACCTGTAAGTTCATAGAGATGATGTGTGGTGGAACCTTTCTTGATAAAGATCATAATGAGGCTTGGGATTTTCTAGATATGTTAGCAGAGAAAACGCAGACATGGGATGTCTCTGCTAAACCAGACCAAACTAGACCCATTCCTAGAGAGAAAGCGGGGATGTATGTCCTAAGAGAGGAAGACGACCTTAATGCAAAATTTGTTGCATTGGTTAGAAAGGTCGAAGCCTTGAAAATTAGGAAGGTTGATATGGTTAAAGTAAATACTTCCTCAGGTAATTTTTGTAGCATTTGTGGTGGTATAGACCATGACACAAAGGATTGTCCAATAATCTCAGTTGTACAAAATATCACGCATGAGTATGAGCAAGAAAATGCTATAAATAACTACCAAATGTCAGTTATACAACCAATGGAAAATACGTATAATCCAAATTGGCGTAACTATCCTAATCTTAGTTGGAGGAATGGAGCACAAATTAATGCGCCCAATGCACCTCAAATGCCTCCACAAAACAACTTCTTTGGGGCACCTAACAATGCATCATATGTGCCCCCACCAAAGCGATCATCGTGGAGGATGCATTGACCGCTTTTATGAACTCTCAAGCTCAAATGAATCATTCTCTAATCCAATCAAATCAGGAATTAAAGACGGTCTTCGCTAGGATTGAGACTAAACTAAATGTTAGGGAAAAAGGCACCCTTCTTTCTCAACCTGTGCCAAACCCTAAAAACACACATTTCATTGGAGACTCAATTCCAAGTGAGCTATATCATCAACAAGCTAAGGCCATCATTACCTTGAGAAGTGGAAAAGAGGTTGATAACGAGATAATGCATCCAGTAGAAATACTGGAGGATGAGCCACTGTCTCAATAGAATGATGAACCGGCTATCGTTCAAGAGTCGCAACAACAAAATGATAAAGATACTAAGTCATATGAGCCTCCAGTTCCGTTCCCATCTAGACTTTGGAATTCAACTGTCCCCATGAAATATCAAGAGGTGTTGGATGTGCTCCAAAAGGTTACTGTCAATATTCCTCTTCTTGATGTCATTAGACAAATTCTATCATATGCTAAATATCTCAAGGACTTGTGCACTATAAAGAGGAAATTAAATGTGCACAAAAAAGCCTTCCTTACTGAGAAAGTGAGTACTATCATTCAACAAAGGGTCATACCCAAATACAAAGACCTGGGAAGTCCCACTATTCCTTGTATTATTTGGAATTTTCAAATTGAGCATGTTTTGCTAGATTTGGGTGCAAGTGTCAACTTAGTACCTTATTTGGTTTACAAACAAATGGGGTTAGGCGAGCTTAAACCAACCATGATTACACTCCAACTCGCTGACCGCTCCATTAAGGTACCAAGAGAAATTTTAGAGGATGTGCTAGTCCAATTGGAGAAATTTTACTTTCCCTTGGATTTTATTGTACTAGACACTGGACCATGTGTAAACGCTAGCACTCAAGTTCCCATCATTTTAGGTCGTCCATTCTTAGCAACTTTAAATGCAATAATAAATTGCAGGAATGAAATGATGAACTTGTCTTTTGGCAACATGACTTTAGAGCTAAATAATTTCAATTTATGTAAGCAGCTCATTGATAATAATGAAATCCATGAGCTGAATTTCATGGACTACTTGATAAAAGAAGAGGAATTGGAACCTAGTCTGACTAAGGAATTGATTCAAGTCTTTGGGGACTTGAAAATTTCTGATTTAGAAAAAGTGCTTGCTGAAATTTGTGATGATAATGAGAGCACTACCACCCAAGACATTGGTATGTACCAATGGAGACCGCGCACTCAAATCCTACCTATTGAGGACTCACGACCTCTGTCATCACCAATCAATGTTCTAAAGATTGATTTAAAACCACTACCAAATGAGCTTAAGTATGTATACTTAGGTGAAAATAAAACTTATCCTGTGGTGATCTCTTTATTTTTAGACAAGGACTAAGAGATTAAATTGTTGAATGTTCTAAAGGACCACAAAGGAGCCTTGGGCTGGACCATTTCTGACATCAAGGGTATAAGCCCTTCCATTTTCACCAATCGGATCCACCTCGATGAGGACGCCAAATCAATTAGACAACCTCAAAGGCGTCTCAATCCAAACATGATGGAAGTTGTAAAAAATGAGGTGATCAAATTGTTGGATATGGAAATCATCTACCCAATATCCGATAGTGTTTGGGTGAGTCCAACTTAAGTAGCCCCAAAGAAATCTTGAATAATTATTGTGCAAAATTCTAATAATGAACTCCTACGAACACGTGTCACCAAAGTTGGCGTGTTTGCATTGACTATAGAAAATTGAACTAGGTCACAAAGAAGGACTATTTCCCTCTACCATTCATTGATCAAGTTTTAGAGAGGGTAGCAGGTCACTCCTTCTATAGTTTCTTGATGGATATTTTGAATATAACCAAATAGAGATAGTCCTAGAAGACCAAGAGAAAACCACGTTCACTTGTCCATTTGGCACGTTTGCTTTCAAACGGATGTCATTTGGATTGTGTAACGCCCCAGCAACTTCCAACGGTGTATGTTAAGTAGTTTTTCAAATATGGTTGGGAAGTTTCTTGAGATTTTCATGGACGACTTTTCTGTATTTGGGAGTAGTTTTGAGGAATGCCTCAACAATTTATCTCTTGTCTTGTTTAGGTGTGAAGAGAAACACCTTGTCTTAAATTGAGAGAAATGTTATTTCATGGTTCAAAAAGGAATTGTTTTGGGGCATGTTATTTCCAAAAATGGAATTGAGGTATATCGCTCAAAACTCAACATTATTGTTAATATACGTATCCCCCGAACTGTTAGAGATATTAAATCACTTCTAGGGCATGCTGGTTTTTATAGAAGATTCATTAAGGATTTTAGTGCCATTACTAGACCCTTGACTAATCTTCTTCAAAAGGATGCTCCATTTAAGTGGATAGATGAGTGTGCAAGTGCCTTTAATAAAATTAAATCATCCCTTACCACTGCACCTATCATGTGTCCACCAGATTGGACACTTCCTTTTGAACTAATGTGCGATGCAAGTGATTATGCCTTAGGGGCTGTTTTGGGCCAAAGGAAAGATAAACGGCCCTACGTTATTCACTATGCGAGTAGAACTCTAAACTCGGCCCAAGTGAACTACTCAACAACTGAAAAAGAATTACTTGCAGTAGTTTTTGCTTTGGATAAATTTAGGTCTTACTTGTTGGGATCCAAAGTAGTCATTTTGACGGACCACTCGACTTTGAAATATTTTTTATCTAAGAAGGATGCAAAGCCGAGACTTTTGAGATGGATCCTCCTACTCCAAGAATTTGACTTAGAGATAAAAGATAAGAAAGAAGTAGAAAACGTAGTGACCGATCACCTTTCCAGATTAGTGTTAGATGATTCCACTGAGGAGATGCATATCCAGGACACTTTCCCTGATGAACAATTATTTACAATTTCCAAATTGCCTTGGTATGCGGATATAGTGAACTATCTTGTAACGGGAAAAATGTCATATCATTGGAAGTCACAAGATAAGAAGTGTTTTGAAACCGAGGTTAGAAACTTCTTCTGGGATGACCCATATTTATATAAATATGGGACTGATAAGATTTTTAGACGTTGTGTCTCAGAGGATGAAGTTCAGAGTGTCATTTCCTTTTGTCACATGGAAGCATGTGGTGGCAATTTTCTGCTAAGAAAACCAGTGCAAAAATTTTGCAGTGTGGTTTTTACTGGCCCACCATGTTTAAAGACACCATGCTTTCTGTATTACTTGTGATAGATGTCAAAGGTTGGGTAGAGTGTCCCGGTGCAACATGATGCCTTTATCCTCAATTTTACTATCAGAGATATTTGATTATTGGGGTATTGATTTTATGGGCCCATTTCCATCTTCTTTTGGATTTCTTTATATATTGGTTGGTGTGGACTACGTTTCAAAGTGGATTGATGCAGTTCCGAGTAGGAGCAATGACAACAAAGTGGTCATACGATTCCTAAAGGAAAATATATTTTTTACAGATTTGGAACTCCAAAGGCCATCATTAGTGATGGCGGGTCTCACTTTTGCAATAGGATATTTGAGGCTTTGATAAAGAAATATGGCATCAAGCATAAAATGAGCACCCCATACCACCCACAAATGAGTGGGCAAGCTAAGATTTCTAATCGGGAAATCAAACACATTTTAAAGAAAACTATAAGGCCAAATAGGAATGATTGGTCTCTTAGACTATCCGACGCTTTATGGGCTTATAGGACTACTTATAAGACCTCGATTGGAATGTCTCCATACAAATTGGTGTATGCGAAGGCTTGCCACTTGCCTGTGGAATTGGAACATAGAGCCTACTGGGTAATAAAGAAATTAAACTTTGATATGGACCAAGCAAGTGGACAAAGGAAATTAGAGTTGAAGAGTTGAGGAGAGACTCCTATGAAAATTCTAAAATCTACAAAGAGAGGACCAAAGCTTTTCTTGACAAAAACATCCTGGGAAGAATTTTGAACCTCAGCAAAAGGTCCTATTGTACAATTCCCTTCTACAGTTCTTTCTGAAAAAGTTACGATCAAGATGGACAAGCCCCTTCATTGTGAAGAATGTTTATACTCATGGGGTTGTTGAAATTGAGAATCCACGTAATGGCTATGTGTACAAGGTTAATGGTCAGAGATTGAAGCTTTATGTGGAAAAATTTCATTTGGGAGAGGAATTCGTCCCTCTTCATGAGCCAGAATATTCAAATTGATGATCCTAGTCTGATGGAACATTTATGTAGGATTTGTATCATATTCAATTTTTTTAGTGTCACCTAGTAGGTGAGTTCTTCATGGTAGGTACTATCCACCATTTCTTTTATTTTTATTGTTCTCTGCATTACATTATCATTAGATTGGGGACAATGTAGATTTTAGGTTGGGGGTGTGTATAGTCATCCATGTGAGGTTTTTTTTTTAATTTTTAATTTTTTTTTTATGTTTCAGTTTTTTTAGGTTTCAATTTTTTTAGGTTTCCATTTTTTTAGGTTTCAATTTTTTTATAGGTTTCTCACATGATATTATGCGAATTCCAAAGGCAAAATTAATATTTATTCTAGGTCGATAGTAGTCAGAATTCTGATAACTAAAAATTATAGACTTGAGTTCAATTATCTAATCACTAGTTTAAAGTGAGTTGCAATTTGATGTACTGAATTCACAATACACACTAGCTAACTAAGTGAGGAATATGATATGTGAATTAGAATAACAAATTTTAATTCAAACGAGGTTGAATGAACTAGTACCATTGATATATGTTTAAAAGAGAGAATATTTAAGAAAAAAAAGTGATGGAAAAAGAAAATTTTATTATAAAGCATGAATGCAATAACCACGACAATCGTGTCAGTAATCCATAGTAAGGATACCTAAATATCCGTTACTATTACCATTACAAGTACGATACCTTATGTTATGAAGCAAACCTGGTAGGAATCTTCATCTAAGGGTGGTCTATAATAATGAGGATATGATGATAAAAGAAGAAATGTCATAAAGAAAATGAGATAACTAGAGATTTCATATTCTTGAAATGATTGAAAGGAGTTAGGATAAAGAACATGCATATTTCTCAAAGTTAGACTAGTGTCACGAAGCACCTAAGTATATTGGATCATAACTATTCTAAATTTTGATTAGGTCTCTGAACTCAAGGATGTAATGGATTAGGAAATTAAGATTCTAACTAACTTCAGACTTAGGGTAAGTATTGTTTTGTTTTGGAATTCATATGATGAATGGAGGCATAATTGTATAGATTTATGGGTGTTGAATTATTTTTCATGTTTTCAATGTTTGTGGGTAACATTTCTGAAAACTCTCACGAGACTATAACTCATCCACTAGGAGAAACTTAGGGGGTTTAAAGGTTTGCTGTATATGCTAAATGCAATCGAGATTACCTACGAAAGTGGTGTAGTTAGAATTTTTTTTCCGTTTTAATTTTGTTTCTAAAATTAGTTTTTATTCTTATTTTTATTTTTCTTCACTTATTTTGCTCGGGACTAGCAAAATGCTGGTTGGGGGGTGTGTTGAGACTCAAATAATGCATAATTTTCTTCATTTATATCTTGGTTTTATGAACATAAATAAGCTTAATGTTCTATTTTACTCATATATGTGTTGCGAGGTGAATTTAGGCGCTTTGATTGAAAAAAGGTGCTAAAAAGCATGAATTTGATGCTCAAGAATCACCAAGGCAAGGGATGGATCTCAGGAGACCAAGATTGAATAATTTACATGTTAAAGATCCAAGAAAACCATGTGAAGAATGAAAAAAATTGAAGATTTGAAGTGAAGAATCCTAAAATCGTCCTGAAAAGTGTATTTTGAAGCTCTGAAGTCTATTTTGAAAAACTGTGCAGCGTAAAGGCTATTTTAATGAAACTATACAATGAGAAGTCTATTTTGAAAAACTGCGTAAATTTGAGGCGGTTTCTAGAGTTTTCCAACTCTGTACGAAAATTGGAGTTCCCCACTTATAAATAGGGCTTCTTAGGGCATTCTTAAGCATCATTAGAAGCATCCAAGAGCAAAATTTAGGGTTTTTTTAAAAGGGTTTTCAATTTTATAAGTTGTTTTTTTTTTCTTTTTCTTTTAGATATTTTCTATTTGCATTTATTCTTTCTTGTTGCTTTCTTTCTCTATTCTAGTTATATTTTTCTAAGTTCCTTCTAGCTCAAGCTAGAAGGGAAGCACATGGGTTTAATAATTCTTTAAGTTATGATGATTGATTGTTTTTAATGATGAGAAGAATGGTATACGTATGTTATCTACTATTTAGGTTTTGTTTTTTATCCTCTTGTGAAATCCGTATGTTTCTATCATATGAGATCCACATTGATGGATAGACTTACCCTAGATCAATCATATTTCCTAGGTATGAGAGGTTCTCAACCTGCTATATTTCTTTGATTTTCATTATCTCATTGATATTGAATTCTTAAAATCACTGACGCTTGAGAATATATATCAATGGTGCATATCCATGATTTTCTAATCTTTTATATCATTTATTAAAATATTTAAACTGTTTTATTTTTCAATTAGGCTAATCATAATGCTCAGATCCTAGTTGTGTTATCTAAGTCATCATGATTTTGGAACATTAACCTATGTGTGAAACTTTGAAGCTTGGGTATTATTTTAATTTAGTTGAATTACATCCATTCAAAAATCCCAAAATCAAGTCATCAGTTTAGTTTTTATTACTTAGTTTGTTTTGCATTTGATTTTCTCCTTCTCGCGATTCATCTCCTTGTGGGATCGACCTTGTATTCATAGGATATTACTTACAAACCTCTACACTTGGAGGCAAGCAATCAACCTATGACTCGATGAAGTGCCGAAGTTCTTTATTGTCTTACCGATCACGCTTTGGATAGAGCCGTTGGACTTCAGAGAGGTCAGTGAAGAGGTTGCCAAGTACAACCTCTATGGATCGTAACATCTCTTTGTCAAAGCGATGTTGATGCGCCCAGTATAGTCAATCTTTCCAAGATGCATCATAGCGAGTTGAAAGAGTCACAGACTCAACACGGAGGGTTGATAGTTCCATTAGAGGGGCAACGTATTGTTCAAGTTTGGATTTAGCCTTAGAGTACGCCTCTCTAAGCCACTATAGGTCTGAAATGACTTTAAGAACCTCCCATAGAGGTTCATCAATCTTAGTTGCTTTAGTTGCATCCCTTAGGAAGAGATAAGCACCGTAGAGGAAGGAGGAATGAGAGAAGGAATCAATCCCTTCCTCAAGGATCTCCTTCAAAACCCTTGAGGATTAAGAGTGAAATTGTAACATCCCAAATTTTAATGGCTCGACTACATACTCGTGCCCGAAAATTCTGGGTGTTAATAATGTAAAGATTTAGATACTTCAAAATCTTATCTTGATTTTCTTTCCATTTAGATCACATCCAGTTACATTCACGAAGGTAACCATTCATGAGAGTAAAATCAACTATATTTATTGTTCTATTATATTAAAAGAATTCAACAAATTATCAAATGCCCTCTTAATGGAAGCTTATTATATGTTCAAAGTTTGCAGTGAAAATAAATAAAACTAAACATAAAACTATCTCTTTATTTATTCACAATAGTCTTCCGTAGGGGGATTTTCATCCGTGTCTTCAATCTGCACATCACCTACATCATCTGTACGGTTGGAGAGGGTCAATGCCCTATTTATAGTGATGGTTATCCTTTAAGATTAATAATAATTCAAGACATTCATAAGAGTAATGTAAGGGTTCCGATACGTCTCGTACTCCACCACTATGAGTCGTATCGGTATGCGCAACCAATATATATGAATATGTACCTAACAAAGTGTGTGTGGCTCATCATATGTATTGATCATCACAATGTGAAATATAATTCATAGAAACCTGGCTCGCCCCTCATTCTCACACTACGGAGATTTGCCAGCGTGTCCAACTCTACCGTGGATTTACGTGAATACCTGGAGGTGGCACAACACATGAATCAGATGCATTATGTCACACGATTTGTTTCTGGAGTGATTATTTGCAACATCTAATCCCGAAAGTGATGTAACATGCATTGCAAATTACTTACATCAATTTGTACACCATACCTAAAATTTATAAAATTACGTGTCGAGCAAGAAGGTCACTACCTAGAGCACATTACGTCCATGATAAAATATTTAAATCACTAGTTGTGAGACCTCTAACACATCACTTACACCAAAGGGGAAATAAATTAAACCATGAGAGTTTTAAAATTCCAAGATACATGCCCAAGTTATAAAGGGAGGTGACAAAAGGCTAGATTAATAAAGGAGAAAAGTAGCATTAAGCTATCTCAATAAAAGATAAGAGTATCAAATAGGCTAACTCAACAAATTGATCTTCATTCCATCAAATTTCTCGAGGAGAGCTTGTATCTCGACCTCATTCTTCTCCTATTTAGGTGCCCAATCCACTCCTTTCTCAATGATGATCTAAAGAAGATGAAGCAGCTAATCAACACGAATGTTGTTTGAAGAAACCCTGTTCTCGGCTTCTCTCTTTGCGCCGAGGCTTATTTTTTATTGCATCTGATAGATGACGATCTGTTCATCTAGAAATGAAAGGTCTTTTAGGACGACCACATCTTTAGCGAAGAAGGAATGTTCCCGTTCACTGAGTTCCGACATCACTCCGGTACAATAAGCTTGCAATGCATAAAGCATGGTGTGATTGAACTGGTGTGTTTGGGCCTAACGTAATCGTTCATGCTAAGCCAATTCATGAGCCTCACTCACCCCTACAGAGTCTTCTTTGGATGATGCTTGTTGGCACAGATGTCCAGCGAGCAGTTCAGAATTGAAAGTAAGCTCGAGATAACGACACCCGATAAAGTACAAGCGTTTAAGTTTTTGAAGGAGATCTTCAGGCACAACCTTCGATTTGGCCGCTGTCAAAGCCTCCTTAACAAAGTAGTTTGCATTGAAGAGTAATGAAGATTGATAGAATTATGCCAAACCCTAGTTAAAGATCTCCTTTAGATAGCTCTCTGCACTAATAATGAAAGAAGAAGGGTTGGAAGCCATGGAAGAAAGACAGAGTTATAAAGATGAGGTTAGTATGAATTCAAATGGGATTTAGATCTATTTAAATAGATGATTTTGGCACCCAAGATTCAAAGCGGTTATAGTAGGAAAAACGCTGCGTGTTCTAAGCAACCAGGAACGTGTAGTGGTTAAGGCCTTAAGTTTGGAATAAGCCAACGATGTCTCAGGTTTTAAGGGCCAAGTCTGCAGTTAGTTACAAGAGAGTAATAAATAAGCTAAGGCATAAGGAAACAAAAATGGTTTAATGACCGATTGTATTGATAAATTTTTTATTGTTACAGTAAGTCGATTATAATTAAAATAAAGAAAATTGATGGATTAATGCCCCCATCCCCTCTAATTGACTCCTTGACACATGCAAGGAAGCTTCATTTTTTACTGCAACTCGATGGAGTCGACCGATGGTTGCTGTCTGAGAGACACCACTAAGTCCTTAACCAATTTCTTTTGACGACCAAGTTCAGTGTGCTTTTCTGCATAACCTTTCTTTAGAATTAGTACTTCCATCTTTAGAGCTACTATTTTGGTCCCCATCTTGTCTAGCTCGTTCTTAGATGATTTTAACTTAGCAGCACTAGTCGAGAGCTTATTGGCAACATCTCTAATAGAAGCCAATTGAGATTCTGACGTGACTTGTTCTGCTTGAAGATGGCCAATGATAGTGCATAACCTGTGCTTCTCTTTAACAAATCCTAAGAACTTGCAGAGGGTTAGTGATTTGTTGTAACACCTTGTTCTTTCGGTACTCGGGTGCTACTGAGTAACCCTACTTAGTGTAAGTACAAACCTAGCTCGAGTGAATCTTCATAAGCATTCCGGTCAAAATCTGACCATTGAAAACAGTTCCCATCCATATATCAGACTATCCATCCGTTATTCTTCGAGACGGACCATCATGTCGTCCGATACCCTATCCTTATGATTCTAAATTCATTTGATAAACAGATCTAACCAACCATTATAGATTTAATCTATGGATCACAAGAACCACCGTTCGTCAAGCCCGCAGATTCCTGCGGGATGATTTGACGCTTGCTTACACGGTGTAACCACCCAACTCTAAAAGGAACGGTTAGGGTCCATCCATGTTAGCATGGGGACTCTTAGAAACATTAATGATGATATCAGGGAACATTAGGTACGCTTAGGGTTAATCTTGGAATTGTTCGATCATCAGATTAGTCATCAAAACTCAGAATATGTAAAATGTAATAACTTAGAGTGTGTGTGTGTGTGTGTGTGTGTGTGTGTGTGTGTGTATCATGAAATGATATTATATACTTTATAAATATTTAAAAATTCCATGTTAAAATGTTATATAATTGTAATCCACATTATATTCGGACATTTGTAAAATCATTTATATAAATTACAAATCATAAAAATTTATATTACAAAGATTAATAAAATTTATAATAAATAACATGTTTCATACAATTTAACATTTTAACATAAGACATACATAGCCATAGCAATAATACATAAATAAGATATATAAATCTTTGTTCTTTTTCACTAATGACTATATAATTTTATATATTAACAATACGTGATAATATGAATTATATATATAACAAATTTCATTATTTCTCGTTATTAATGTAATTAAAGGCAATATAATCACATATAATCAAGTTTTGCAACTAGTGGCCAGGTAATCAGCCCTCAAGGCCCCAAATAGTCAATTAAACTATAATAGGAAAAGATCTGACCGTTAAACTTTCAAGGATCGTCGGATAACATCACCAGATGCATCATACCGATGGTATGGCCCACCAAAGTGTCAGATCTGCCACATCTTCAGTCAAGAAGACTTAGTCAAGCCATAGAACATCTTGGACGGTGTGGATTTATTGTAAACATCATTGTGGGCCCTATATTTGCAGTGCACGTACACCATGGTGTAGTGCACCTAGTGTGCATCAGATGTGCTAGCCCGGTCGACCAGCGCTGACCCGAAATTCCTCAAAACAAAGAGATTTCTCTCTGTTTCTGTCTTTCAACAGCGGACGGACGTAAATCCATGTTTTTTATCGTGACCTACGAACTAGGGTCCACACCCATGATCTGAACCGTCCATCAGGTGCGGCCCTCAATTCTGACCAAAACCTAGTATTTCCCACATGTTAGGGCATCCACGCAAGCACACAAATTCTGGTGCAAGCCCAACCTGGAAGCACAACTTTTCTAAAAATGGAAACCGTTCTCTCCTTGCCAGCTTGGCAATCCGAGTAAGGTGAAATCCCTACATCTCAGTAGTTCGTGAGGTGCAATCCTAGCCCTCTAAGTCTAGGTTTGTATAAAAGAAAGAAAAGGAGAGAAGGGATCGGCTGCAAGCTCCTCCTTCGAACCCACCAGCCAACACTTCTCTGAGCTTCAAAAGAACCCATTCGTGAGCTCCCTAAGGTCTATACGGACCATCTGCAAGCGGTAGATCAGAAGAGGAAACCTCCGCTTGAGATCTGCCATTAATGGCAGATCGTCTTCCTCAACCAAGAGCATCGAGTCTGTCTGAATTTGACGCCCACTGCTGAACATTTCTAGCAGCAGGAGGAGGAAAGCAGAAGAAAGAAAGAGGAAAAAATGAAGAGAAGACAGAGAGAGAATGGCTGCACTGTAACACCCCAGTTTCTAAAACCCGAGTACGAGACTCGCTTCAGAAACTGGGAGTTAATAAAACAGAGAACTAGCGAAAGCATAAATTCAGAGTGCGATAGCATAATGAAGCATGGATAAAATCATATAAGCCCAAATATTTGACCCACCCAATTTGGGGTCTTAGTTACAAAATTCCTAAGTTTAGAAACACTTATCAACTGAAATTAAATACTGAGACTACTGATTTAGCCCGAAATACGTTGTTGCTCCCTGTTGCATGTGTTGTCCATCCATTTACTAGATGGTATATGGGTCATGGGCCCCATTATGAGTTAGATTCCATATTCCAAATGAGTTGTACCATAGGAGCAATGGTGGTTAAATGTTCACGTTATAAACCTCCCTAGGGCCCATTGTTAAGCCCATACCTTGTTGGGTTAACCCAATCCATTGGGCCCTTATTGCTGTTAGAGAATAAACACATTCCCCTATTGGGCTATCCCAAATCGTTGGACCCCCATTGACGATACCCATCTCACCTTATTGGGATAACCCGAACCATTCCCATTGATGTTAGTGCCTTCCACCACATCTTGTAGGAATAACCAAACCTTGAAGCCCACTTTGTGTACTAACCAGGCCTCTATAGGGAAGCCCAGTTTCGTGTATGATTGGGAGGGTGAGGAAGCCCACTTGTTATACATAGTATCACCCTTTTACCTCACCTTGTTGTATACTCATTTAACTCACCCCATGAGGCCCATTCTTGATGTAAGTATGTCATCTAGGCCATACATTGTTAGTATGAGAGCACATCATCACCCCGTACTATAAATGGAAGAATACGTGGTATCAAATTTGGTATACCCACTATTGAACCTTACCTTGATATATAAACTAGATCCGTCATCCTTCTGTGGACCCCACTAGGTGTTCAGGCCGATTATTCTCCTATGTTTGATAACATGCTGGTGTACTGAGTCTTGTAGGAGACATAGAGGAATTGCCCCTGACAGCTTTTGGACCTTTTTTGGACTAAAATGCCCCTGACCCTGGTTCAAGAATTGTACGGTCTTGGCGTGAAGCAGAAGTCATCCGCTGCCTTAACCCCGGAGAAACGGACGGGTCGACTACTCCCCGGGACACCGTCCAATGGCTGGCGCTCGACGCGTTGTGGGCCCCACCACCAAGTACGTGTTTCATCCATGCCATCCATAAATTTATACGGATTTCTGTATGGCAGGAGACCAAAATGAGCATGATCCAATCACGGTGGGCCCTAGGGGGATGATAGTGGTGGATATCCAATAACGATAATTTTCCTGCAGTGTGGTCCACCTGAGAGTTGTATCACTCTCGCTTTTCGCTTCAAGCTGTAAAATGATATTTTAAACCGGACGAATGGCCTGGACGAAGCACATACATCTTTCTGGGCCCTACAGACCACCCATCACCAACACCACGAGCCTCGGATGGGGCAGATGTCGCACTAATGTACATTTGAAAGACCCTCTCCTTCCTCTTCTTTTATTTATTTAGAGAAGCCAAGATCTAGGGACCAGTAACAGGAGAGCGACACTGTTTCTCCTCTTTGCTTCTCACGTCTTAAAGCCTCTTTCACTACGAGGTTAGTATTCTATTCCATTTTAACTGTAGGTAGGCACCTGTCAAGGGACAGGAAGGACAAAGTCGGGAAGCCGAGGTACTTTGGTGGTCACGCGAAAGGGAGTGTAACGTAGGGAACACCTTGATCGAACCTCCACAATTGTATGTAGACAACCACGACATCATGTTTATGACGTATTTGGATCATGGTTGCCACCTGTCACGAACGCGGTTGTCAGCTGTTATGGGTCGTGCTCGTCAGGGATATGGCACTGGATACAACTACGACCCAATGTGATTAATTACCACGACCCAACGTGTAGGACAACCTCGATCTACCATGCTTCATTACCATAAGATTACGACCTAGTGGGCTTCATTACTTTAAGATTACGAAGACTGCGTCGGTTGAATTCGATTTGATAATTAAAGTTGTGTACGGTGATGCAGCTCGGAAGTGCATCACCGCACGGGTAATGACCGATGTAGTGAATCTAATGGAAATGAAGTGTATGGGTGGCCAGTTTACACGGGACATTTCGGACGAGGTGAAGGTTCAAATTACATCCCAGCGAGAAGATGGGCCAACACTCAGATGCTCGAGATGCAAACGAATAGGTCACAATCGTCGTCGATCCACCTTCGTCCCTGCTAGCTGAGGATGAGGCCGAGGCTGGGGATGACATTTTTTTATTTTTTGTTGCTTGTGATAATGTAATGTGAACTGTAATATATCTACTTATTTTATTGATTCATTGATTCATCAACTTTGTTGCATGTTATTTACTTTCCAATGTGTATGCTAACCAAGATCCTTTGTGCCGTTGAACCACGACCAATATAGGAAAACATGAACTCAACAACGGGTCGTGGTTGTCATGACGATACCATCGTGATTGAACTGTTATATATGTTGTCTTTCTCATTAGGTCGTGGTTGTCAGTGCCGGATCAACAAGTGCGACCAACCATAATCCGTTACAATTAGGACCACGACCCATTTAACATTACAGCCACGTCCCATATCAACTACGACCAATGATTCACGTATACCACGACCCATGTAAGACGACAACAACAACCCACGTATCATTCCAGTTAGGGTCCATGTATCGTGACAACCACAACATATACAACCTCACAACCCTTACCCATATACAATGACAGTGGGGACCCATGTATCATGACAAACAGTACCCGATGTGGACGATAATCAAGAGCTTTTATTCATATGAACTACCTACTCAAAGATCGAAATAGTGTACATAACATAGGTCATGGTATTCGTCTTTCTGGATCGTGGTTGTCCTGATAATCGGTTGTGCTGTACTTAGTGACGTGGTTGTCAACAACGATCCGGTACAGATGACAACCACAATCCATGACAAATACGACAACCACGACGCATGCGAATTGTCAATCACGATCCATGCAACATGACAACCATGGATCGTTGTTGTCGTATTTTATGGATCGTTGTTGCATTGTTATATGAATCGTGGTTTTCATGTTTTATGGATCACTATTGTCATGTTTCAAACTATCGACTTCGTTTGCCTAAAAAACGAGAATAGGGCATTTCACTTATATACATATATGCGGAGTTAATCACACCGAAATTAACGGCTAGAAGGTGTCGATAACTATGTGGACACCATATATCTTTATTTATACGGAAGTAATTTGTCGCATGTATATACAGGAAAGATGTCGTTCTAATGGTGGAAATCTATTGGTTGAACTGTTGTGGTCTATTGGATTCCAATATCTTGACCATTCTTTAGGTTTCTTGATGTTACAAATAAAATGGACGGTGCGGATTAGAGAAAAGGCACTTCTATGTGACTTTCGGAACACTGACTATAACTTGGACGCTTACGGATGCTTTTACAGACGCACACGATTACATCCTAAACGCAGAACATCAACGGACGTTGTTACGGACGGTTACGATTCCATCCCAAACGCAGAACATCAACGGACGCTCTTACGGACGCTTACGATTCCATGACAAACGCAGAAGATCAACGGACGCTTATATGGACGCTTATTTCGACACGCAAAACTTCTACCGCTAGTCCCCATACGGAACACCAACTATATATTGCTGGTTCTTCTCTGGGACCTCTTCACTTTCTCTATCCCTAACCCATTTCTACTGGCTTTGGATCTCCTTCATTGGTCCCCTCCATCGCCACTCAGCGTGTACATCTACAAGCTTAGTGCAGCTCAGTCAATATAAATGGCGAAGCAAGGTAATGGTTGACATGGAGGTGTACGGTGACCATTGTGTTATGTGGGTCTGGGCTGTGAACCATGACTCAATGTATATGACTATAACGAGATGTATAGCATGACAATCACGATCGTTGTTGTGATCGACGTTGATATGCAGAATGGAATGTGGTTCACAGGGTCAGTATATCGTGGCAGGGACGGTGTATACTGTATGGTGGGTTTTATGTTATGTGCTCGTTGCTGTGAACCACGACTCAACGCATATGACATCAACGATATGTATGGCATGACAACCACGATCAGTGTCGTGATCATGGTTTGTTGCATAATTGGTTGTAGTTGACAGTTGAAGTGGATCATGGATCACATCTTGTCTTGGTCGTGCCTGTAACCACGATTCAATGTAGACGACAACAACGACTTGTATGCCATAATGCTTAATGGATCGTTGGCGACGGGCACATGGATGACATTAACAAACCCTATAGCACGAGTGTCAACCACGACCCAGCACAGATGGCAACCACGATTTAGCGTATATGACAACAACGAACCATGTTATAACTCGTTATAAACACTACCCTTCATGGATTTCAATCCTGATCCACTATGTAGATAATTACGATCGACGTTAGATTTTGCAAGACCATCCTATAATTATTAATTAACAATCCATGACCATATTGGAATGTAGGTCGAAAGAAGCCAACCATGACCACATGCCTAGACTTCTAAAAGGCACAGGTCTCTCCCAAGTGCTCCGTCACTTTTCTGAAAGTCCTGGTTGAAGATATGGAGAAGAAACCCGATAGAAAGAAACTATTTAGAGGCACCTGTTTTGGATTTCTGCTGGACTTTCCAGTGGACGACACAGTCTCAGATCATGAATCGCCTGATGCAAAGGCATGTTAGTGATCTGAAATTCGATGTTCAGGGCACCAAGATAAGATTTACAGAGCTCGATTTTGCTCTAATAATGGGTCTGAAGTTTGGTCCACTTAGGATAGATGGTGGCGGTCGTGCCGAGACTGGAGGAGTAGAGGCAGGAACGTGCATTAGGGAGACCTACTTGAGAGCAGGGGGTGTTAGTAAACAAGAAATGAAAGAAGCATATTTGTCACTTACCGATAAAGACGAACATATGGACGCGGTGAAGCTAGCGCTAATAATTTGCGTTGAGAGTCTATTGGTTGGATCTCCGCAGAAGAATAACTGTATTGATATGTTTATCGACATGATTGATGACCTAGATTATTTTAATAACTACACTTGGGGTAGTGTGGGGTATGATTATTTGAAGAATGAGGTTAACGCTGCGTCTGACACTATTCTGGGGGAAAGGGCAACTGGCCAGTACCCCAAATCATACAACATATGCGGATGCGCATTTGCCCTACAGGTTCGTCATTCTTGTCCTGATTCATACTTTGAGTTCGTATTTTTCCCTTTTTCCTCCATACATGTCAACCAAGATGTAATGCATGATAATTGTTCTTATACAGATTTGGGCCTACGAACGGTTCCCTCAACTCACTGGTGATGGTAGGTGGGCCGTTAGAAGACTGCCTACAAGGATTCCACGAATACTAAACTGGTGTCATAGGAAGTCAGGCAGATATGACGCAATATCCGTCATCTTCACAGCTGTGCCGGTAAGATTTATTCAATTGGTATTGTAACTTGAATCATGCAGTATGTTTGTAATTAATTAATTAATCATTTTTGCTCCTACAGGTGGTGCTAGCTCCAGATCTTCAACCAATGGTCGAAGAAGCGGAAGGCGAGGTTGTCAGGAGTATAACCGACGACGACATTTAAATGAAGGACAAGGATCTGCGGTCAGCACACACGGTAGAGACAACGGAGGATGACGTAAGAAATAAAGCTGAGGCTGATCTTACAACCTCCCTCTTGGAACTGAAAAATACAACTTAGCTTGATGGGAAATCTGCCCATTTTGGGAATGAACTGAAAGATAATAAGAATATAAGATCCACAATAAGGAAATTAAATAAGCAGATTGATTTCCTCGCCACTGAAGTGTAAGGAATAAAGGGTGAATTGAAGCAGATTAACGAGTCTCGAGTAGAAATAAAGTACCTCATGGAGGATTATGCATCTTTACGAGAAGTGACATCGAAGAGAGATGATATTAATACAAAACACGTATGTGAAATCGCCTTGCTTCATCTAACCTATTTGCTAATAGTTCATGTAAAGAAAAATGAAAAATGGATCGTGCTTGTCATAAACTTGAGGGTCGTTAATATCATATAGGACGGGTCGTGGTTTTCATGTGCCTAGGGTCCACGACACAACATTGATGGCCTAGGGTCATGTAACGTGGTTTAGATGAAAAATGGATCGTTCTTACCGTACACAATGGATCGTGGTGTTCATCCACGATGGTTCATGAGGTTGAACCACGACCTAACATGGACGTCAACTACACCCCATTGGTCGTAATAACCCCGACCCTATCCTTGATCGGAGCTCTCACCGACATATCTGTCAACCACGACCCGATACGGTTGAGAAACACGATCCACTCTTTGTAATAACCACGACAATTAGTTCATCGTTGTTGTCATCCATAGTGTGTTGTGGTTCACATACATGATATCATGGTTGGGTTCCTTGTAGAAAGACATATTGAAATACATAATAATAGTTATTTTATTTATTACGGGACATTGTCTCTTCAATCAGCCCTCTCAGTGCAGAAAATTCTTCACTGCGTGAGAGGGTGAAGGAACATGGAGAGGAGATCAATGCTTTACTGCATGAGATGGTGAGGTAGCATGGAGAAGAGATCAATGCTTCACTACGGGATCAGTTGGAGCAACTCATGGAGGAGATCAGTGCTTCACTATAGGAGCAGGTGAAGCAAATCAGAGAGGATATCAATGATTCACTCCAGGAGCATGTGAAGCAAATCAGAGAGGAGATCAATTCTTCACTGCAGGCGCAGATGAAGCAACTGAGAGAGGAGATCCAGGCAATGAAGGTATATGAAGTTGAATCTATCTTGAATCATTGTTATCATACACAGGGGGTCGTGGTTGACATGCACAGTGGATCTTGGATGAGTTACGATCGATATAAAATGATAGTCTTCTATGTAGACAATGGACGTGTTTTATACTAAATGTGGATCGTGATTATCGTTCAGTGTGGATTGCATCATCATCCATCGTGATCGCTATTTCCATCCAATGTTGATTGTGATTATCATACATAGTGGATCTTTGTTGACATCCACGAACCTCCATGGATGTGAACGATGACCCACTATGGAGGACAACCAGGCTCCAGTGGCCATGTTTTAGCCATTTCTGATAAACAATTTCATTACAGGACAGTGTTCCTTAGACCAGCCCTCTGATCGTAGAGAATGCTTCACTACTGGAGCAGATGAGGCAGCTTGGGGAGGAAATTCAAGGAATAAAGTTATATAAAATAGATTTTTTCCCAAGTCATATTTGGCCGCTGTTGTGTTCCTTTTTTGGTCATGGTTATGATCCAGTGAGGGTCGATGTTATATGCCCTTGCCCATTCAACGAGTCCTCTGTCATGAGAGTGCCTACTTGAATGAGGAGATGATGCAGCTTACAGAGGAGGCAGAAGCAATAAATGTGTATGTGATGGAAATTTGGTCGTTGTTGTGTTCCACCTTGGACCGTGGTTAATGTCAATGATGGATCATTGTTATCATGTGTGATTGGTCGTGGTTATCATCCACCATGGGTCTAGTTGACCCACGACCCAAAGTGGACGAGATAGGATATACATACAAAACATGTACGCGATTTGTCTCTGGTTTAATAGATAACGAGTCATTTTGTATGTAATATCCTCTAAAAGACGATTTTATCACAGGTCTCCAATTTCGAGGCTTGGATCAGCCAACTCTCTAGTTTTGAAGCTGTGATGACCCATCTTAGAGATGAGAATGTTGCGCTACGGGGGCAGATGAAGTAGGATATGGACCTGCTAAAGGATGAAGTAAATAAGACAATTGTACTTGAAATTACATTTAGATCGTCGTTTAAATCAGACATTATATTATGAACTCCATAGATAATGTGTCATTTTATTACAGATCAACATCATTGCCCCGCAACTCATTGATGAAGGAAGACCACGTCGCGATACAACGGATCCCGACAGAGCTCTAACTGTGAGTGAGCCTCGTCAGGGCCTCAGTGAACTCCATTGAGCTCTTACCGATGCCAAAGAGAACGAGTTGAGAGTAGTCAGAGAGTCAGGTTCAGTCGTCTGGTTGAAAAGTGTCTATGACCTAAATTCATGGGTCGACTTTGAGGTAAGTTTCTACCCTTTCACCTTCATTGCTTCGTATCAATGTATGAATATTATAGTTACATCACACATTTTCCTCGTTACGTAGGCCATAGAATGATACCTAAGATACCTATCAGCGCGCCAGGACGAACGAGGGAGAGGTAGATAGGACTGCGCATTTGTCTCGTCGCTATTTACGGTAAGGTGAATTTGAGGACCATAGTTATCTTCAAAATGTCGTTAATCACTTCTGTTTCTAACAATATTCAATATATCAATAATAATGCATCGGACAACAACATGACCTGCTGCGAACTTATGGCGCTAGGAACCATAAGGATCGTGGGAGAATGAAGACTGAAACGTTGTCTGAAGTTCTTATAGAATAGTCGACTGTAAACCGAAACCTCTATGGAAGTATAATGTGGTGAGATCTTAGTTTCTTGCACACGTACATGGAGTTCAATGATTAGATGCATTTTTGGAAGGGCAATGCTATAACTGTTGTCGTATTTATTGTGCGTCATAGGTGTACATCCCTCTTAATGCAAGAAATCAGCACTGGCTGATGGCTGCTGTTTATTCGAGGAAGAGAGAGGTCACTTTGTACGACAGCTTGAGTACCGAATTGGAAGAGAAAAATGAGCTGGTCGTCGCGCAGGTAACGGACGGACTAAGGTGGTTATTCCATGTTCTTGATGATGGATCAGTTAGGTGGGAGAAGTCATGGATTGTGAAGCCATTCGCTAACAGGCCTACGCAATCAAACTCGGACGATGGTGGCGTATACATGCTGAAATATATATACTTCTTTTGCAGTATGAGTGCAATTGACTTTACGCATGTAAGATATATTTATTTGCCTACATTCAATCTTGATTGCTTTGTACTTTGTTTTAATATTAGTTCGTTCTGATTCTGTAGGAGGAAATTCTAAAATTTAGAAAGATGATTGCATATGACTGTCTGAAGCAGTCAAGAGCAGAAGATGCTGCGTTCCCACAAAAACAAGGAGAAGAGGCGTCAGGTAGACCCGCGAAGAAAGCCAAACACTGATTTGATGTTGAATGAAGAATGGATAGGCATATTTAATGTTTCTTCTTCTTATCGTCATCTATAATGGGTTGGAGAGTGAGATGGGTTGTAGTTGTCCGTGGAGAGTTTTCTATCCGCCATCGCATTTATAGAGAGGTGTGGTTGAGAAATTATATTATGAGTTATAAGTGCATGGAAATCTTCCCATCCACATATATTGATCTGTTCCCGTTGAAGTGTACGGAAATCTCCCCATCAAAGTTAGGACATGGAATACGTAGATATCGAAAATCCCATGTGTGTGTGCATATATATATATATATATATATATATATATATATATATATATATATATATATATATTGGTCATTTGAGAGATTAGAAAAAAGAACATCTGGATTGATGGATTGCTGGTCGTGTTAATATTGGTCGTTGTTGTCGTGTCAATATCTTCATGGTTCATATATGTAATAGTTCGTGGTTGTCATCCATGTTGGATCATCGTTGACAACCACGGTAATAAGAGAAACACGATCCATACACCATGGAAACCACGATCTATAAGTCATGGCAACTACGACCCCCATGTCATTGCAATCACGACCAGTTAAATTTGATGTAAGTGCGGCGTTTTCTGTTATATTGTAAACTTAAGTGGAAGACACTAGCAGAGTCTTGCGCATCACTGATCTTCTCTTCTCGCAGTTATTTTGTTATATGGGTTGTGGTTGTAGTGTTGCCTTCATCGTGTTTGTGGTGATTGTAATGTTATATGGGTTGTAGCCACCATGTTGTATGGATCGTGGTTGTCATGTTGCCTTCATCTTGTTTACGGTGCGCAAGACCCTACAAGTTGTATGGGCCGTGGTTCCCATGACACCTGGAGTGGTTTCCATGATGTATGTGTCGTGTTCCTCATATGGTCGTGGTTGTCGAATACGATCCAACATGGACTAGAACCACGATCCAGGACAACTGAGAGCCACGAAAAATTTAACAAGGAGATTGTTATTCATGGTGTTATCATAGGTATATGGATTGCGTGGTTCTGGTCTCATATGGGTCGTGGTTCTCATGTTGTATGGGTCGTGGTGTTAGTGTCAAATGGGTCATTTTCATCATGGTTTAATTAACGATCCAACGTTGATAAAACCTACAATCCACTTCGCATGTTAAACACGATCACACAACAGGGTCGTGGTTGTCATACAGACTGGGACGTGTTATATGGGTCCTCACATCCACGACCTTTAGCTTCTCTTCTGGTAGTAAGGGAGTTAGATGGGTCGTGGTTTGCGTGGGTTATAGTTTTCATGTTACATGGGTCGTGGTTGCTATGTTTTATGGTCTTGTTTATCAGCGGTTTTAGCCTTTATTCTGGCACTGAATGAAGTGATGGGGCAACGTTAGCTTCTCATCTGGCTGTGACTGTTATATGGGTCGTACTTGCCATGTTATATGGTCATCCTATATAAACATGTTCCCTCATTATCTTCCGCTTAATTCCAGGTTTTATACTTACAATCACGATCCATCCAACACAACCACGACCCACTGTGCAAGAGAACCTCGACCACACAGAACGATCGTGGTTGCCATACACATTGGGTTGTGATTTCCAACCTCGATCTATTTTGGAAGGCAACCATGACCTTTTTTCGTCCCATCCACGCCCCCCCCCCCCCCCCCCCCCCCGGAAACAGTGCCACATTCTTCTTATTCACGCAATCACACTAAAGTCGCTACTTCCCCGTAATCCACTGGGCAACGAGGGCGACCCTTTGTTATCCGTGACACGGCCTTTTCTCACCTCGTCCAAGCCCCTCCGAAAATAGCGCCACATTCTACTCCCACATGCAATCACACTAAAGTCGCTACTTTCCCGTAATGCATTGGGCAACGAGCGCGACCCTTCGGAATCGGTGCCTTGACCATTGAATGGCCATCCTATAAGAGTGGTACCTTGGTGATACTTTCACAAGCTACTTCATGCATTTATTTGTGCTTTCATTCGAGATCATGGAGCAGATATCCGAAGAAACAAAAGAGCCCCCTATGGACGTTCACGATCTTTGCGATGCTCAACAGCCTCGACTGGAAGTTCTGAAGACAACTTCGGATCTCCGCCAACTTGGCAATTTCAACGGTCACCCAGCCATCGGAAAAAGGTTAGGACATGGGCTGATATCGAAAATCCTGTGTGTGTGTGTGTCTTTTAGACATTTGCAGACAGAACAACCGGATTGCTGGTCATGTTGATATTGGTCGTTGTCGTGTTAATAGTTTCGTGGTTCATATATGGTATAGTTCGTGGTTGTCATCCATGTTGGATCATCGTTGACAACCAAGGCAATAAGAGAAACGCGATCCAGACGTCATGGAAGTCATGATCTATACATGATGGAAACTACGATCCCCATGTCATTGTAACCCCAACACGTTTTCTTGTTATGTTGTATACTTGAGTGAAAGATACTAACAGAGTCTTCGCATCACTGGGCTTCTCCCCTGGCAGTAACTATCTTATGGGTCGTTGTTCTCATGTTATACGGGTCGTTGTTTTCATGTCACGTTGTCGTGATTGCGATGTTATATGGGTTGTGATTTCCATGCTATACGGATCGTCATTTCCATGTTGCCTAGATCGCTGTTGTGGTGCGTAAGGCTCTGCAAGTTGAATGGGTCGTGTTCCTCATATGCTCGTGGTTGTCGAATACGATCCAACATTGACGAGGCAGAGGGGGGGAGCAGGAGAAGGGGTGGATGGAGGAGCATGAGAGGATGATGGAGGAGTTGCGGGTGGAGCATGAGCAACAGATGATGGAGATGTTTCAGGCTCTCGTTGTACGCTAACCCACCGATGCACACCACTATATATATATATATATATATTGGTGTGCATAAATTTAGTTTGAGAGATGACAAAAAAGTAATTATGTAATTTGTTATGTGTCAGGACCACTACCAAGGCGAATCAAAGCAATCAAGAAAGCAACATCTGCAAACCAAGGACCGGCGCTAGATTTCCGATACGAGGTTTGGTCGTGGTTGTCTTCTCATGAACAATTCTCTTCAACAGGCACCCAGCGAGGGTTGCTCGTTGTTTGCATGGAAGATTGGTCGTACCGAGACATGGGTCATTTTTCACATGAATAGTGGGTCGTGACTGTTACGGCATATGGGTCGTTGTTCTCATTTGACAACCACGATACACCATTCATCATAACCACGACACAACTCAGTGGACAATTAGGACCCACAATTGATCAAAGTTTCATTGGTCGCGGTATTGTTTGATATGGGTTGTTGTTGTAATTTTGTATATTTCTTGGCTGTTATGATATTTGGATCCTGCATGTAGGTAATAAAGGGTCGTGGTTGTCTTGTTATACCGATCGTGGTTGTCCTGTTATGTGGTTCGTAGTTAATGCGAAGCATTGATCATAGTTGTCATTTGGTTAGACCTTATTTTCTTTCACGGATTTTTCAATTAGTGGCCCAGATGCATAAAGGCTCTATGGTTCACAGTTGTTATGGTTCGTGTTTGCCGTCCAGGTTGGATCGTCGCGAACAAGCACGATATAGTGAGAAACACGACCCATACAACATGACAACCACTATCCACCTGTCAGGAGTGCCACGACCCGTTGTTAAGCTCACTAAGACCTCTATGGCTTGTGGTTCAAATGGTCACGAATTTGTGGATCGTCATTAACATGCACCACAGTTTATGAATCAATAGGTATATATATTAGAGTGCCACGGTAGGTATCGTTCATCGTACACACCATGGATCGTGGTTCAAAAGCACAAGAATTCATGGTTATTCTCCATGTTGGATCATGGTTAACATGAATCGTGGTTTTCATGAATCAATAATACAGTTCAAACTACATTATCGCAGGCAAAAAACATAAAAAATTAAAAATAGACCAACATATGAGGCCATCGCTTCAGCCAGCAGGGATGAAAGTGCATCGACGCCGATTGTGACCGGTTCGATTGCATTTAGAGCATTTGGGTATTGTCCTATCTTTTCCTTGGGATGTAATGCAAACCTTTTTCGGTCTTCCAGCGGATCTTCTCATTTATGGAGGCTTCATTTTCTCGCATAAAACCTTCACTTCCTCCGGAGTGTTCCATTGTGTTCTGTCTAACGCTGGGTAAACTGACTCTTGATATGTTTTACGATATATTTCATTGAAGTAGAATGGAGAGCAATATTTGTAAATATCAAGCTGAAACTTATCACATGCCGCTATCACATGAACATAAGGCAACAACATTTTTCCAAACTCATTGCACGTACACCTCATTTCTATTAGATTCACTACATCTGTCACTCCCTGTGCGGTCACTTGGTACTCATCTGCTGAAATCACAATGCATTGTGTCCATCGCACCTCTGACTGATATATTTCGGACAGTCTTTTTGATGCCCAAGGAGTCAAATCTTCTTTACGAGCCATGGCCTCGTCCCGTCGGCGGAGGAAGAAGTGTTGGATTTTACTCCTTATTGACTCGAGAAGTTTAGTGACAGGGTACTCTCTTGCATCTACAAATAATGCATTCATGCTTTCCACGATGTTGGTGGTGACGATGTTATACCGCATGCCAGGAAAGAAAGCGTTCGCCCATCTTTCTTTTTCTATACCATTGAGGAATTGATACGCCGTGAGATTCACCGTTTGAATGCATCGCAACATCTCCCAAAACATGGAAGTGCGGTATGTCTTCACAGCACCCCAAAAGTATTCCCTCATAGAATCATCCAAACATGCCTTCTTCATGTTTCCAAGTATATGATGAGCACAATATCCATGGATCGCATGCGGGAACATGTCAGGGACTTCACTAAGCAACCTTTTGTGATGATCTGACGCTATCACTAGTCCTGGAAGGATCCCGATTGACCTGGATAAAATCCCAAGGAACCACCTCCAGCTACTACTGTTCTCGAATTCTGCGATCCCATACGCCACAGGGAGGATGTGATTGTTTCCATCCAATGCAGTAGCCATGAAGAGAACGCCCTTGTACCTTCCTGTCAAATGTGCGGCATCAACGCACAACACCTTCCGAACATGTAACATTATGCTTCTGATGCACTGCCCAAGCGCAACAAAGCATCGTTCGAAACTATTCGTCTCCTCGTTCACCTGCAACTCCGTGACAGTCCCTAAATTGGCCTTTTTCAACTCGTGAAGGTACGCCGGGAGCTCGTTATAAGAACCCTCGTAGGATCCCAAGACTTGTTTGGTTGCCATCTCTTTACCCTTACACGCTTTCTTATAACTGATCTCAACACCGTACATCTCACTCATACGATATTGAATTTCCTTTGCCGTGCAGGTCAGCCCCTCGCTCATACGACTGACGCCAAACTCGCTACTCATCAAACCGGTGGCTTGGCGATGATCTCTCCCCTTCCTCTTTGATGTCACTGTATCAGTATGGTCATCCGTGTTCGTGGTCTCAGATTGGTGTATCGCCTCAAACGACATGGTACAGGTATGCTTCGAGTTGTAAGTCCTGATCTTGAACATCCCTGCACTATTAAGTTTTGAAGCATGCATCCTCCAGCTACAATTTTCTACAATGCAGCCAATCGTATATATCATCTTGTTAGACTTCAAGACCTTATACTGGAACTTGTGGCGCATCGCATATTTACATAGAGAATACTGTAGTCGACCTTTGTCCTTGTACACTTGCTCGCCTGATATTTCGTTCGGATCAACCACAAAATTCGGGTATCCTTGTCGATCTGAATTGACAAACGCATCATCAGATGGATCAACAGACGGATCATTGACGGGTGGGGTTTGGAGATCGCACTGGTCAGCTGTTCCTCGGTCATCATATCCATCACTACTTGATGGGCCAGGTATGTCGCGGTCATCATTCCCCAAATCATGTTGTGTATCATTGGTTGAAGGGCCGCCTATACCGCAGTCGTCGATGACCCGTTCGTGACATTTATCCCTACTAGATGGGTCATATATGTCGCAATCATCATTCCCCAAACCATGTTGTGTGTCATAGGCTGAAGGGCCGGCTAGATCGCAATCGTCGAGCTCCCGATAGTGATATTCATCACTCCTTGATGGGCCAGGTATATCGTATATGTCATCATTCCCCAAATCATGATGTGTATCGTTATGCGAAGGGCCGCTTACATCGCAATCGTTGACTCCTCGGTCTTGATATCTAACAGAAGTGTCAGGTATATTGGAATCATCGGCTATCCAAACGTTGCCTGAAGGTTGCGAATGAAGAGACGTTGGGTTCGAATGAAAGGCATAATCTATGTTGTAATCCTCAACGACAGGACAACGCCTCACTTTCTCCACATACAGTGGTATTTGTGTTGAAGGTGTCTGTCCACAGAATAACATGTATGCTTCTACATCTTCATCGTCTTTAATTGTATGTGAGCATAGGAATCCATGAATTGCATTACCATACACAACTGTAATCATCAAATTGAATTCATTCGACGTAGCCTTTGTAATCTAGTGCATTTTATCGAGCAACTGTCGATAAGTGATATCATCACTCACAACAAATCCCTTTGAGTCTCCACTCTGGTAGGTAAATAATGCCTTGTCGTACACACTCTCTCCATCATAATAGCAGAATATAGCCCTGCGACCCTTACTCATTCGAATACTGGTTATTCTGTTAAAACAAAAATGAATGGGTCCAACTTGTGAGTAATGCAGGATAATGGTTGTCCATTAAATGGGTCGTGGTTATCATCCACATTGGTTCAGGATTGTAATCCACATTGTGTCTTGGTTGACGACAACGGCCCACTGTGAATGATAACAAAGTACCACGTGAAGGGTCGTGGTTTTGACCCAATGACAAAACCGAACCACTCGAGGGGTCGTAGTTTTGACCCATAATGGGTTGTGGTGGTGTTCTTATAAGGATCGTCCCATTCACTGGATTGTGCGACGCCCAATTTGTTGGGGCGTGGTCGTCATGTTATATGGCTCAAGGTTTTTAAGAGGGGTCGTCGTTGTCAGATGATGAGCGTCGCACAGTCTAGTAACATCTTAATCGTGGTTGTCATGGTACATGGATTGTGGTTGTCAGGCACGTTCAAGGTCCCATTGCTACATCTTATTCATTCATGGATTTCGTTGCTATTATAATCATCATAATGGAGAAGATATTCGATGAAGGGTTCTAGCCCTCCCCGTGTTATTCCTAAAATGGCAACAACGCTCAACGACCGATATACAACTTCGATCCATTGTTTATCGTAATCACGACCCTCATTTGATGACAACCACGCTCAATGACCAATTGTGCATGTGAATCACGACCAAACGTTCGACGGGTCGTGGTTGTCAGCTGACATGGATTGGCAACCACGCTCAACGGCCAATTGTGCATGTGAACCACGACCAAACATTCGACGGGTAGGGATTGTCAGCTGACATGGGTCGTGGTTCTCACGTTACGTAGGTCGTAGTTTTCACAGTTGTTATATGGTTTGGGGTCGACAGGTTATATGGGTCGTGGTTCACAGTTATATAGGTGTCGTGATTTACACTTAGGAATCACTCGAAGGGCCGTGGTTTTCATCCAAGATGGGTCGTGGCTCCCAGGGCAGTGAAAAGCACGACCCATATACACCAACCTGGAATGACAACCATGACCCATAACATCTGCCAACCACAACCCATACATCATGATCTAATGTGCACGGGAATCCGATCCTTACAGCGTGACAACCAAGATCATTGTAACGTGACAACCAATATCAAATGTGCATGGGAATACGACACCACGATCCACGGCATGTGAACCTTCTCGACTCTAGCTTGACCTTAGCAAACTGACCTCCTAGTGGAAGAGGATTACAGCCAAGGACAAATGATGTCCCTCTCTGGCAATTGGGACCCTGGATCTTCTCCTTTCTCCTTTTTTAAATTTAAAAGGATGTAAGAAGAAAGTCTGTAAAAGTTGCATGTGAAATGCTACATTCGGCCCTTCCAACGCTCATACATTCTTCTGTTTAGTCCGCGGGATAATTGACTGGCTACTCCCCTGCCAGGCTGTCACCATCCGTGGGCCCAACCATGACTTATGTGTTAGATCCATGCCGTTCATCTACATCTATAGTGAAAGCCACAATCGGACGTCAGCTCTTACAGATCATTTGTGGGCTTGATCCCGAGAATGGGAGGGATAATTTTTATGGTTTACGACGGTGAATCATCATTGTTCCATGTAATGTCAACCGCATGTGATTGGAGTGTCGTTCATTTTTTGGACTCCTACCCTTAAATCATCTGGAGAAATGTATGGATGACATGGATGAAACACATACGTGGTGGTGGGGCACACAGACTGCCGAGCAGCAGCCATTGGCCGGTGTCCCAGATAGTACCCGATCTGTCTGTGGCTCAATGACTGTAACAGCAGGTGACATTTGCTGCATCTAGGTCCGTACGTCTCTTGAACCAAGGGTAGGAGCAATTTCGTCAGAAACAGAAAGGTGTCAGAAGGGCTTCATGTATGGGCGAGGATTGCGTACTACCCCGCATGGCCCTAGCTCCCAACAGGCAGTTCTATGGGCGGGCCCACCATGATGTATCTGTACATCCAAGCCGTCTATCCCTTATCTCAGGTTATTTAAGATATCGAAACTAAGATGGGATAGATTGTAACGCCCCAGATTTTTGCCAACCTGGAGTTAGATATCCTTAGGCAAGGGGTAGATCATAACCCCTTATGAACCTCTCAAACCTCAAATCCTTTAGGAATTAGACAAAGTTAACTAAGTGCTAAACTGGATTAGCTACAAATTCGCATTAATCACTTTAAATACGATCTGCAAGACCCAAAACTTGTAGAATTATTGACGCTAGGTTACCCTAAAATCTAGGATCAATCTCATTACCCAGCTGCTCTCGGGAGCATCACGAAACTCTGTATTGGATCTGGACCGCACCTCGAAAGTCTGAATAATACGAAGTTATAGAATTAGGACCACCTTGCTAGGCTTGACAACCATCTTGGAAATCAAATCCAGATAGTGTCCTGGGGCTATTCGCTTAAGCCTGGAGTGAAGAGTGTGAGAAATGTGAAATTAATTAGAAATAAATTCCAAATTTAAGTAATCTGAGACTTGTCGCTTGCGGGCCTGATATAAGCAATCAGACCGTCAGAATCTGACCCTAATACACCCTTGGATCAGGAGAAATTTCATACACATGTCAGTGTACTTGTGGCCCTGATCGGATACCGGTGACCGTTGAACTGAAACTGGTCCGCCATGGTCGATCTGTAAATCCGATCGGATCGAAAACACAGCCTGACCTAGATCCATGGTCAGGGAGCTTAAGTCCGACTTTTGGCTCAAGGGGGGCTCTAAAAATGCTCCGTTGAGACGGAACAGTCCATATTTGGACATAACCTAAGTATACCATGGCCCTGAGTCTATTTCCGTGAGTTCTGGGCCTATATAAGGACCTTAAACCCTCACTCTCTCATCCCATACGAATTTGAGAAAACCCTAGGAGAGAGAAGAGAGAAAAGAGAGAGAAAGTGTGAGAGAAGTGGGAGAATCTTCCTGCTATTCTACCTTGCCGATCTACGTGCTTAACCATCACTTTCTAATCGCTTTTTCCGGCGATTCCGGCTTCGTTCTTAGGTAAGAAACCCTAACCCTAATCTGTTCTAGAGTTTCACATGTTGCAAATAGCGAAATAGCTAACTCAACTCGTGATATAGGTCGTTAAACCAACGTTGATGAAGGCTTGTTGATGAAGGCTTAGAGTTTCTAGCGAATCCGTTACGCTTCTATGGCGTAAGGTGCGGACTTTAAACGTATAGGTTATGGTTTTCAAGGCTTTCAATGTCAGTTAATGATATATTACTGACGTGGATGCTATTGTACATGTACAAAGTGCTGTCCATTTCATTTTTCAGATATACGTTAACTATGTTGAATATACTGTATTCCTCGTATTTGTAGAAAATACCATATATGTATGAAATATGGATTTGTGATTGCCATGATTAATTGTTGTCTATGTATGCTAGATACATGTGTATCAACTTCTGGGTGAACGGATTAGCATAATACATGTTCTATCAACATACGTTGAGTATGTTATATTGTGTAGCCTAAGTGTTTGTTGAAATGCTTGAATGAATATAGATTCATGATTTGTGTCTGCCATGTGTATTGAATGTAAGAACATGATTGAGGTGTACTAGACAACCCGTTAGCGAAAGGATTTGCCCTAAATCACGCCACGGCCAATGCACGCTATGTGTGTTAAAGTGTGTAGCCCAAGTGTTTGTGAAAATGAATGAATGAATATGAAACGTGGATTCATGCTTGCCATGGCTATCCGTCATGGGTGCACACGTGTTATAAATGGGGCAACTCCCTAGTGAAAGGATTTGGCCTAATACCTATGTGATCAACATACGTCATGTATGTTGATGTATGAGTCTAAAGTGTTTGTTGAAATATCTGAATGAGTAAGTAGTTAGCCAATTGTAATGTATTAGGGTGTTGAGATATGATTCTCAACCCCTTTAACTATGTGTATGCTTTCCTTCATGTATCGTATCTTATCGTGTCTGTTTATCTATGTAATGCATATGTATAAATCCATGATTAAGTTATATTCCATAAAATGTAAAAATAAAGCCATGAAGGGTGATGGGGGAGTGGTGTAACGATTCCGTGCAACAGCCCTGGCAGCCCTAAAGCGGATGATATCGAACCTTTGATTGTATTATTTGAAATCTTGATTCATTACTGCTTTAACTGTTTTTTAGGATATTTTGTTGTAATTGAATGTGATTGGGGCTATTGTATAGTCCAGGCAATCGGTAACAAGCTTTGAATTAGTGGCTGAGATTCCTTCGCCACGTAGGATGTGTTTGACGAACCCGAGTCGTACTTCGGTTGGCGACAGTGGTTAGGCCACGCAAGTGCTTATGCACTTCACGTCGTTCAGCTGGTTGTGCGCTCGTGCTAGTCGAGCTCGTCAAGTAACCCGATTGTCTAATGTATGATCACCATGTATGGACGCTACTGTTTGAACCTAAGGTACCAAACTCACCAATGGAATCCCGTTAACCTTGGTACCTCGATCCGCTAAGACTCATGAGCCGGCCATGGTGGTATGGGACACCGTGGTCGAGCTGTCGGCCTACGCTGGGGCTACGAGCCTCCCCGTAGTGACCAGTGAGCAATCCAGACTCATGAACCAAATACGGTGGTATGAGACACTGTATTCAAGCTGTCGGCCTACACTGATAAGGTAATAGGGGAGTAGTGTAATGATTGCATGTAACAGCCCTGACAGCCCTTTGTAGTGACCTCGAGCATACTTTGAATCTGCGGAGAGGCGACGAGTCTTCCCGTAGTAAACAGAGTATAAACTAGGCCTATATTGATAAGGTGATGGGGGAACGGTGCAATGAGTGCGTGTAACAGCCCTGACAGCCCTTTACAGCGACCTAGAATCGCATCATCGTATGAGATTATCTAGGACTGACGACCTTAGAATGGATCATTGTTTGGGAATGATATAAGGGAGGTACCTTAGTTTCCCAATACTGCTGTGTGAAAAGGACTAATAACAACTCGGTAATCACGTTCATAACATAGCACTGCATGTACCTGGCGTCGTGGAGCACTGAGGGAATAACGCATGACGCGGACGTAAGATGTTGTCGCATGAGGGTGGTTTGGCAAGGGCATGCATTATGACTACATTTCATCCTTGCATTAATAAGAGTAATTTAGGAGTGTTTGATTGTACTGCTTTATCATTACTGCTTGACTGAATTGATAACATGTTAACCTATACTCTATTGTTCCACTGAGTTGATCACTCACTCCCACATTACGAGAAGATGTTTAAACACCAAACCAGACCCTGTTTGAGTTTCAGATGATGGCGATGCTTGCGAAGCGGGGCCAAATTTTTTTATGATGTTGAGGAGGGTTTCTCCTTACGCAGCTATCAGGTGGGTCTATGTAGACCATCTTCTGATCGACAGGGTTACAAGGTTGCTGATTAGATGCCATTACACTTTAGTTTACTCTTTTGGAGCACCCTTGTATATTCATTTTGTCCATTTTTGGAGTATACATTGATATATTTAACCTGGTAACATGTTCACACTCTAGAGATTATGATAGTATATATATTTTATATATCTATCACAGTCTTCCGCTTGCATAATTTAACTGTCTCTGGAGTATGATATGTTATTTTGGCTTAATCCCATTCATCTTTAATGCACTAATACGAACAACATTCAATCATCATTCTTTATGTTGCATAAGTGATGTGTTGGAACTCAGGAGTTGAGTTTATGCTCGACCCCCGATTTTCAGGGCGTTACATAGATCCAACGGTCAACTGGATCACACCACAGATATGTACAATCTATCAACAAAACCCCATTCAGACATTTCAACAAACACTACTTTATACATAAACTACACTACTTTCACAAGGGCATTGTCACACATGCAACGAGATTTAATGCTTTATGCACGACGATCAATTTAACATTATAACACGACCCATATCAACTACGACCCGTTCGTCGCGTATATCATGACCCATATTACATGACAACAATGACCATATATCATATCGTTCATGGTCCATGTATAATGACAACCACGATCCACGTTGAATGATAGCCTTATCGCATGATAACCGCGATCAATGCATTTCATGACCACCGTTGAAACATTTATATGGCCACGAAAGTTGTGTATCGGTTAACGTCTTGGTTTTTTCACTTCATCACAGTGAAAATGACTTTATAAATGGTTTGGATGGAATATAACCATCAAGATAGGGCCTACGGAGGTTTCAACGGTCAGAGTTCCTTTTCCACACTGCTTCATCTAGTATGGCCCACTCGCGTCTTGGATCCTCCTCATTTTCTGTCTCCTGTCATATAATTTGCTCATAAAACGGATGGACGGGTTGGATTTCTAACAAACATCACAGTGGGCCCCACACAGTAACCTCATGCGAAAGGCTTTACAGACGCGGGCCGACGGTTACGCTTTAGGAAAATCCGCGTACTAGCGTACGACAATCTTCCACTACCGTCCTCTCGTGAAAGGACGCGGGTCGATGGTTACGCTATATAGACGAAATCAATTGCGGTAGTGAGTTACTCAGTACTTATCGTACTGAGTAAACTCGGTTGGCCGACTGTGAGTGTATATGGTTTATCCACACTGTCCATCCATTTTTCCTGATAGTTTTGGTGGTTGATATCAAATTTCTAGTAAATCCAATGGTCAAATGGACCATGACACAGGAAATAGTAAGGAATGATGATTTCCATTGTCGATACCTTCCTATAGTCCACAGTAATGTATATTTTTCATCCAACCTGTTCATAACATCACAAAGACATGGATGAAGAGAAGGAGCAAACATCAGCTTGATCGAAGACTTCTATCGCCTCTACAACTTTTTCAATGGTAGAGGTTCAATCACACTGTCATGTGGTGTGGTCCACTTGAGCTGTAGATATGCTGACATTGTGGTCTTATTCCCCAAAATTGTCCATTAACACGAACAAATGAAATGGATAAAATAAATAATTAACTATAAACCCCACAGAGTCTACTCAGTACGTTAAAGGGTACTGAGTTACTCTGTACGCATTCTGATTCCTTTAAATGGCATTAAATGCTAGGAATGGCAGAGCGAAGGAATGACACCACGTGTAGCGGAGGATCGAAGAGATCCCGATGCTTTTAAATTGCTTTAAATGCTAGGAAGATTCTGACATTGAATCATGGTCTTAGGTATATTGCACCATTCCACTGTCTCGTGGCACTTTCTCTCTCCGGTTTTTGCAGGGATGGTGGCCGGTGGATCAAAGAGGAGGCGGCCTCTTCGCCCTCCTATGGACGTCGTCCTCTCCTCTGAACCCAAGATGAGAGCGCGTCGAAGAAGAAGAAGGCTCTTGAGGATGAGGCGGAGGCGGCTCTAGTTGTAGACCCGGCTAGGATCGTGCCCGTTACAGCCCTTCCAGATGCACTGATCGGTGCTACTGCTCCGACCCTAATTCTTGAGGATTCACATGTTGGAGCTCCTGCCCGAGTCGATGCCATCACCATTTCGTCGCATTCTGCGGAGGAGCAAGCCACCAAGTCGGGTCCTTATAGGTCGCGGAGGGAGGTAGTGGGTGAGACCATCGCCGTAGCAGCCTCATCGCGATCTGCGTTTCCCCATGCTGATGCTGAGCCCATGGTCGGCCAGACAGATGCACCTGAGGCAATTGTCCATGCTTCTATGGCTAGCAGGATCAGAGGAGGTTCCGTACCCTCTACAAGGGGGAAGCTGCCCCATCCTCTCCAAATGGGAGAGAGTTCGCACCCTCTCCAAGGGGCCTGCCGCTCGGTTTTCACGTCGCTCAGCTGATTCCTTGGGTCGTTGAGCACGCACCAGAGTGTTGATCGCCAACACCCTTTCCAGCCGGCACGTCGGTTTCATGGATAATTTTGTGACAGTATGTTACACGTCGCTGCCGAAGATGTTGGAGGTGAAGGAGAGGCTGAAGGAGATGGATCAGCTCGAAGCTGATCGGGCCAAACTTGTGGTCGATAAGGCCGAGCAAGATTGTCACACCCCAAACTCGAAAACTGGGCTCACAAAATTCCCGATCGCCGAATCCGGCACCGACGCCTCCGTAGAACCCCATTCTCGGCTCCCAGCGCCCATACACCAGGTTCCGTTCCTAGGACGCTATAAGGAGGATTTTCAACATCGGTTTAATTTGTAATAAGCATAACCAAAGGCGTAACCCACAAACAACAACCAAAAACTCCATCACATTTCCACTATGATAAAAAATTTTACAAGTACAATGAGCATAAAGGGAAATACAATGAGAATGGACAAAAAGTTCCAAAAGATCTGCTCTGCGCTCCTGCCTCAGCGCTGCTGCGTCCTCGCATAACCTGCACGCAACGGTCATGCATAAGCTTATAGAAAGCTTAGAGGGTGGTGAAAGTGTGTGCGCAAGGTAGTAATGCAGTATGCAGTATCTGAGTAATGCGGAACATGCTGGTGAATCCATGAATACCATTAGCCGTACCGAGGCTATGCGATGCAAGGCATGAATGATGTCGGCCGTACCAAGGCTGTGCGATGCAAGGCATGAATGATGTCGGTCGTACCAAGGCTATGCGATGCGAGATGTAACTCAAGCATACAAATTCTCATCTAAGTCCACATATCAGTATAGCTTAAAATTTGGGATATCACCGGGGTCTAGTACACTCTAAACTAGATTGCCGCCCCATCGCGCGCAATAAGGTAAGTGGAAGAGACCTCACTACCCGCCTGCCAATATCGGGCGCGGCTCGTCGATAGCGGACCCATTCCTCGAGCTGGTCAAACTCAGCCTAGCATTGCCCCCTCCTCTCGAGCGGGTAAGGCCGCACCTCCTTCCAACCGACCACGACACAGTGGCAAGCGCAGCCGTCTGGTAATCGGCACTCGGCGCTCCTGCACCCACTCGGTCTAGACGTTGGAGCAACCTCTTGGTACCATAAGGGTTTAGGGACTTTCACCCAGGGATATCTATAGCACCCCATGTAGAACAAGATTTCTGGTATCCAATCCTGCCAACCACGATACGCCTGTGGAGGCTACGACCCTGATGTCACTAAGGCGTACAGTACCATATCACACAATGCGAATGCATGAATCACACTATCCAATCATGCAGCAATCCTACGCGTATCGTGCGCTCATGTAGGGCAACACCGCCTATCCGGGAGTCCCTAAACAATTTGCCCGAAGGTATATGCTATGATCAGTCACTTCTCATATCAAGCATACATATGATGTGTATGGGCATGTGGTATGATGTTATGTAGTCACTTACTTATAATCGGTATCGATGATCGGCGTCGGCCTCGACAATCGACACCGATATCAGCATCGGTAACCGGCTCCGATAATCACATACGGCGAATGGGGCCCACTTATTTGGGTTAACCCATAAAGAGAATGGGCCTAACAAGGCCCAAGGGAAGTCACAATGAGGACATCTAACCATCATTGCCCATCAATGTGGACGTCAAACCAACATTGCTCCCAAGGAGTGGCATACATAAGGAATTCATAACGTTGCAATGGCCACACACATACATTACATTGGGCCTCGCACTTGGGTCTCACATACATCACATCGGGTCTCGAATACACATCAGGTGGGCCTCGCACCGGGGCCTTAAATATATCCCAATGGGCCTCTCATGTTAAGCGGACCACATCACATATGCCGCATTACGTGGGCCGCGCCAACGGGCTCCATGTATATCAACTGGGTCACACTGATGGGCCTCATTTGTGCCCAACCTTATGTATATTTGGGATCCGACCTATTCATAAGTTAACATAGAAATAAATGAAGTGAAAATAATATCAGCTCAATTGGAGCTACCACAGCCTTAGAAGTTTGAACGGTGGATGTTACGATCCACTATTTAAACGGTGGGTCCTAGTTGAACTTTAGGTCTGACCCATCCCATGCTCACGCCGTAGAATGATATTTCAAATGGTTGGACGTTTTGTACCTAACACATGCATCACGGAGGATTCCATATGTAGACAACGTGGACGGAAAAGGTGGGACCCATGAAACTTACTGCCGTTAAGAGAGAGAGAGATATAGAGAGATATACAGAGAGGTGTAGAGAGAGATATAGAGAGAGAGAGATCTTTCTCTCAGTCTACCACATGAGCCGTGGCGCAGGGTGTGTCAGGGACCCCTCACTGATGTAGGTCCCACCGTCTGGGGTGGTGGACGGTCTAGATAAAGCACAAACGCCATGTGCGGCCCATCAAGAAAAGTGGATGGCATGGATGGGTCTCATGGATCCCACCATTAGCACACACCCAACGCCAGCACACACATGTCAGTAGACACCCATGTTAGCCACCCATTTTCAGTCCATGCTTCACTGCTAACAACCCCACTGTCGGCTCATACTTCACTGTTAACACCCCCTTCTGTTTGCTACGTCCAGCACCCTTGGACGGATGGTGTGGATGCACACCTCATCAAGTGGGGTCCCACATGGCCCACCCATTTTGAACAACCTAATATTTGTGTTGCTCATCACCTAGGCCCATTGGATGGCCTGGATAAAATAGATGGACGGCTTTGATCAAAAAAGGGTATGCTCAAGGTGGGCCGTACCGTTTTGGATGGCATGGGTAAAATACACACATCATAGTGGGCCATGATCATAGAAAAGAGAGAAGGAGAAGGACACCGGCAAAGATGGAGGGACCCCGCCACTATGGGTCCCTCTTTGATACAAAAATTACATTAAGGTGGGTCCTACATGAATATGGACCCTTAAATCAAACAATGAAATGGAATGCAAAAATCCAAGATCACCCACCGGCTTCTTCTTGGTCCTAAGGCTTCCTTTGCTCCTTTGCTTCAATTCCGACGGAGGAGATGGGGTTTGGATGGTTGAGATGGAAGATGAAAGGGTTGGAAGAGGTGGGCCACACTTGTGGTTTTTGGGAGAGATGGGGAAGGCTTGGACGTGTGAGGCTTCTCTTGCTTGGGAGAGTTTTTTTTTTTTTTTGAAAATGAGAGAGAGAGAGTGTGTGTTGTAAAGGGAGATGGGTGATGGATGTGGTGTGATGGATGTAAGAGCACCTTTTGACTTTTGTGGCAATTTGTGTAAGAAAGGCATGGGTGTGTAAGAGCCTTTTCGACTTTGGGGCTTGCTTGGGGAAGGGTGTGAGGTGATGTGTACTTGACATGATGGGATGGATTGATTGATTGATGGATGTGACAAGCCGTTGAGATTCTCTTGGGATTCGCAACGCGTGGCGTTTTCCTCGCACTGAACGCTGGCCTACATCTCCTAGCCAGAGTATCGCCTCGGCGCGCGAGTCGCGGCATCGGAACCGCGGCGACGGTGCGGTCGCATTGTACAAGTTTCGGGTTGAGTCGACTCGGGTTGACAACGTGTGAATCAGGGTCGCGTGCAACGCCGGTTAAGGGTCGAAGGTTGCCCAAATTCGACCGGAAAGACCGCGGAAACGTACGGAACGGTACGGTGTAAGATGCGGGTCTTACAGCTCTCCCATCCTAATAAAAATTTCGTCCTCAAAATTTACACAATCATCGCAACTAAGTATAACTCGCGAGGAATAAGAAACATAACATCACTATATAAAATCAGAGATAATATACAAAATGCATCACATGATCAATCATCAAATAGATGGGGATAACGCTCTCGAATCTCGGCCTCGCGCTCCCAAGAAGCCTCCTCAACAGAATGGTGACCCCACTGAACCTTCACCAACGGAATGACCTTGGTTCGGAGGACCTGTTCCTTACGATCAAGGATACGAACTGGCTGCTCGATATAGGAAGCGTCCTCACGAACCTCCAGCTGCTGCCAATCAATAACCGGAATTATGTCTGACCCACACTTCCTCAACATGGAGACATGGAAAATGTTGTGGACACCAGACAACTGAGATGACAAGGCAAGCCGATAGGCCACGGCGCCAATGCGCCTAGTGATCTCAAAAGGTCCTATAAATCTCGGGGCAAGCTTGCCCTTCGCTCCAAAACGAACTACGCCCTTCATGGGCGAGACCTTGAGATACACATGGTCCCCTACATCAAACTCCAAGGGATGACGCCGACGATCAGCAAAACTCTTCTGCCGGCTCTGAGCTGTGCGCATCCTCTGCCTGATGATATCGATAACTTCTGACGTCTCCTGCACAAGCTTGGGACCTAGGAGACGGCGCTCTCCAACCTCGGTCCAACAACTCGATGATCTGCATGGTCTGCCATATAGTGCCTCAAAAGGAGCCATGCCGATGGTCGCCTGATAGCTGTTATTGTATGCGAACTCATCCAATCGCAGATGCTCATCCCAGCTACCCCGGAAATCAATCGCGCAGGCCCGAAGCATATCCTCAAGGATCTAGTTGACTCTCTCAGTCTGGCCATCGGTCTGTGGATGGTACGCGGTGCTGAGCTGCAAATCAGTCCCCATCGCTCTCTGAAAGCTCTCCAAAAACTGAGACGTGAACCTCTAATATCGGTCAGAAACGATCGAGACTGGAATGCCATGCAGTCTCACAATCTCCTCGAGGAATAACCTCGTAAGCCGGTCCATAGACCAAGTCGCACGCATCGCGAGAAAATGTGCCGACTTCGTCAGACGATCCACAACAACCCAGATGGGGTCATGACCGCGCTGAGTCCTCGGCAAGCCCAAAATGAAATCTGTCGACACGTGCTCCCACTTCCATATCGGGATACTCAACGGCTGCAATAGACCAGGGGGTCTCTGATGATCGGCCTTGACACGCTGGTATGTGTCACACTCGGCTACAAAACTAGCGATCTGGCGCTTCATCCCCACCCAAAAATACTGTCGCCTCATGTCACGGTACATCTTCGTCGAGCCAGGATGGATAGAAAACCGCGATCGATGTGCCTCGGTCATAAGATCTCTGCGTAACTCAGGGATATCCGGAACACATAATCGACCTCTGAAGCGAAGTTCACCATCTGTACCAATCTGCCAATCTACCTGACTCTCGGATGCAGCCTCTGCCATATAACTCTGCAACGACTCATCAGCCTGCTGAGCCTCGATCACCCTTGCGACGAGAGAGGGTTGAATCGACAGGCTCGATAACTGCACGATAGAAGACTGCAGGCCGAACTCAAAATCATACTCTGCCACATCCTCAAGCATCCGCCACTCCTGAATCATCATATGCGCCACCAGGCCTCGTGACTGACGGCTGAGGGCATCCGCCACCACGTTCACCTTACCCGGGTGGTACTGAAGATCGAAGTCATAGTCCTTCAGGAGCTCCATCCAGCGTCTCTGCCTCATGTTCAACTCAGACTGTGAGAAGAGGTACTTCAAGCTCTTGTGGTCGGAGAAGAGCTCGAACCTAACCCCATAAAGATAGTGCCTCCACACCTTCAGTGCGAAGACAACTGCAGCGAGCTCCAAATCATGCGTGGGGTAGTTCAGCTCATGGATCTTGAGCTGGCGAGACGCGAAGGCCACTGGTCTCCCGTGCTGCATCAGGACAGCACCCAAACCAATATGCGAGGCATCAGTGAATACTATAAATCCGTCACTCCCAGAGGGAAGAGTGAGGACCGGAGCGGACGTCAGACGGTCCTTCAACTCCATAAACGCTCGCTCGCAGGCGTCGCTCCAAATAAACTCTGCGCCCTTCCGAGTCAACCTGGTCAATGGGGCTGCAATACAAGAGAAGCCCTCAATGAAACGCCGGTAATAGCCCGCCAAACCAAGGAAACTGTGGATCTCGGACGCAGTCGTGGGCTGGCCCCACTGACGCACTTCCTCGACCTTCGAGGGGGCCACTGCGACACCCTCTCTCGTCACCACGTGACCGAGGAACTTCACCTCTTCCTGCTAGAACTCGCACTTCTCTAGCTTCGCATATAGCTGGTGTGCGCGAAGAGTCTGCAACGTAACCTCTAAATGCTGCTCGTGCTCCACACGGGTCCTCAAATAGATCAGAATGTCGTCGATGGAGACTACAACAAACTGATCAAGATAAGGGTGGAAGACCTCATTCATCAACTGCATGAAGACCGCGCGTGCATTGGTCAGTCCGAAAGACATGACCTGGAACTCAAAATGACCATAACGCGTCCTGAATCCCGTCTTCGGAATGTCCTCATCTCGGACCCGAATCTGATAATAACCGGAACGCAAGTCAATCTTCGAAAAGAACTGTGCACCCTGCAGCTAATCAAACAAATCATCGATCCTCGGGAGCGGGTACTTGTTCTTGACCGTGACCTTGTTGAGCTCGCGGTAGTCTACGTAGAGCCTCAACGATCCATCCTTCTTCTTCACGAAGAGTACCGGCGCTCCCCACGGTGAACTGCTCGGACGGATAAACCCCAACTCGCGCTACTCGTCCAACTGCTTCTGCAGTTCCCGCGACTCCAACGGTGCCATACGATACGGGGCCTTCGAAATAGGCGCGGTACCGGGCACGAGATCAATCTGAAACTCGGTGAGTCGGCGAGGTATTAATCCCGGAATCTCCTGAAACACATCAGAAAAATCGCAAACAATCGGCATCTGATCAATACAAATGGCGACAGGCTCCTCAACGGCGCAGGACATCGAGCAAGACAACGGCTCTCATCGGGGCTCTGCAACGAACTGAAACTGCGGCAAGCCTGGTATATCGAATGTGACGGTCCTCGCGGAGCAGTCTAAGATGGCGTGGTACTCGGCAAGCCAATTCATGCCCAGGATGACATCGAACTAGGACATCGGTAATGCAAACAGATCAGCAGGTAAAAAGGTATCCCCGACTTGAACGGGGCAAGACGAGCAAAATCGGCCCAACACTGCAGTCTTCCCCAAGGGAGTCGACACTGACAGACTCTCACGAGTAGACTCCAACGGTAGGCCAGTCGATCGGCAGAAACTCTCGGTCACAAAAGAATGCGATGCACCCGAATCAAACAACACACGTGCAACGCATGTAGAGACTAAAAGCATACCCTCGACAACCCCTCCAGATGACTGTGGATCCTGCTGAGCCGCTTAAAACCTAGCCTGAGCTAGCTGGGGAGGTGCCTGTCCCCTCTGAACGTGCTGCTGCTGCTGAGGTTGCTGAGGCGGTCGAAACTGCTGCCTCTGCTGCTGCGGCCTCGGAGGCTGGTGCTGATGCTGCTGCTGAGGTGGCCTCGGTGGTGGGGGTTGTGTTGCTGCTGCTATGCGGGTCTCTGCTGCTGTGGTGGAGGCTGCTGTGGACATCTCGGCTGCTGCTACTGTGAGGGCCTCTGCTGCTGCTGCTGCTAAGGGCGGGGACACTCCCACATACGGTGCCCCGTCGCACCGCACCCAAAACAGGTGCCGGTGAACTGCCTCGGATGTGGTGTCGGAGGTGTTGCTGACTCTCGGAAGGCTGGGCGACCTGTGCGCCTCTATTGCTGCGGTCGTTGCTGCTGCGAGTCACCGGAAGGAGCGGGCCTCTTCCGGTCTCTCCTTTGACCACAATCGGACTGAGAGCCGGCCCACTCAGCCTCATAAATCTGGGCCTTCCGTACCACTCCCTCAAAAGTCGGGAGCTTGTACCCAATGACACGGCCTCGAAGACCGTAACGCAAGTCATCCTCAAATCGGCGGGCTCTCCGCTCCTCGTCGTCCACTAAGTAAGGTGTAAATCTAGACAACGCTACAAAACGAGCGGCATACTGAGCCACGGTCATATCACCCTGCACCAGGGTCTCGAACTCCAATGCTCGCTGTCGTCGGATGTGATCAGGAAAATACTGTCGGTCGAACCAATCCACAAAATCCTCCCATGTCCAAACAAAATCAGCGCCTGCTGCTAGGGAGACTGATGCCCACCAATGCTCAGCCTCACCATGAAGAAGAAATACAGCTAATCGGACTCGTCGCTCGGTCGTGCATCCCATCGTCTCGAATATCTTCTCCACATCGGCACGCCATCTCTCAGTTACCGTCGGGTCTGGCTCACCCTGGAAACGCGGGGGATCAAGCCGTCGAAACTCACGAAGGAAAGCACTCGTGCGATCCTACTCGGCCTGCTCTGGTGAAATAAAAGGGTGCCTGCCCTGCCCCTGTAGTGCGGCAGTCACAACCTGCAACATCTGCTGTAACTGAGAAGCACTCACGGATACGGTCGGATCCGCACCAGTCTCTGGTGGAGGAGCTGCATCCCTAGGCTGGGCAGTAGGAATCTTTGGTAGAGGAGCGGGGATAGTCGGTGGTAGTGCGGGAGTCTCAGGCAGTGGTGCGGGAGTCTCAGGTGGTGGTGCGGGGGTCGATCGGGTCACTCTCTGGCCCGCCATATCCTACAGGAAGATCGGAGGCGCCTATCAACTTGGAACTCTCGAAGGTACGCATGTTAAGGGTCGGTAATAAAAGATCGCTAAGTTATCCGAACTAAGGATTCAATCATTCTAACTCATAGCAGACATGTAATGTTGTTCTTGGTTATTCCCGAGTTATGATCTGATACCAACTTCTGCCACGCCCCAAACTCGGAAACCGGGCTCACAAAATTCCCGATCGCCGAATCCGGCGCCGACAGCATCCGTAGAACCCTATTCTCGGCTCCCAGCGCCCATACGCCAGGTTCCGATCCTGGGATGCTACAAGGAGGATTTTCAATATCAGTTTAATTTGTAATAAGCATAACCAAATTCATAACCCACAAACAACAACCAAAAACTCCATCACATTTCCACTATGATAAAAAACTTTACAAGTACAATGAGCATAAAGGGAAATACAATGAGAATGGACAAAAAGTTCCAAAAGATCTGCTCTGCGATCCTGCCTCAGCGTTGCTGCGTCCTCGCGTCACCTGCACGCAACGGTCGTGCATAAGCTTATAGAAAGCTTAGAGGGTGGTGAAAGTGTGTGCGCAAGGTAGTAATGCAACATGCAGTATCTGAGTAATGCGGAACATGCTGGTGAATCCATGAATACCATTAGCCGTACCGAGGCTATGCGATGCAAGGCATGAATGATGTCGGCCGTACCAAGGCTGTGCGATGCAAGGCATGAATGAAGTCGGCCGTACCAAGGCTATGCGATGCTAAATGCAACTCAAGCATACAAATCCTCATCTAAGTCCACATATCAGTATAACTCAAAATCTGGGATATCACCAGGGTCTAGTACACTCTAAACCAGATTGCCGCCCCATCGCGCGCAATAAGGTAAGTGGAAGAGACCTCACTACCCGCCTGCCAATATCGGGTGCGGCTCGTCGATAGCGGACCCATTCCTCGAGCTGGTCAAACTCAGCCTAGCATTGCCCCCTCCTCTCGGGCGAGTAAGGCTGCACCTCCTTCCAACCGACCACGACACATTGGAAAGCGCAGCTGTCTGGTAATCGGCACTCGGCGCTCCTGCACCCACTCGGTCTAGACGTTGGAGCAACCTCTTGGTACCATAAGGGTTTAGGGACTTTCACCCAGGGATATCTATAGCACCCCATGTAGAACAAGATTTTCGGTATCCAATCCTGCCAACCATGATACGCCTGTGGAGGCTACGACCTTGATGTCACTAAGGCGTACAGTACCATATCACACAATGCGAATGCATGAATCACACTATCCAATCATGCAGCAATCCTACGCGTATCGTGCGCTCATGTAGGGCAACACCGCCTATCCGGGAGTCCCTAAACAATCTGCCCGAAGGCATATGCTATGATCAGTCACTTCTCATATCAAGCATACATATGATGTATATGGGCATGTGGTATGATGTTATGTAGTCACTTACTTATAATCGGTATCGATGATCGGCGTCGGCCTCGACAATCGACACCGATATCAGCATCGGTAACCGGCTCCGATAATCACATACGGCGAATGGGCCCACTTATTTGGGTTAACCCATAAAGAGAATGGGCCTAACAAGGCCCAAGGGAAGGTCACAATGAGGACATCTAACCATCATTGCCCATCAATGTGGACGTCAAACCAACATTGCTCCCAAGGAGTGGCATACATAAGGAATTCATAACGTTGCAATGGCCACACACATACATTACATTGGGCCTCGCACTTGGGTCTCACATACATCACATCGGGTCTCGAATACACATCAGGTGGGCCTCGCACCGGGGCCTTAAATATATCCCAATGGGCCTCTAATGTTAAGCGGACCACATCACATATGCCGCATTACGTGGGCCGCGCCAACGGGCTTCATGTATATCAACTGGGCACACTGATGGGCCTCATTTGGGCCCAACCTTATGCATATTTGAGATCCGACCTATTCATAAGTTAACGTAGAGATAAATGAAGTGAAAATAATATCAGCTCAATTGGAGCTATCACGGCCTTAGAAGTTTGAACGGTGGATGTTACGATCCACTATTTAAATGGTGGGTCCTAGTTGAACTTTAGGTCTGACCCATCCCTTGCTCATGCGGTAGAATGATATTTCAAATGGTTGGACGTTTTGTACCTAACACATGCATCACGGCGGATTCCATATGTAGACAACGTGGACCGAAAAGGTGGGACCCATGAAACTTACTGCCGCTAAGAGAGAGAGATATAGAGAGAGATACAGAGAGGTGTAGAGAGAGGTAGAGAGAGATACAGAGAGGTGTAGAGAGAGATACATAGAGGTGTAGAGAGAGAGAGAGGTGTAGAGAGAGAGAGAGTTAGAGAGCAGCCACGCTGCCTTTTTCCTCTCTTTTTTTTTTTTCTTTTTCTTTGTCTTTTTCTCACCTGACACAAATAAAGGTGGGTCCCACGTGGGGCCACCACAGCATATATATATATATATATATATATATAATATAATATAATAGTATATTATATACCTACCGTCCAGGCCTTGGACGACCTGGACAAAAGCATATATCATGGTGCTGCCCCACGTGTGGGGTGGGTCCCACCGTCCAAAGACAGTGGACGGTTTGGATCAAACATGCACGGTGTGTGTGGCCCACCAAAGTGGATGGGTGACGTGGGTGGGTCCACGTACCCACTGAAGTCAGTGCTGAAACGAGGTATCCCTCACACAGTCTGCCAGCGAGCCATGGAGCTGGGCGTGGGCCCAGTGTTGCAACGAGGTATCTTTCTCTCAGTCTACCACATGAGCCGTGGTGCAGGGTGTGTCAGGGACCCTTCACTGATGTAGGTCCCACCGTCTGGGGTGGTGGACGGTCTAGATAAAGCACATACGCCATGTGCGGCCCATCAAGAAAAGTGGATGGCATGGATGGGTCTCGTGGATCCCACCATTAGCACACACCCAACGCCAGCACACACATGTCAGTAGACACCCATGTTATCCACCCATTTTCAGTCCATGCTTCACTGCTAACAACCCACCGTCGGTTCATACTTCACTATTAACACCCCCTTCTGTTTGCTACGTCCAGCACCCTTGGAGGGATGGTGTGGATGCACACCTCATCAAGTTGGGTCCCACATGGCCCACCCATTTTGAACAACCTAATATTTGTGTTGCTCATCACCTAGGTCCACTGGATGGCTTGGATAAAATAGATGGATGGCTTTGATCAAAAAAGGGTATGCTCAAGGTGGGCCGTACCGTTTTGGATGGCATGGGTAAAATACACACATCATAGTGGGCCATGATAATAGAAAAGAGAGAAGGAGAAGGACACCGGCAAAGATGGAGAGACCCCGCCGCTATGGGTCCCTCTTTGATACAAAAATTACATTAAGGTGGGTCCTACATGAATATGGACTCTTAAATCAAACAATGAAATGGAATGCAAAAATCCATGATCACCCAACGGCTTCTTCTTGGTCCTAAGGCTTCCTTTGCTCCTTTGCTTCGATTCCGACGGAGGAGATGGGGTTTGGATGGTTGAGATGAAAGATGAAAGGGTTGGAAGAGGTGGGCCACACTTGTGGTTTTTGGGAGAGATGGAGAAGGCTTGGACGTGTGAGGCTTCTCTTGCTTGGGAGAGTTTTTTTTTTTTTTTTTGAAAATGAGAGAGAGAGAGTGTGTGTTGTAAAGGGAGATGGGTGATAGATGTGGTGTGATGGATGTAAGAGCACCTTTTGACTTTTGTGGCAATTTGTGTAAGAAAGGCATGGGTGTGTAAGAGCCTTTTTGACTTTGGGGCTTGCTTGGGGAAAGGTGTGAGGTGATGTGTACTTGACATGATGGGATGGATTGATTGATTGATGGATGTGACAAACCGTTGAGATTCTCTTGGGATTCGCAACGCACGGCGTTTTTCCCGCACTGAACGCTGGCCTACATCTCCTAGCCAGAGTATCGCCTCGGCGCGCGAGTCACGGCATCAGAACCGTGGTGACGGTGTGGTTGCATTGGTACAAGTCTCGGGTTGAGTCGACTCGGGTTGACAGCGTGTGAATCAGGGTCGCGCGCAACGCCGGTTAAGGGTCGAAGGTTGCCAAAATTCGACCGAAAAGACCGCGAAAACCTACGGAACGGTACGGTCTAAGATGCGGGTCTTACAAAGATGCTCAACAAGTCGAGCTCGAGAAGAGGCTGGAGGCCTCTGCTGCTGATTTATCGGAGTTGAGGGAGGCTATTGTGGAAGGCCGGGTGAGAGAGCTTGTGCTCCAAGGTGAAGTCAACCAACTTGAAACTCGCGTGGACGTGGCCGAGCCCGAAGTCAGGAGGTTACGCCGGGCTAACAAGGACCTGGAGTTCAGGGCCTTGGAAGCCGAGTCGGGGATAGAAGCTGCGAAAGAGGAGCTCCAGTCGGAATGACTGATGGCGGTGAACCAATTAGTACAGCAGCAGAATGTCCTTGAGTCTGCCACGTTCACGGAAAAGGCTTCCTTACGAGCAGAGCTCGAGGCTCAAGCGGTCTCACGGGCGGCTACGACAGTGGCGGAATACAAGGACTCTGCCAAGAGGGCTAAGGAGCTGGATAAATTTTATTATTTCGGCTATGACAGTGGCTTTAATGCTTGCCTTGTCGAAGTTAGGAAGTTTTACCCGACCCTCAACTTGGACGCCCTCACGGCAGACACTGTCGGTGACGCGGAGCTTGTCAGGGCAGACGTGCCCGAGAGCGCCCTTCCTGCTGCGGAGATTGGCCAATATGCCCCTGTCGCCAAGGCTATCGTCGATGCTCAGCCCCCCAGATCAGTAGCTGGTCCCTTTGCTCAGCAGGGATAACAAGTTTTCGGCTTTTTGGTTGGACGATTGTTTTCATTTATTGTTTAGTTGTTGTTCTTAATGTAAATGGACATCTTTTATGTCAAGGACGATTGTTTACATGGTCGTGGGTGTCAAACTGAATGGAATGTTATGACAACCACGATCTTATGAAAAACACCACCCAAATGCAGACGCTGACGAAGTATTCTAAATGTCCACGACCCATTACCAGTGAGAGTCACGACCCATGTTTAACAAGGGTCACGAGCCATATATCGTGTTTCGAGCGCGATCATAGGGCTTGTCTCTGTCCGAGCCCAACCTTACAATCTGAACCGTTCCCTCTCCGCTTTTCTGAGTTCCAGGCTGATGTAAAAGCCCTGTAACCATGGTTGAACCTTTATCGTTGAGCAGCTACTTGCAGTTGGGGGACCCAATATGTAATGGCTTTTTCGGGAATCCAGACTGATGTAGCCTGGCTTCTTTCAGGTTCCAAACTGACGTGAAGGCTCAGTGAAAGGACTCATTATTTTGTAGAACATGCACCAGCGATCCGTACAATACCAAGACAACGAACCAAAAAACATGAAAAGGGCAACCCTCAGCAACCGTCTTCACTATCCATGCTACATTGTAACTCACGATCCATATATCATAACAACCACCATTAATTTTACATGAAAGGCATGATAAAACTGTACATAGCGATTGTTTGCATAGTTTCGTGGTTGTTATGTTAATGGGTTCGGGGTTGTCTTTATAATGGGACATGGCTGTCATCTTACAGTCACGACCCTTCCAACGTGCAAATGGGGACTCATGTAACATGACATGAACGGCCCATATCTACCAGAACCTACGAACCATACTCCGTCACAACCATGACCCCATGTTATATTGGCGTGTTGAAGACCAATTATTTGGCCCACCGCTTTGTAACTATGCTATATGGTCGTGGTGCTAATATTCGATGGGTCATGGTTGACACGACGATTTAGATCGTGTATTCAGTGTATATGGCTCACTGTAGTCATGAGATGTGGATCATGTATTGGAATTTAAGGACCAATACGCCGTCGACACGCCAAAAGATGTAATGATGAAAATGTGAGGTCGGCGCGGGCGCGCTTTCCTACGATGTAGCAGGAAGCTCCTTCATTGGAATCTGAAGTGGGCTGCACGCTGATGTTTGCGAGGAATCTATCCCGTTCATCCATTTCTTGACGTCAATTTAGGGCTCGAGACAAAAAGTGAGCAGGATCCATGACTCAGGCGGACAACATTCAAAGAAAATGTGGGCAGGAAAATTCTAACCGTTGAAACTTCCCTACGGTCGACATTTATGTTTACATGTCATCCATACCGTTCATACCTTATTTCCTAATGGAATGAACTGAAAACCCAGCTCCTGTCCTGACTCGACACTTCGTCTGCCCCATAAATATTTTAACTGTGGAAGTTCAATCCTCACATTTTTAGCACATTTGATCCTCAGATCCTGTTCATCTTTTGGGTCCAAGCCCTAAACTGAGCTCATGAAGCTAATGGACGGAGTTGATTTCTCACAAACATCACGGATGGGCCACAACCCACAATATTAGTTTGTACTGAAATAATACGTCGCCCGTACATACATTACAATGGCGCGTAAAGGGCGTCAGGGTCGCTTACGGTTCCCAACGCATAAGATCAATCGTCGATCATCCTGGTCAAGTCCATGGACCCATCATAAATTGGATCTAATTCGTTGGAATAGTTCATGGCTGATGGATTCCTTCGATAAGTTTAATTGTGACACGTATCGAGCCATCAGTGACCCACACTGCGTAAAGATGACAATTTGTAACTTTTGACGGAACCAACGTGTTTCTTCTGTTGTGGTCTATTGGATTTGAAATATTCCATCATTCGTTGGGTAATTCTGTTTCTTCTCGTTACAAATAGAATGGTCGGTGCAGATAAGAGTAAGGGCAGTTCGATGTGACTTAGAAATGACCAATATTGGGATGTATACAATGTAAAGTAATCGCTTCTCCCCATACGGAACAACGATTTTATATATTTCATTTATTATTTATATAATTATAAATATATATATTTAGAGCTTCTTCTCTAGGACCCCTCACTTCCTACCCCTACCCTTTTTTTTACTGGTTCCAAACCTTCTTCACTGGGCCCTCCATCGCCACTCAGCGACTACATATATACAATTAGGGTGCAACTCATTTCTTATCAATGGCAAAGCAAGGTAATGGCTCGCAGGGACAGTATGTCGTTGTTCACATGTTACGTGCGCAGCGCTGTCAACCACGACCCAGTGTATACGACTGAAACGATTTATATAGCATGACAAGCACAATGGTGGTGTGATTGTGGTTGATATGTCGAATGGATCGTGGTTGACAAGCGCAGTGGATCGTTTCTCACACGTTATTTGGGTCGGGGCTATGAGTCATGGTAGTCGTGCTATATGGGTAGTGGGTATGCCATCCCAGCTGACAACAACGAACCGTTCAATGCGATTCGCTGTAAACTACAACAACGATCTGTGTGGCATGACAATCACGATTACGATTTTCATCATAGTTGCTGTGCCTAGTGCATCGTGGCTCACATTTTGGGTGGGTCGTAGATGTGAACCGCAACATGGATCGTTGTTGACAAGCACAGTGGATCGTTGCTCTTATGTTATTTGGGACGAGGAAGTGAATCATGGTAGACATGATATATGGGTAGTGGTTATGCCACATAGACGATGACAATGAATCGTATAGACTGACAACCACGACCGTGGTTGTGATTCATTGTAAATGACAGCAACGACCCATATAGCATGACAATCACGATCGTGGTTGTGATCACTGTTGATGTGCCCAGTGGATCATGGCTGACACGTTATGTTGGTCATAAATGTGAACCATCTAGTAAAAGTCGTGGCTGACATGGACAGTTTATGTCGAAGTGGATGTGAACCACAACCCATTGTTCATGACATTCATGACCGTGGTGACCTGTGATCGTGGTTAATTTTTCCAATGGATCGTGTTGACACGATCGTTTGTGGGTGGTTAGTTTGCCTATTGGATCGTGGTTGACAGGATGGTGGATCATGGATCACATTGTGGGTGGGTGGTATTGACCGTCGACCTCGACCCATGGTAGATGACAACAACGATCCGTGCTGCATAACAACCCCGATCCTTCAGAACAGGTGATAACAACGACCCTTTGTTGGTTACATCAGCGATTAAGTATGTATTTCAGTCACGATCGTTGTGTTTCTGCAAGACATTATTATTGATTGATCAGCAGTCAATGACCATATTGGTATGCAGGTCGAGGGAAGCCAATGATGACCACTTGCTTAGACTTCGTAGATGCACGGGTCTCTACCAAGTGCTCCGTCAGTTTTTGGGAGTATATGATTGTAGACATGGAGAAGCATCCTGATAGACAGAATATATTTAGATACAGCTGTTTTGGATTTCTTCTTCACTTTCCGAAGACTGGATTTAGGGCACACTCACAGATCTTGCATTGCCTAATGCAAAGGCATGTTGGTCATCTGCAATTCGATGTTCAGGGCACCAAGATAAAATTCACCGAGCTCGACTTTGCTTTAATAATGGGTCTGAAATTTGGACCAGTTAGGACAGATGATGACGGTCGTGCCAATGTCGGAAGAGTAAAGGGAGGAAGATCTGTTAGGTAGACCTACCTGAGAGCAGGTAGTGTTAGTAAAAAAGAATTGAAAGAAGCCTATTTGTCACTGGCCGATTCAGACCAGCATATGGACGCGGTGAAGCTGGCTCTAATAATTTGCGTCGAAAGTTTATTAGTTGGATCTCCGAGGAAGAATAACTGTGTTGATAAGTATATCGACATGGTCGATGACTTGGATTTTTTTAATAACTACCCCTGGGGCAGTGTGGGGTATGATTATCTAAAGAAAGGGGTTAACGTTACGTCTGACATTATTCGGGTGATGGGCCAGTACCCCAAGTCATACAACATATGCGGATGCGCGTTCGCCCTGTAGGTACGTTATTCTTGTCATGGTTCATATTCTAAGGTTGAATGTGTATTACATACATGTCAATCAATATGTAATCCATGATAATTGATCTTAAGCAGGTCTGGGCATACGAACGATTCCCAAAACTCACTGGAGACAGTGGGTGGGCAGATAGAAGACAGCCTACATTGATTCCTCGATTCCTAAATTGGAATCTGAAGAAGTCAGGCAGATACGGCCCCTTATCCGCCATCTTCACAGCTGTACCAATGAGAGTTGTTTAAATAGTAGTGTATTTTAATTATGCAGTGTGTTTATAGTTAATACATGAATCAATTTTACCCATGCAGGTGACGCTAGCTTCAAAGCTTCGACCGACGGTCGAAGAAGCAGAGTCCGAGGTTGTCAGGAGTGTAACCGACGAGACTTGTATGATTGACAAGGCTCGGTGGGCAGCACCCACGGCAGTGACAACGGCGGTGGAGGCGGATGAAATTAGAAATAAAGTGGAGGCTGATCTTAAGCCACCCTCTTGAAAATGAGAAATGAAATTGTGGTTGATGTTAAAGCCTCATTCCAGGAAGATATCAGCAACATATTGAGAGAGAATAAGAAATCAAGGTCCGCAAGAAAGAAGTGTAATAAGCGGATTGAATTCCTTACCGCTGAAGTGAAAAGAATAGAGGAGGCTCGCGGAGAAGTAAATAACCTCAAGGCGGATAATGCTTCTTTGTGCGAAGAAGTGAAGATGCTGAGAGACGATATTAATACAAAATACGTACGTGAAATTACCCTGTTTTATTATTCGTTAGAGGTCTTTGTGAATGTACAGTCTTCTATAACGATTTTAATATAGGGCAACAACCCAACAACAACAACAACTGTTGATGATGGGATGGACCGTATCAAACGTCTTGAAGATGGGATGAGTCATCTTAAAGATGACATTGCTTCACTGCGGGGGCAGATGAGTCAACTAATAGTTGAGTTTCAGTCAACGAAGGTAAATGAAATATGGATCGTGGTTATCATCCATATATGATTGTTGTTACCATCTAGTAAAGGTCGTGGCTGCCATGATGATTGGGTTGTGGTTCATACACAACCCAACATTGGTGGCAACCACGATCTAGCTGAGTGTCGTAGTTTCTGTGTAAGATGGGTCGTGATTTATATGAAATATGGGTCGTGAATATTCTTCGAAGGGAAATACATAATAATATAGTGCTCCATTGCAGGAATTCGTTGCTGCGTTCAGCCCTCTCGTAGGAGAGAATGCTTCACTGCAAGAGCAAGTGAAGCAACTTAAGAAAGAGATTCAGGCAACAAGGGTACATGGAATTGAACTTATCAATTTATCATGAACCTTACTTGGTCGTTGTTCTGTCCCGTTTTGGCTCATTTCTCATGTATGATTTTATTATAAATGAGCATGATTTTATTACAGGACAATGTCCCTTCGAGCAGCCCTCCAAGTGCAGAGATTGCTTCGCTGCTGGAACAGATGAAGCAGTGTGGGAAGGAGATACAGGGAATGCAGGTATATGAAGTTGAAGTTTTCCTGAATCTGAGTGATCATTGTTGTGTCCCTCTTTGGATCGTGGTTATGATACATAACGGGTCGTTGTGCCAGGCCCATGTCCAATCGGTGGCCGATCTCAGGGACGAGAATGCGTATATCAATGAGCAGATGAAGCATATCGGAGAGGAGATGCAAGAAATAAAGGTATATGAAATTGCCAAAGAAAATGTAGTTGTGTTCTACGTTTGGTCGTGGTCACTGTGAAGGCCAGATCGTTGTTATCACGCGTGACTGGTCATGTTTATCGTCCATTGGGTCGTGGCTGACGTTACGACCCTGTGTTGACGATATAGAATACCACATGCAGACTGCGTACATAGCTTGCCTCTGGATTAATATTTAACAAGTCACTATGAGTCTAATGTCACTGGAGGTCGTGGTTTCCAGCCACGGTGGGTCGTGGGTGGTTGGTGCACGACACAATCTGGATGACGAAAACGATCCTATAAGGACCGTGCTCACTGTCATCATTCCGGGTCGTTATTATTGTCTATTAGTCGTGGGTATCATGTAATGAATATTAGTCGTGGGTATCGTCTATTGGTCGTGGGCATCGACCGGCGTAGATCCAGTATGAAGAGTGACACAGTATGGATGCCAGACACGATTCACGTACCACGTCATGTCGGGTGTGAAGTTCGACCTTACGTGGACAACAACCACGAACTGGGTCGCGTTGTGGATGATGACATGATTTCACTACATGGCGTGTTGAAATAGGTAACAATCAAGTAATATGCGTGTGTTACAGGAGAAATCCCTTCAGTGCAACGCATCGAAGAAGAAATTCTGAACCTGAAGGAGCTCCAGGCTTCGCTGAGACAGAACACGAATCTATTATAGGATGAAGCTAATAAGAAAACTGTACTTGAAACTGCTTTTGGATCGTGATTTTCAATGGCCATTATGTTGTGGATTGCATAGACAATAACGTATCATATTATTACAACTCAATATTGGTACTTCGCAAGTGTGTGAGGAAGGGATACCACACCGCGATGCATCAGAACCCCACGGAGCCCTACCCATAAAGGAGACTCGCCAGGGGTACGTGGACCAGCATCGAGTTCTAACTGAAGCCGAAGATTGCAAATTGAGAGTTGTCAGATTATCATCGGATTCACCTGCCTAGTTGAAGAGCATCTGTGACCTAAAATCATGGGTCGACTCTGATGTAAGTTTCTACATATGGACTTTAACTTAATATCGACGTATGAAAATTACATCACACGATTCCTCGATGTGTAGGCCATCGATAGATACCTACGCTACCTATCATACGTCAATAGGTAGCAATAAAGGTATATGAAATTGCCAAAGAAAATGTAGTTGTGTTCTACGTTTGGTCGTGGTCACTGTGAAGGTCATATCGTTGTTATCACGCGTGACTAGTCATGTTTATCGTCCATTGGGTCGTGGCTGACGTTACGACCCTGTGTTGACGATATAGGATACCACATGCAGACTACGTATGTAGCTTGCCTCTGGATTAATATTTAACAAGTCACTATGAGTCTAATGTCACTGGAGGTCGTGGTTTCCAGCCACGGTGGGTCGTGGGTGGTTAGTGTACGACACAATCTGGATGACAAAAACGATCCTATGAGGACCGTGCTCACTGTCATCATTCTGGGTCGTTATTATTGTCTATTAGTCGTGGGTATCATGTAATGAATATTAGTCGTTGGTATCGTCTATTGGTCGTGGGCATCGACCAGCGTAGATCCAGTATGAAGAGTGACACAGTATGGATGCCAGACACGATTCACGTACCACGTCATGTCGGGTGTGAAGTTCGACCTTACGTGGACAACAACCATGAACCGGGTCGCGTTGTGGATGACGACATGATTTCACTACATGGCGTGTTGAAATAGGTAACAATCAAGTAATATGCGTGTGTTACAGGAGAAATCCCTTCAGTGCAACGCATCGAAGAAGAAATTCTGAACCTGAAGGAGCTCCAGGCTTCGCTGAGACAGGACACGAATCTATTATAGGATGAAGCTAATAAGAAAACTGTACTTGAAACTGCTTTTGGATCGTGATTTTCAATGGCCATTATGTTGTGGATTGCATAGACAATAATGTATCATATTATTACAACTCAATATTGGTACTTCACAAGTGTGTGAGGAAGGGATACCACACCGCGATGCATCAGAACCCCACGGAGCCCTACCCGTAAAGGAGACTCGCCAGGGGTACGTGGACCCGCACCGAGTTCTAACTGAAGCCGAAGAGCGCAAATTGAGAGTTGCCAGATTATTATCGGATTCACCTGCCTAGCTGAAGAGCATCTGTGACCTAAAATCATGGGTCGACTCTGATGTAAGTTTCTACATATTGACTTTAACATAATATCGACGTATGAAAATTACATCACACGATTCCTCGATGTATAGGCCATCGATAGATACCTACGCTACCTATCAGTGCGTCAGGAAAAGAGACGACGGGGCAGACAGGACTGCGAATTCGTCCCGTCGCTATTCATGGTAATGTGAAACTGAGGACTATAGTTATCTTTAAAACATCATTAATTATTTATGTTTCTGAACCTTTCCAATATATTAACAGTCTATCATGGAAGTCCAGCTTAGCGATTTGCAAACTTATGGAGTTGGCAACCATAAGGATCGATGGGACATCATCAAGAGTGGAAATGTAACGCCCTGAAAATCAGGGGTTGAACATAAACTCAACTCCCGAGTTCCAACACATCACTTATGCAACAAAATGAATGATGATTGAATGTTGTCTGTATTAGTGTAGTGAACATGAGTGAGATTAAGCCAAAATAGCATATCATACTCCAGAGACAGTTAAATTTACAAGCGGAAGATTGTGATAGATATGTAAAATATATAAACTGTGGTAAGTCTCCAGAGTGTGATAACGTTACCAGGTTAAATAATTTCAAGTACAATTCTAAAATATACCAAATGTGTAAGGTCATCTAGTCAACATCCCTGTAATCCCATTGATCAAGACACGGCTCACATGAAGCCGCCAGAAATACGACATAGATAAGAAAGCGTCCACATCATCGCAGAGGTCTGGCTCCGCCTCATAAGCATCGCCATCTGCAATCAGACAAAGTCTGGTGGGTGTTCGGAACACCGTCCCGTAATGTGGGAGTGAGTGATCAACTCAGTGGAACAGTAAAGCATAGGTTAACATGTTATCAATTCAGTTAAGCAGTAATGATAAAGCAGTAAAATCAAACACTCCTAAATACTCTTATTAATGCAAGTATAAAAATGCAGTTATGATGTATGCCCTCACCACACACACCCTCGTGCGACACCATCTTACGTTCGCGGCATGCTTTCATCCCTCAGTGGTCCACATCCTCTAGGCACATGCAATGCGATGATGAGCATGATTACCGAGTTATTATTAGTCCATTTCAAACAACAAGATTGGGAAACTAAGGTACCTCCCTTGTATCATTCCCAAACATGATCCATTCTAGGGTCGTCAAACCTAGATAATCTCATACGATATTATGGTTCGAGAGGCATCGCAAAGGCATCGCAAAGGGCTCGTCACCCGCCAGCACGGATACAGATCTCACCTTATGCGGCTCAATTGCTGGCCGTCAGCTGAATACAGGTCTCACCGTACTCTGCTCAATCGCTAGCCGTCAGCTCGAATACAGGTCTCATCGTACTCGGCTCAACTCATACTCTAGTTACTGCGAAGGGCTCATCGCCAACCGCAGACTTTAGAGTATACTTGAAGACACTACGAAGGGCTCATCGCCTGTCAACACGAATACAAGTCTCACCGTATTCGGCTCTCGCCGTAGGTATTGACAGCTCGAATAAAGTGTTCCATACCACCGTATTCTGTCTGGTTGCTCAATGGTCACTAGGGGAGGTACGTGGCCCCAGCGTAGGCCGACAGCTCGACCACGGTGTCCCATACCACCACGCCTGGCTCATGGGTCTTAGCGGATCGAGGTACCATGGTTAACGGGATTTCACTGGTAAGTTTGGTACCTTAGGTTCAAGCAGTACCGTCCAAACATGGTGAACATACATTAGACATATAGAGTTACTTGACGAGCCTGACTAGCTCGAGCGCACAATCAACTGAACGACATGAAGTGCATAAGCACTTCGCGTGGCCTAACCACTATCGCCCACCGAAGTATGACTCGGGTTCGTCAGACACATCTCTCGTGGCGACTGACTCCCAACCACGAATTCAGTTTCGTTGCCATTTGCCTGGACTATACAATAGCCCCAAACACAATCAATTACAGAACAGTTAAAGCAGTAATGGATCAAGATTTCAAATCATACAATCAAATATCCAATATTGTCCGCTTAGGGCTGTCAGGGCTGTTGCACGCACTCGTTGTACCACTCCCCCATCACCCTTTACGAATTTTATGGAATACAACTTAAACATGTGAAGTAATCAGAGCAGAATTAAATAAACAAGTAATTCAAACATATTAGCAAGCATGTTATAAAACACAATGCAAACAAGAAATCCAAACACATACGTTTCATAAAACAGTAAGTGATTAAACTAAATAACTTACATGAAGGAAATCATACACATCACTAAGGTAGTTGAGAAACCTATCTCAACATCCTTATACATTACAATTACTAACTATTAATTCAGACATTTCAACAAACACTTTAAACTACATACATCAACATACATGACGTATGTTGATCACATAGGTATAAGGCCAAATCCTTTCACTAGGGAGTTGCCCCAATCATTACACGTGTGCACCCACGACAGATAGTCATGGCAAGCAGGAATCCAAGTTCCATGTTAATTCAGTCATTTCCACAAACACTTGGGCCACACATTTTAATACATATAGTGTATATTGGCCGTGGCGTGATTTAGGGCAAATCCTTTCGTCAAAGGGGTATCGCCTATACAACAATCATGCATCCATGACAATCAGTCATGGCGAGCACGAATGCGAATTCTATATTCATTCGGTCATTTTCACAAACACTTAGAATACACTATTTTAACATACATAGTGAATATTAGCAAAATCATGTATTAGGGCGAACCCTTTCGCCAAATAAGTATTTTATCCATATAAAATATATTTATACAATAAATAATCATGGCAAACACATTTCCAAAATTTATACGTATACAGTACTTTCTACAAATACCAAGAGTATGTAAAATTCCATATTCTTCATCTTTAATCGAAACGGAAAACAGACAGCACTTTGTACATGTGCAATTGCATGTAGATCATGAATCTATCATTATCTGACATTGAAAGCGTTGAAAACCATAACCTATACACCTAAAGTCCGCACCTTTTGTCGTAGAATCGCAACGAAGTCGATAGGTTTGCTAGGCTTTCGTATACGGCAGTTTGGTAACCTATAGCATGTTTTCGGTTGGTTATTTCATAACATACAACTATCAAAACCCCAAATCAGTTTAGGGTTAGGTTTTCTTACCTAGAAATGGAGCCGGGATCACCGGGAAAGTGATTAGAATGGAACGGTTGAGCTTGGATACGGCAGGGAAGAACGGCAGGGAAGAATCTCCCACATCTCCCACACTTTCTCTCTCTTTTCTCTCTTTTATAGGGTTTTATCTCAAATTCGTATGGCTGTATGAGAAAGGGTTTTAAGGTTCTTATATAGCCTAAAAAGTCTCTAAAATAGACTTCAGGTTAAGGTATACTTAGTTTATAACCAAAGTGACCCTATTCCAGCTCAATGGAGGACTTCTGGCGGGCCTCCTTGAGCCAAAGGTCGGACTTAAGCTCACTAACACTGGATCTACATTTGGCTAAGTTTTCATTTTAGTCGGATTCTCAAATCACGCGTGGCGGACCAGTTTCAGTTCAACGGTCAGCGGATCTGCTGCTGATGCATCATCAACAACAACTGCTAGAACCTATCAGTAGGTGGAGCGGCCTGCGGCTCATACGGCGTCGAAGAGGATGCCTGGTTCTGCTCGCGAACCGGTGGTGCATAAGGGGGTAGTCCAACTGTAGGACCAGTGGGAGGCAGAGACTCAGGTATAGTCCTGCGATCAGGGTCCAAACTAGGGTCTCTGCGACCATCACCCCGAGAAGGAGCCTGGTCCATCGTATCAGTGAGTAGGAAGTGTGCTATGCTTCGCGTATATTTCCACGGCAGGCCCTATACAACATAGGGTGCAACACATGTGAGATGAAGCAAATCAACCCAATACACAAGCACTTAAGCATTCCACACGCTCCATAACAAAAGAAGTTGCAAGCTTTTCATTTACCCAAATTGTCACAATACATGGATAACAAAGTTACATGAATCATGACTGAAGATGCATGTGAGCTAATTACAACTAAGCTTCAAATACTTAAAACATACTACGAACTACTACTACATCCATCAACAAGAAAACATAAGCCGCCTAATGCGGTAACTGTATCGGCGTAGAGGTTGTATGTGAAGATGTGATGCAGTAGATGGAATTCGTCTGTCATATGGGACGCTAGCAGACTCTTGTTTGGCTATCACGGAACCAGCTGGGAACAAAGGAATCGAGTGCGGCGATCTCTTTCACGAGCAGTCCCCAGATTCTGTTCGCTAGCATGTACGTCACCAAGGGGCATATTCATAAGCCGCGCATTCACCCTCACATCAATAGTGGGAAACAGATCCACCCCAACTAAGAGCCGGAACTGCAACGGTTCCAGTGTAGGCTCATGAATGTTGGCGTAGAAGGCTCGAACAGTACCAGCATTGGCGTGACCTCTGGCCTCAAACAGCGGACCTCAATGGGCCGCCTCCAATTTCTCGAGCAAGAAGTATTCGCCGAAGAGTCGCCCATCTAACTCAGCTTCAAACAGCACTCTTTGATCCTCATACACTCCATGAGGTAGTGCCGCCAACTGAGCTCTCACAGCAGGATTTCGTGGGTCGAGATCCCGCTTTGTCTGCAACTCCCGCTCAATGTGCATGTTCGCCGAGGCGGCTCTAGGTCGCGTTGAACGTGTAGGGCGACTAGGCCCAGCCTCATCAGCGGCACTCTTTCTCTTGCCTACAAGAGAGAGGATGGTGGAGATGGAGAAAATGGCCGTAACAATTTCAAAAAAAAAAAAAAACCATGGGAAATAACGAAATAGGAGAGAAAGGGCTGACTTCTTTGGTTCTCCACGAATAGCTGCCCCAACAGGTGTTAAAGAGGGCCAAAAGGCAGGGAATGAAGAAAGAGAATGGGGAGAACAGGTGGGGAGAAAGCTCACACGAGTTTTGGAGCTCTAATGGGCGTGTGGGTGGTCCAAATGAGAGGAACGATGAGGGAATGGAGAGGGGGGCTGCAATGCACGATGGGAAAGGGTAGGCCGTGGTCGAAAACAGTAGAGAAGAGGATTGGAGATGCGATTTGCGAGAGAGGGCAGTAATGCAAGAGGGAAAAAACAGCTTGGGGAGGGCGTTTGTGAAGGAGCTCGGGGTTTGGGTAATGAAAATAGGTTGGGAGTGGTACCAGGGGGTTTGTAAAACCCCCAAAACCCATCGGCCCAGGCTGCGGGCCCGGCCCAGCCAGAAAAGCGACGAGTCCTCGCCGACCCGGCAAGGGCCTCGCTAAAAAAATTTGGGATTTTAAAAAGGGGGCCCCATGGTCTTATTCGTACAGTCACCTAGGCCCTAAAAAATACTGGGTCCCACCTTGGAACCCACTGGAAGTGCTCTGTTTGGCCCCCCGACCCTGATTCGCTCAATTTCGGGATAATCAGACGTATCTTGCAATCCGAAATGAGTTATCTGACGTAAAATATATGAATTTGGGGTAGAACGAGCTAATGAAGCCAACCAACCCTGCTATGCTGGTTGCACAGCCCGGAATTACGAAAAAATCCTCCGATTGACGGTCGTTTCCCCGTTTCAATTTTGTTTTACTAAAAATAGTAGTTTTAGTTTGATTACTCTTACTCCGTTGGGTTTTAGGAGTTGCGCTCATCGCGTAAAGAGCTTAGAATAATTAGGAGAACGATTTGGTGAAGTCAAATAGGACACTTACTATATTTTTTTGGCCGAAAACCTTGCGCACTAGTACGCATACAACCTAGGAGTTTTAGTTGTAATTTGTTTCTGATTTCTTCCCCTTTACTTGGTATCCCTATTCAAGGGTTGTGAACTCATTTTTCTTTTGTCATTCATTAATCAATTTCAAATTTATTACAATTTATTTCTATTCTCTGCTTTCCTTTCCTCGTGGATTCGAGGAGTCTTTGTGAGGAGTCCAGAGAAGCTCCGAGGATTCGGAGTAGTTATTATCATCACTCTTATTCCATATTCTACTGATTTCTAATGGTTGGGATGAGATGAATTGTGATTTAGAATCAACAATGGATGGCCTAGGAATGTTTTAAGGTCGACCCGTGGGACCATAGTTGAATACAGACTCAATTTCGGTGTTCGTTTTCAGTGAACTTCGCCAATTGGTGAAATCGGAATACCTATGACTGTTTCTACGTTCCGTCGCTCCCTCCTAAGTCAGAGTGCGTCAGAGTGTGTCATGTGACCATAACCCAAGTCCGGTTTAATCCAAATCATGCTCTGATACCAACTTAACATCCCGAAAAATCGAGGGTCGAGTAGTAACTTAACACTCGAGTTCCAGAACATCACTTATGCAACATAGATAATGATGATTAAATGTTGTCTGTGTTAATACAATAAACATGAGCGAGATTCAACCAAAACAGTAATTCATACTCCAGATCCATGTATAAAACATAAGAGGAAGACTGAAAGGTGTATATAGATATATATGAAACAAAACATTCTCGATCTCCAGAGTATGAACACTAACTGAGTCACGGAATATACACATGTTGGTTCTGAATCAAAATGTCAAAATAGTACAACTGAAATTATCAACCCTGTAGCCCCGTAGCACTGGACAGCCTATGCGAAGCCTCCAGTGAACTGCATGTAGGAGAACTCCTCTTGATCGTCATAGAAGTCGGGCTTAGTCTCCTGTGCTCCAGTGATACCTGCATCTGATACAGGGTCTGGTGGGTGTTTTAAAACACCGTCCCGTAACGTGGGAATGAGTGGCCAACTCAGTGGAACAATAAAGCATAGGTTAACATGTTATCAACTCAGTCAAGCAGTAATGATAAAGCAGTACAATCAAACAATTCTAACTACTCTTATTAATGCAAGTATGAATGACATGATATATGCCCTCACCACACCCTCCCTCGTGCGACACCATCTCACGTTCACGGCATGCTTTCATCCCTCAGTGCTCCACATCTTCTAGGCACATGTAATGTATGATGAGCATGATTACTGAGTTATTATTAATCCATTTCAAACAGCAGGATTGAGAAACTAAGTGTAACACCCTGAAAATCGGGGGTCGAGCATAAACTCAACTCCCGAGTTCCAGAACATCACTTATGCAACAAAATGAATGATGATTGAATGTTGACTGTATTCGTGCATTGAACATGAGTGAGATTAAGCCAAAACAGCATATCATACTCCAAAGACAGTTAAATTTGCAAGCGGAAGACTTGATAGATAGATAAAATATATAAACTATGATGAGTCTCCAGAGTGTGATAACATTACCAGGTTAAATAATTACAAGTACAGTTCTAAAATATACCAAATGTGAGGAAGTGTAATGTCTCCTATCCCAAGTACCGTAGCCCCGTCAATACAATACCAGGTCTTCATAGACCTGTCAGAGATTACATGTAGGAGAACTCCTCCTCAACATCATAGTAGTAGTTCAGCTCTGCTTCATAAGCATCGCCAACACCTGAAACTCAACAAATCTGGTTGGTGTTGCAAACACCGTCCCGTAACGTGGGAGTGAGTGATCAACTCAGTGGAACAATAAAGCATAGGTTAACATGTTATCAATTCAATCAAGCAGTAATGATAAAACAGTACAATCAAACAAGTTTAACTACTCTTATTAAATGCAAGTATGAAATGACATGATAATGTATGCCCTTGCCAAACCACCCTCATGCGACATCATCTTATGTTCGCGAATGCATACCTCCCTCAGTGCTCTACATCTACTAGGCATATGCGGTGCGATGATGAGCATGATTACCGAGTTATTATTAGTCCATTTCAAACAGTAGTATTGGGAAACTAAGGTACCTCCCTTGTATCATTCCCAAACATGATCCATTCTAGGGTCGTCAGTCCTAGTTAATCTCATACGATATTATGGTTTGAGAAGCATAGCGAAGGCATCACAAAGGGCTCGTCACCCATCAGCACGGATACAGATCTCACCGTATGCGGCTCAATTGCTGACCGTCAGCTCGAGTACAGGTCTCACCGTACTCGGCTCAATCGCTGGCCGTCAGCTCGAATACAGGTCTCACCGTACTCGGCTCAACTCATACTCTAGTTGTTGTGAAGGGCTCGTCGCCAATCACAGACCTTGGAGTATACTCGAAGACGCTACGGAGGACTCGTCGCCAGTTAGTACGAGTACAGGTCTCACCGTACTTGGTTCTCGCCGTAAGTGTCGACAGCTCGAATACAGTGTCCCATACCACCGTATTCGGCTCACGAGTTTGGTTGCTCAATGGTCACTAAGGGGAGGCACGTGGCCCCAGCATAGGCCGACAGCTCGACCACGGTGTCCCATACCACTATGCCCGGCTCATGAGTCTTAGCGGATCGAGGTACCATGGTTAAAAGGGATTTCACTGGTAAGTTTGGTACCCTAGGTTCAAGCAGTAGCGTCCAAACATGGTGAACATACATAAGACAGATCGGGTTACTTGACGAGCTCGGCTAGCTCGAGCGCACAACAAGTTGAACGACATGAAGTGCATAAGCACTTCGCGTGGCCAACCACTATCGTCAACCGAAGTACGACTCGGGTTCGTCGAACACATCTCACGTGGAAAATGAATCACAGCCACGAATTCAATTCTGGTACCGATTGTCTGGACTATAGTCATAGCCCCAAACACAATCAATTTCAGATAGATAAAGCAGTAATGGATCAAGATTCAACTCATACAATCAAGGTCTGGTATTATCCGTTTAGGGCTGCCAGGGCTGTTGCACGCACTCGTTGCTCCACTCCCCCATCGCCCATGACGGATCATACAACGTAAATATGAATTTAAACATATGCATTACATAGATAAAATCATAAAAGCAGTTGAGCATGTTATGAAGCACAACACAAGCATGAGTTTTACATATTCAATTCCAAATCACACAACTATTCAAGGAAAACATACACATAGTTAAAAGAGGTTGAGAATCATATCTCAACACCCTTATACATTACAATTTGCTAACTACTACTCATTCAGACATTTAAAGAAACACTTAAACAAACATACATCAACATACATGACATATGTCGATCACATAGGCATTAGGCCAAATCCTTTCACTAGGGAGTTACCCCAATCATAACACGCGTACACCCACGACGGATAGTCATGGCAAGCAGGAATCCAAGCTCCATATTCATTCAGTCATTTTCACAAACACTTGGGCCACACATTTTAGCATATATAGTGTATATTGGCCGTGGCGTGACTTAGGGCAAATCCTTTCGTCAAAGGGGTATCGCCAATACATCAATCATGAATCCATGACAATTAGTCATGGCGAGCACGAATGAGAATTCTATACTCATTCAGTCATTTTTACAAACACTTAGAATACACTATTCAACATACTTAGTGTATGTTAGCAAACATGTATTAGGGCGAATCCTTTCGCCAAATAAGTATTTTATTCACATATCATATATTCATACTACAAATAATCATGTCCGACACACTTCCAAAATATATACGTATATGGTATTTTCTACACTACACAATTTCAACATATATAGTGTATATGAGCAAAACATGTATTAGGGCGAGTCCTTTCGCCAAACAAGTAATTTATCCATATATAATATATTCATACAACAAATAATCATGTCAAGCATATTTCCAAAATTTATACGTATACCGTACTTTCTACAAATACCTAGAGTATGTAGAATTTCATATTTTTCATCTTTAATCGAAACAGAAAACGGACAGCACTTTGTACATGTGCAATTGCATGCAGATCATTAATCTATCATTATCTGACATTGAAAGCGTTGAAAACCATAACCTATACACCTAAAGTCCGCACCTTTTGTCGTAGAATCGTAACGAAGTCGATAGGTTTGCTAAGCTTCCGTATTCGGCAATTTGGCAACCTATAGAACGAAATAGGTTAGCTATTTCATAACCTACAACTGTCTAAACCCCAAAACAGATTAGGGTTAGGGTTTCTTACCTAGAAATGACATCGGAAACGCCGGGAAAGCGATGAGAATCAGGCGGTGGAGCTCGAATAGCGGCTGGGAAGAGTGGCAGGGAGATTCTCCCACTGCTCCCACACTTTCTCTCTCTTTTCTCTCTCTTCTCTCTCTCTCAATCTCAAATTCGTATGGCTGCCATGAGAGAAGGTTTAAGGTCCTTATATAGCCTAAAAATTTACCGAAATAGACTTATGTTCAAGGTATACTTACATTATAATCAAATCGGCATTGTTTCAGCTCAAAAGAGGGTTTCTGGCGGGCCTCCTTGAGCCAAAGGTCGGACTTAAGCTCACTAACGCTGGATCTATGTTCTATTAAGTTTTCGTTTCAGTGGAATTTCCAGATCACGCGTGGCGGACCAGTTTCAGTTCAACGGTCAGCGGATCTCGATCGGAGATTCCGAGTACATGTAAATGTGTATGAAATTTCTCCTGATCCGAGGGTGTAATTTGGTCTGATTCTGACGGTCTGGTTGCTTAATACTGATCCGCAAGCGAGTGGTGCCGATTACTATTCAAGATATTTATTTTGAAATTATTTCACATTTCTCACACTCTTCACTCCGAGTTCAAGCGAATAGCGCTGGGACACTATCTGGATTTGATTTCCGAGATGGTTGTCAAGCCCAGCGAGGCGGTCCTAGTTCCTTAACTTTGTGTTAATCGGACTTCCGACGTGCGGTCCAGATCCGATACGGAGTTTCGAGATGCTCCCGTGAGCAGCCGGGTAATGAGATTGATCCTAGGTTTTAGGGTAACCTAGCGTCAATGATTCTACAAGTTTTGGGTCTTGCAGATCGTATTTAAAGTGATTGGTGCTAATTTCACAGGCACGCTAGTTTAACACTAGCTAAATCTCACCAAATTTCTAAAGGATTTAGTCCTGTAAGATTTCTGTCTGAGGTGGTACTTAGTCCTTTGTAGTTTGTATATAAAGTGATCCAAGTTATACTACTTAGCTAGTTTAAGATAGTGTCTATGGTGAAAGTACTTAGAAAATTTAAGGAACAAGGTGGTGAAGGGTGGGATTTGTGAAGGAAATGGATTAAGGAGTGATTTTAGACTGTGGGATTGAGTTTTGACAAGTTGATAAGGTCTTAGGATCGACCCATTGCCTAAGGACGTCTAATCCCAGGTTGGCAAAAATCCGGGATGTTACACTAAGGTACCTCCCTTGCATCATTCCAAACATGATCCATTCTAGGGTCGTCAGTCCTAGTTGATCTCATACGATGGTGTGTTTTCTAGGTCACTGCAAAGACTACCAGGGCTGTTACGTACAAAGGTTACACCACTCCCCCATCACCTCTTTAATGATTCATCACTATACAGAAACAGGCCTAGTTTATACTCTGTTACTACGGGAAGGCTCATCGCCTCACCACAGATTTTAGAGTATGCTCGAGGTCACTCCACTGACACCCTACCAACTGGTAGTCTATTTTCGAAGCCTGACCAGTCCGCTTATTGAGAATGGAACCCGGATGCAGCCCGACTGGGGACCACAGGCAGGCTGTGCCAGCGTAGGCCGACAGCATGAATATAGTGTCCCATACCACCATAATCGGTTCACGAGTCTGGTTGCTCACTGGTCACTACGGGGAGGCACGTGGCCCCAGCGTAGGCTGACAGTTCGACCTCGTTGTCCCATACCACCATGCCCGGCTCATGAGTCTTAGCAGATCGAGGTACCATGGTTAAAAGGGATTTCACTGGTAAGTATGGTACCCTAGGTTCAAGCAGTAGCGTCCAAACATGGTGAACATACATAAGATATATCGGGTTGCTTGAGGAGCTCGGCTAGCTAGAGCGCACAACAAGTTGAGCGATATGAAGCGCATAAGCACTTCGTGTGGCCGACCACTATTGCCAACCGAAGTATGACTCGGGTTCGTCAAACACATCTCACGTGGCAAATAAATCACAGCCACGAATTCAATTCTGGTACCGATTGTCTGGACTATAATCATAGCCCCAAACACAATCAATTTTAGATAGATAAAGCAATAATGGATCAAGATTCAAATCATACAATCAAAGTCTGGTATTATCCGTTTAGGACTGCCAGGGCTGTTGTACGGAATTGTTACACCACTCCCCCATCACCCATGACGGATCATACAACGTAAACATAAATTTAAACATATGCATTACATAGATAAAATCATACAATCAATTGAGCATGTTTATGAAGTACAACATAAGCATGGGTTTGTACATATTCAATTTCTAATCACGCGGATATCTAAAGAAATTATACACATAGTTAAAGAAGTTGAGAATCATATCTCAACACCCTTAAACATTACAATTTACTAATTACTACCCATTCAGACATTTCAACAAACACTTTAAAATACATACATCAACGTACATGACATATGTTGATCACATAGTCATTAGGCCAAATCCTTTCACTAGGGAGTTGCCCCAATCATAACACGCGTACACCCACGACGGATAGTCATGGCAAGTAGGAATCCAAGTTCCATATTCAATTGAACATTTTCACAAACACTTGGGCTACGCATTTCAACATATATAGCGTATAGTGGCCGTGGCGTGATTCAGGGTAAATCCTTTCGTCAAAGGGGTATCGCCAATACAACAATCATATATCCATGACAATTAGTCATGGCGAGCACGAATGAGAATTCTATACTCATTCATCCATTTTCACAAACACTTAAAATACACTATTACAACATACATGGTGTATGTTAGCAACACATGTATTAGGGCTATCCTTTCGCCAAGCGAGTATTTTATCCATATATTATATATTCATACAACAAATAATCATGACAAATACATCTCCAAAATTCATACGTATACGGTATTTTCTAGAATACACAATTTCAACATACATAGTGTATATAAGCAAAACATGTATTAGGGCGAGTCCTTTCGCCAAACAGGTAATTTATCCGCATATAATATATTTATACGACAAATAATCATGTCATACACATTTCCAAAATTTATACGTATACGGTACTTTCTACGAATACCTAGAGTATGTAGAATTCCATATTTTTCATCTTTAATCGAAACAGAAAACAGACAACACTTTGTACATGTACAATTGCATGCAGATCATGAATTTATTATTATCTGACATTGAAAGCGTTGAAAACCATAACCTATACACCTAAAGTCCGCACCTTACACCATAGAATCGCAACCAATCAGCTAGGTTCGTTAGGCTTCCGTATTAGGCAGTTTTGTAGCCTAAAGAGTGAAACCGGTTAGCTATTTCATAACCTATAACCTTCACACCCCAAGACAAATTTAGGGTTAGGATTTCTTACCTTAAAACGGAGTCGGTATCGTCGGGAAAACGGCAAGAACGGAGTGGTGATGCTAGGTAGAGGCAGGAAACAGTAACAGGGAGATTCTCCCACCGCCCTCACACTTTTTCTCTCCTTTTCTCTCTTCTTACTTAGGGCTTTTCCCAATTTGTATGGCTGTGAGAGATGGTGCTCTAAGATCCTTATATAGTCTAAAAAATCTCTGAAATAGACTTAAGTTCAAGGTATACTTATGTTATAACCAAAGCGGCATTGTTTTAGCTCAACGGAGGACTTCTGGAGGGCCTCCTTGAGCCAAAGGTCGGACTTAAGCTCACCGACACCGGATCTATATACTATTAAGTTTTCGTTTTGGTCGGGATTCCCGATCACTCGTGGCGGATGAGTTTCAGTTCAAAGGTCAGCGGATCTCGATCGGAGATTCTGAGTACATGTAAATGTGTATGAAATTTCTCCTGATCCGAGGGTGTAATTTGGTCTGATTCTGACGGTCTGGTTGCTTAAAACTGATCCGCAAGCGAGAGGTGCCAGATTACTATTCAAGATATTTTATTTTGAAATAATTTCACACTTCACACACTCTTCACTCCGAGCTCAAGCGAATAGCGCTGGGACACTATCTGGATTTGATTTCCGAGATGGTTGTCAAGCCCAGCAAGGCGGTCCTAATTCCTTAACTTCGTGTTAATTGGACTTCCGACGTGCGGTCCAGATCTGATACGGAGTTTCAAGATGCTCCCGAGAGCAGCCGGGTAATGAGATTGATCCTAGATTTTTGGGTAACCTAGCGTCAATGATTCTACAAGTTTTGGGTCTTGCAGATCGTATTTAAAGTGATTGGTGCTAATTTCACAGGCACTCTAGTTTAACACTAGCTAAATCTCGCCTAATTTCTAAAGGATTTAGTCCTGAGTGATTTCGGTCTGAGGTGGTACTTAGACCTTTGTTGCAATATTTTAGTTTAAGTATTATTCTTCATCACCTAAACTTTAAGGTAGTGTCTAATGTGAATGTACTTAGAAGGATTTAAGGAACGAGGTAATGAAAGGTGAGATTTGTGAAGAAAATGGTTTGAAAAGGGACTTAGGACCCTTGAGTTGAGTGTTTGTGAAGTTAAACAGGAGTTGGGATTGTCCCATCGCCTAAGGACGTCTAATCCCAGGTTGGCAAAAATTCAGGCTGTTACAATCTACCCCCCTTAAAACAAAATTTCGTCCCCGAAATTGGCTAAGGGTAATAAAGAAAGATTTAATTATTTCTTTGCCTAAGTTTATTGCGTAGGGTATATACTAGCCTGGTTCATTTTAGTCTACCCCCCTTAAAACTTATTTCTTTATCCATTTCTCATACCTGATGGTTTACTACATTTTATTTCTTTACCTATTTGGAGTCTTGATGACAATCCCCAATAATTTAGAGTAAGATGACTATTTTCATTGTTTGACCAACACGGAGAGACGGTTATAGTGGGCTTGATCCTGATACATTGATCATCTACCTTGCCAGGGTAGAAGGCTCATCGTATCCCTTCCTAATCCTGATGGATCCTGGTCTTCTGCTCGGCTAAGCAGTGAGTCCGTTGGCAGTCGCCCAGGATTGAGAATTGGGTCAAGTCGCGAATGCTTCGCAGTTGTTTATTTCAGAAACTCCATAGTCCGATCACTCTAAAAGCTTAGGGAATGACCATCGCTGAAAGGTTCAAATATCCTCTTTCTAAGGTTGCCCTGTAGGTCTTGGTTTAAGAGAGTCCTTAATATAATCTATATTCAAGGACAAGGTAAATCCATGTCCTAATAGATCATCCTAAAGAGGTTTCTAAGAGTATAACATTGAATGTGGGCAGTGACCTCAAAGGCCAAAGGCGCTGCAGTTGCGGATTCAGGTGTCACAGCGGCAAGCGCATGCACATGGGCTCGTTGAGGATGATTTGGTTGCGTTGCCGTAGTTCGTTGAGGTGGCCTACTCTGAGGTACAGACGAGCGGTAAAATGGTTGCACTGGTGGTGCAGGTCGTAAGGGTGGAGCTGATGTATCATGTGGCGGTAGACGGTCGGTGTTTTGAGGTGGCGTAATCCCGTTGTCTTTCATTTTGGTAAAACAAAAGGGGTCAGTGTGTCCCCCTCTGTTGCAATACGTACACCGACGTTTCGCTCGCCTTTGCTGGGTCAGCAGAGCCTCAGGCCTGGGAGGCGAATCTTCAGGTGGCCTCTTGCCGAGGATAGGCCTGCTTGTGTCTCAGCAGGACGTGCAGGTGGTGAAGGTGGAGTCGCACTGCCACGCTGGGACAAGGCCTCAGAAATAGTGGCCATAAGTTGCTGGTGCTGCCGCTGCTGCTGCATCTACTGCTGATACATCATCAACAACAACTGCTCGAACCTATCAGTAGGTGGAGCGGCCAGCGGCTCATACGGCGTCGAAGAGGATACCTGGTTCTGCTCGCGAACCGGTGGTGCATAAGGGGGTAGTCCAACTGTAGGACCAGTGGGAGGCAGAGACTCAGGTATAGTCCTGCGATCAGGGTCCAAACTAGGGTCTCTGCGACCATCACCCCGAGAAGGAGCCTGGTCCATCGTATTAGTGAGTAGGAGGTGTGCTGTGCTCCGCGTATATTTCCGCGGCAGGCCCTATACAACATAGGGTGCAACGCATGTGAGATGAAGCAAATCAACCCAATACACAAGCACTTAAGCATTCCACACGCTCCATAGCAAAAGAAGTTGCAAGCTTTTCATTTACCCAAATTGTCACAATACATGGATAACAAAGTTACATGAATCATGACTGAAGATGCATGTGAGCTAATTACAACCAAGCTTCAAATACTTAAAACATACTACGAACTACTACTACATCCATCAACAAGAAAACATAAGTCGCCTAATGCGGTAACTGTATTGGGGTAGAGATTGTATGTGAAGATGTGATGCAGTAGATCGAATTTTTTGTCATATGGGACGCTAGCAGACTCTTGTTTGGCTGTCACGGAACCAGCTGGGAACAAAGGAACCGAGTGCGACAATCTCTTTCATGAGCAGTCCCCAGATTCTGTTCGCTAGCATGTACGTCACCAAGGGGCATATTCATAAGCCGCGCAATCACCCTCACATCAATAGTGGGAAACAGATCCACCCCAACTAAGAGCCGGAACTGCAACGGTTCCAGTGTAGGCTCATGAATGTTGGCGTAGAAGGCTCGGACAGTACCAGCATTGGCGTGACCTCTGGCCTCAAACAGCGGACCCCAATGGGCCACCTCCAATTTCTCGAGCAAGAAGTATTCGCCGAAGAGTCGCCCATCTAACTAAGCTTCAAACAACACTCTTTGATCCTCATACACTCCATGAGGTAGTGCCGCCAACTGAGCTCTCACAGCAGGATTTCGTGGGTCGAGATACCGCTTCGTCTGCAACTCCCGCTCAATGTGCATGTTCGCCGGGGCGACTCTAGGTCGCCTTGAACGTGTAGGGCGACTAGGCCCAGCCTCATCAGCGGCACTCTTTCTCTTGCCCATCAGAGAGAGGATGGTGGAGATGGAGAAAATGGCCGTAACAATTTTTAAAAAAAAAACCCATGGGAAATAACGAAATAAGAGAGAAAGGGTTGACTTCTTTGGTTCTCCACGAATAGTTGCCCTAACAGGTGTTGAAGAGGGCCAAAAGACAAGGAATGAAGAAAGAGAATGGGGAGAACAGGTGGGGAGAAAGTTCACACGAGTTTTGGAGCTCCAATGGGCGTGTGGGGGTCCAAATGAGAGGAACGAAGAGGGAATGGAGAGGGGGGCTGCAATGCACGATGGGAAAGGGTAGGCTGTGGTCGAAAACAGTAGAGAAGAGGATTGGAGAGGCGATTTGCGAGAGATGGCAACAATGCAAGAGGGAAAAAATGGCTTGGGGAGGGCATTTGTGAAGGAGCTCGGGGTTTGAGTAATGCAAATATGTCGGGAGTGGTACCAGGGGGTTTGTAAAACCCCCAAAACCCATCGGCCCAGGCCACGGGCCCGCCCAGCCAGAAAAGCGGCGAGGCCTCGCCAAAAAAATTTCCGATTTTAAAAAGGGGGCCCCATGGTCTTGTTCGTACAGTCCCCTAGGCCCCAAAAAACACTGGGTCCCACCTTGGAACCCACTGGAAGTGCTCTGTTTGGCCCCCCGACCCCGATTCGCTCAATTTCGGGTAGTTTCGGGATAATCGGACGTATCTTGCAATCCGGAATGAGTTATCTGACGTAAAATATATGAATTTGGGGTAGAACGAGCTAATGAAGCCAACCAACCCTGCTATGCTAGGTTGCGCAACCCGAAATTGCAAAAAAATCCTCCGATTGACGGTCGTTTCCCCGTTTCAATTTTGTTTTAGTAAAAATAGTAGTTTTAGCTTGATTACTCTTACTCCGTTGGATTTTAGGAGTTGTGCTCATCGCGTAAAGAGCTTAGAATAATTAGGAGAACAATTTGGTGAAGTCAAATAGGACACTTACTATATTTTTTGGCCGAAAACCTTGCGCACTAGTACGCATCATAACCTAGGAGTTTTAGTTGTAATTTGTTTCTGATTTCTTCCCCATTACTTGGTATCCCTATTCAAGGGTTGTGAACTCATTTTTCTTTTGTCATTCATTAATCAATTTCAAATTTATTAGAATTTATTTCTATTCTTTGCTTTCCTTTCCTCGTGGATTCGAGGAGTCTCTGTGAGGAGTCCAGTGAAGCACCGAGGATGCAGAGTAGTTATCATCATCACTCTTATTCCGTATTCTACCAATTTCCAATGGTTGGGATGAGGTGGATTGTGATCTAGAATCAGCAATGGATGGCCTAGGAATGTTTTAAGGTCGACCGTGCGACCATAGTTGAATACAGACTCAATTTCGGTGTTCATTTTCAGTGAACTTTGCCAATTGGCGAAATCGGAATACCTATGACTGTTTCTACGTTCCGTCGCTCCCTCCTAAGTCAGAGTGCGCCAGAGTGTGTCGTGTGACCATAACTCAGGTCCGGTTTAATCCAAATCATGCTCTGATACCAACTGTAACATCCCGAAAAATCGAGGGTCGAGTAGTAACTTAACACTCGAGTTCCAGAACATCACTTATGCAACATAGATAATGATGATTAAATGTTGTCTGTGTTAATACAATAAACATGAGCGAGATTCAACCAAAACAGTAATTCATACTCCAGATCCATGTATAAAACATAAGAGGAAGACTGAAAGGTGTATATAGATATATATGAAACAAAACATTCTCGATCTCCAGAGTATGAACACTAACTGAGTCACCGAATATACACATGTTGGTTCTGAATCAAAATGTCAAAATAGTACAACTGAAATTATCAACCCTATAGCCCCGTAGCACTGGACAGCCTATGCGAAGCCTCCAGCGAACTGCATGTAGGAGAACTCTTGATCGTCATATAAGTCGGGCTCAGTCTCCTGTGCTCCAGTGATACCTGCATCTGATACAAGGTCTGGTGGGTGTTTTAAAACATCGTCCCGTAATATGGGAATGAGTGGCCAACTCAGTGGAACAATAAAGCATAGGTTAACATGTTATCAACTCAATCAAGCAGTAATGATAAAGCAGTACAATCAAACAATTCTAACTACTCTTATTAATGCAAGTATGAATGACATGATGTATGCCCTCACCACACCCTCCCTCGTGCGACCACCATCTCACGTTCGCGGCATGCTGCCGTCCCTCAGTGGTCCATATCTTCCAGGCACATGCAATGCATGATGAGCATGATTACCGAGTTATTATTAGTCCATTTCAAACAGCAGGATTGGGAAACTAAGGTACCTCCCTTGCATCATTCCCAAACATGAGCCATTCTAGGGTCATCAGTCCTAGTTGATCTCATACGATGGTGTGTTTTCTAGGTCACTGCAAAGGCTACCAGGGCTGTTACGCACAAAGGTTACACCACTCCCCCATCACCTCTTTAACGATTCATCACTATACAGAAACATGCTTAGTTTATACTCTGTTACTACGGGAAGGCTCATCGCCTCACCGCAGATTTTAGAGTATGCTCGAGGTCACTCCACTGACACCCTACCAACTGGCAGTCTATTTTCGAAGCCCGACCAGTCCGCTTATTGAGAATGGAACCCAGATGCAGCCCGACTGGGGACCACAGCCAGGCTGTGCCAGCGTAGGCCGACAGCACGAATATAGTGTCCCAAACCACCATAATCGGTTCACGAGTCTGGTTACTCACTGGTCACTACGGGGAGGCACGTGGCCCCAGCGTAGGCCGACAGCTCGACCACGGTGTCCCATACCACCATGCCCGGCTCATGAGTCTTAGCGGATCGAGGTACCATGGTTAAAAGGGATTTCACTGGTAAGTTTGGTACCCTAGGTTCAAGCAGTAGTGTCCAAACATGGTGAACATACATAAGACAGATCGGGTTGCTTGACGAGCTCGGCTAGCTCGAGCCCACAACAAGTTGAGCGATATGAAGCGCATAAGCACTTCGTGTGGCCAACCACTATCGCCTACCGAAGTACGACTCGGGTTCGTCGAACACATCTCACATGGCAAATGAATCACAGCCACGAATTCAATTCTGGTACTAATTATCTAGACTATAATCATAGCCCCAAACACAATCAATTTTAGATAGATAAAGCAATAATGGATCAAGATTCAAATCATACAATCAAAGTCTGGTATTATCCGTTTAGGGCTGCCAGGGTTGTTGCACGGAATCGCACACCACTCCCCCATCACCCATGACGGATCATACAACGTAAACATAAATTTAAACATATGCATTACATAGATAAAATCATACAATCAATTGAGCATGTTTATGAAGTACAACATAAGCATGGGTTTGTACATATTCAATTTCTAATCACACGGATATCTAAAGAATTATACCATAGTTTAAGAAGTTGAGAATCATATCTCAACACCCTTACATTACAATTTACTAATTACTACCCATTCAGACATTTCAACAAACACTTTAAAATACATAATCAACGTACATGACATATGTTGATCACATAGTCATTAGGCCAAAATCCTTTCACTAGGAGTTGCCCCAATCATAACACGTGTACATGCACGACGGATAGTCATGGCAAGTAGGAATCCAAGTTCCATATTCAATTGAACATTTTCACAAACACTTGGGCTACGCATTTCAACATATATAGCGTATAGTGGCCGTGGCGTGATTCAAGGCAAATCCTTTCGTCAAAGGGGTATCGCCAATATAACAATCATATATCCATGACAATTAGTCATGGTGAGCACGAATGAGAATTCTATACTCATTCATCCCATTTTCACAAACACTTAAAATACACTATTACAACATACATGGTGTATGTTAGCAACACATGTATTAGGGCTATCCTTTCGCCAAGCGAGTATTTTTATCCATGTATATATATTCATACAGCAAATAATCATGACAAATACATCTCCAAATTCATACGTATACGGTATTTTCTAGAATACACAATTTCAACATACATAGTGTATATAAGCAAAACATGTATTAAGGCGAGTCCTTTCGCCAAACGGTAATTTATCCACATATAATATTTATATGACAAATAATCATGCGAGTCCTTTCGCCAAACAGGTAATTTATCCACATATAATATATTTATATGACAAATAATCATGTCATACACATTTCCAAAATTTATACGTATACAGTACTTTCTACAAATACCTAGAGTATGTAGAATTCCATATTTTCATCTTTAATCGAAACGGAAAACAGACAACACTTTGTACATGTGCAATTGCATGCAGATCATGAATCTATCATTATCTGACATTGAAAGCATTGAAAACCATAACCTATACACCTAAAGTCCGCACCTTACACCATAGAATCACAACCAATCAGCTAGGTTCGTTAGGCTTCCGTATTCGGCAGTTTTGTAGCCTAAAGAGTGAAACCGGTTAGATATTTCATAACCTATAACCTTCACACCCCAAAACAGATTTAGGGTTAGGGTTTCTTACCTTAAAATGGAGTCGGTATCGTCGGGAAAACGGCAAGAACGGAGTGGTGCAGCTAGGGTAGAGGCAGGAAACAGTAACAGGGAGATTCTCCCACCTCCCTCACACTTTCTCTCTCCTTTTCTCTCTTCTTACTTAGGGCTTTTCCCAAATTCGTATGGCTGTGAGAGATGGTGCTCTAAGATCCTTATAATCTAAAAAATCTCTGAAATAGACTTAAGTTCAAGGTATACTTATGTTATAACCAAAGCAACATTGTTTCAGCTCAACGGAGGACTTCTGGCGGGCCTCCTTGAGCCAAAGGTCGGACTTAAGCTCACCGACACCGGATCTACATACTATTAAGTTTTCGTTTCGGTCGGGATTCCCGATCACTCATGGCGGACGAGTTTCAGTTCAAAGGTCAGCGGATCTCGATCGGAGATTCTGAGTACATGTAAATGTGTATGAAATTTCTCCTGATCCGAGGGTGTAATTTGGTCTGATTCTGACGGTCTGGTTGCTTAAAACTGATCCGTAAGCGAGAGGTGCCAGATTACTATTCAAGATATTTTATTTTGAAATAATTTCACATTTCTCACACTCTTCACTCCGATCTCAAGCGAATAGCGCTGGGACACTATCTGGATTTGATTTCCTAGATGGTTGTCAAGCCCAACAAGGCGGTCCTAATTCCTTAACTTCGTGTTAATCGGACTTCCGACGTGCGGTCCAGATCTGATACGGAGTTTCAAGATGCTCCCGAGAGCAGCCGGGTAATGAGATTGATCCTAGATTTTTGGGTAACCTAGTGTCAATGATTCTACAAGTTTTGGGTCTTACAGATCGCATTTAAAGTGATTGGTGCTAATTTCACAGGCACTCTAGTTTAACACTAGCTAAATCTCGCCTAATTTCTAAAGGATTTAGTCCTGAGTGATTTCGGTCTGAGGTGGTACTTAGACCTTTGTTGCAATATTTTAGTTTAAGTATTATTCTTCATCACCTAAACTTTAAGGTAGTGTCTAATGTGAAAGTACTTAGAATGATTTAAGGAACGAGGTAATGAAAAGTGAGATTTGTGAAGAAAATGGTTTGAAAAGGGACTTAAGACCCTTGAGTTGAGTGTTTGTGAAGTTAAACAGGAGTTAGGATTGTCCCATCGCCTAAGGATGTCTAATCCCAGGTTGGCAAAAATCCAGGCTGTTACACTTGAAACCATCACCAAGTTTGCATGAGAGCCATTACAGTTGGATCGGGGTTGTCATCCAACCTGGATCGTGGATATGAGTAGGGAATGACAACAACGACGCATAGAAGACGAGAACCACGAACCATTTACATGGGACGTATTTGTCGTGTTATAATGGGTCGTTTTCTACTGTTAAATGGTAGTTGTTGTCATGTTATGTGGGTGGTGCATGTTACGACCAGCATACAAGGTGTAACACACCACATGAAACCATCAGACAAAGACGAGCCACGTAGGGCAACAAACCCGACCCACATAACATGACAAGGATGACCAATGTAGGCTAGTCACACAACGTGACTTAAGCAAACAATAACGACCCATGTCATCTTCATGACCCTTCTGCCTTTCGACGACGACCGATATCGGCTGCCACCGACGATCCGTATAATCTCATAACATCATTAGTGTGCACTGCCATGTAAAAATTACAAACAGGGACTAGTGTAACATGAAAATCTAGACCCAGTTATTATCTTGTGGCGCGCTGATTACAAGGGGTCGAATGAGCTGCGTGGATCATCTTCAGTGGTTGAGAGGAAGGAAAATCGGCAAATCCCTACGGAAAGAGACAAAACCAACGTTGAAGGAAAGAGGATGTAGGGGATTGACGACATCTTCCACTTCACCTCCATTGGTTTCAATGGAAGAGAGAAGCAAAGAATAATACACTAAAGCGAAAATCACGATCCATTGTAAAATTAAACAAACGATCCATGACAACTACAATCCATAGAACATGACAGCAACGACCTATATAATACAGAGACTTTCAGAAGAGAGAGAAGCGCGACATGCAAGCCAATACCCTGAAAAATTCTTCCACCTAAGTTTGCAAATGGAGATATTATCATTCTCCTCACTAACATCGTCTGTGCTTATAAACTACGACCCTTTCCGTAGGATTCAGTGCGAGTGGCCGGAGTAAGCGCCACATGCAGCAGCCAAGACAACGACCATCTAACATGCAGTAGGGAACGTAACGCCATGGTTCTAATTTCTACTATATAAATAAAAGCTCCATTGTTTATTTTCGGCCTATTACCATGATTTACAGGGGGACCGGATTAGGGTCGTGGTTGTGAACCAGAACAACGATCGTGGACAAAAACCACGATCTAACATGCATGTGAACCATGAGATCAGATCACATCACTGTTTCATGGGTGTCATACAGACCGTGGCGTTGTTGTTATGGATCATGGTTTTCGTCTTGGCTGGGTCGTGGATATGATGGTCGAAGGATCGTTGTTGTAAGACGATATGTATTGTTATTAGTGTTACATGGTTGTGGCTTAATATGTTGGTATAAAATTTACATTGTTTACGAAATGTCATTTGAACTGTAATATATATATATACTTCATGATACATGAACCTTGGAGAGTGTTAACCATGACCCACAAATGATTGTGCATTTGAACAACGACCAATAGAGGAAACGGTGAGCTTAACAACGCGTCGTGTCACTCACTAAGGTGGACCATGGTTGTCGTATAAATGGGCCGTGTTTATTATAAGATAATGGTTAATTGAGACGATCGGGTGGTGGATGTTACGACCAGCATACAAGGTGTAACACACCACATGAAACCATCAGACAAAGACGAGCCACGTAGGGCAACAAACCCGACCCACATAACATGACAAGGATGACCAATGTAGGCTAGTCACACAACGTGCCTTAAGCAAACAATAACGACCCATGTCATCTTCATGACCTTCTGCCTTTCGACGACGACCGATATCGGCTGCCACCGATGATCCGTATAATCTCATAACATCATTAGTGTGTACTGCCATGTAAAAATTACAAACAGGGACTAGTGTAACATGAAAATCTAGACCTAGTTATTATCTTGTGGCGCGCTGATTACAAGGGGTCGAATGAGCTGCGTGGATCATCTTCAGTGGTTGAGAGGAAGGAAAATCGGCAAATCCCTGCGGAAAGAGACAAAACCAATGTTGAAGGAAAGAGGATGTAGGGGATTGACGACATCTTCCTTCACCTCCATTGGTTTCAATGGAAGAGAGAAGCAAAGAATAATACACTAAAGCGAAAATCACGATCCATTGTAAAATTAAACAAACGATCCATGACAACTACAATCCATAGAACATGACAGCAACGACCTATATAATACAGAGACTTTCAGAAGAGAGAGAAGCGCGACATGCAAGCCAATACCCTGAAAAATTCTTCCACCTAAGTTTGCAAATGGAGATATTATCATTCTCCTCACTAACATCGTCTGTGCTTATAAACTACGACCCTTTCCGTCAGATTCAGTGCGAGTGGCCGGAGTAAGCGCCACATGCAGCAGCCAAGACACGACCCATCTAACATGCAGTAGGGAACGTAACGCCATGGTTCTAATTTCTACTATATAAATAAAAGCTCCATTGTTTATTTTCGGCCTATTACCATGATTTACAGGGGGACCGGATTAGGGTCGTGGTTGTGAACCAAGAACGTTCGTGGACAAAAACCACGATCTAACATGCATGTGAACCATGAGATCAGATCACATCACTGTTTCATGGGTGTCATACAGACCGTGGCGTTGTTGTTATGGATCATGGTTTTCGTCTTGGCTGGGTTGTGGATATGATGGTCGAAGGATCGTTGTTGTAAGACGATATGTATTGTTATTAGTGTTACATGGTTGTGACTTAATATGTTGGTATAAAATTTACATTGTTTACGAAATGTCATTTGAACTGTAATATATATATATATATATACTTCATGATACATGAACCTTGGAGAGTGTTAACCATGACCCACGAATGATTGTGCATTTGAACAACGACCAATAGAGGAAACGGTGAGCTTAACAACGCGTCGTGTCACTCACTAAGGTGGACCATGGTTGTCGTATAAATGGGCCGTGTTTATTATAAGATAATGGTTGATTGAGACGATCGAACATAGACGGCAACCACGAAGAATTACAAATGCGAACCACAACCAATTTAACGTGACAGCCGCGATCCAAATCAACTACGACCATTGCTTCACGTATATCACAACCAACACATAAAATGACAACAATGACCTACGTTTCAATCCATCTCAGGATACATGTGTCATGAAACCAAGACCTAACCAATGATAGTCATGACCCATGTTTCATGACAACCACGACCCAATGTGGATGATAATCACGGGCCTTTATGCATCTATGCCATGAATATAGTGTACACAACTATAGGTAGTGGTTTTCATGATACAATGATCGTGGTTGTAAATGGTTGGTGCAAAAAATCAGTGCAAGAAACTACGATCTGACCATATCAAATAACAACTATGTCAAATTATTCACATCAAATAGAAACATATTACAGGAAAACCACGAACGGAATAAGAAGACAACCACGACCATCTGATAATTTCATTCAGGATCCAAATTTCATCAGAACCAAGACATATACAACGTTACAACAACCCATATCAAATGATACCACGAACCACGGAGCTTTGATCAATAGTGGGGCGTGATTGTCCCTTGCGTTGTGTCGTGGTTATGATGAGTAGGTTGTCAAATACATCACGACCAACTATTCATGTGAAACACAACCCACATGCCCTGACAGTCACGACCTAATATTCATGTGAAACACGACCCATTGTAAGTCAACCACGACCGATCTAACAGGGCAAATACATCCCATATTACATTTACAACCACGAAATGTTCAATCCCACATCCGAGAATATATTTATAACAAGGAACAAGGGTAAAGCGGAAGATAACTGCTGATGTCGTTGAAGCACTGATCGGTGCATACCTTAGCACAGGAAGTGAAATGTCAGCATTATTTTTCATAGAGTGGCTTGGTATGAAGGTCAGAATGGTCGACAAATTTCCAGAAGTCAGACCAGTGCCGGTGAAACCTGAGAGTTATGTGAATATTAGCCATCTTGAATCACTATTACATTATTGATTTCGTGACCGATCTTTACTGGTTGAAGCATTGACTCATGGGTCATATCTGATTCCACATATCCCAAGATGTTATCAGGTAATCGCTTCATCATTGTTCGTCTGCTAAAATTTATTTTCATCGTGATTGTAATCTGTAAGAAGGACACCTGAAATTAAGCAGAAGAGAACGAGGGAACATGTTTAGGCAGGATCCATTCCATCCATCTGATAAGGAGTCCTATGTTCACCATGTATCATAAATTACATTGAGTACTTCAATGAGAAGTACGAGGTTGTCCTCCACCACCATAATTATAATTAGTATAGATCGTGGTGAACATGCAACAACTGTGACCAATATTACATTACAACAACGACAGATATACGTACTTTTGATTTTCGATATCCACGTATGCCATGTCCTGCACATTTTCCTCTGGCTGGGTGCCACATGAAACTGTCGAGTTGGCGGAGATCAAAAATTGTCTTCATTGGGGATTTGAATAATCAGCTCCATCATTTTGAATGAGAGCGCAAGGAAATGCATGAATTGGCTTGTGGAAGTGTTGCCAGAGAACTACTCTTATAGGCTGGCCATTCAATGGTCAAGGCGCCAATTCTTAAGCGTCCCATGTGATTCGGTATGGTCACACGGATAACGGAGGGTCGGGCTCGGTGCCCAATGGATTACGGGGAAGTAGGGACTTCAGTGTGATTTCTCGAAGAAGAAGAATGTGTGCGCGGTCTCCAGGGGGGGGTCGTTATAAAGGCGGTATTTCTAACATCGGGAAACCAATAGTCGCACGACATCCTACTGACATTAACCACTCGATTATCAAGTTCGAGGTTGAACAAAGCGATATATATATATATATTATATATATATATATATATATATATATAATATATATATATACGATTACATAATTTCATATTTACATTATTCAAGATGACAATTTACAACTAATAACCTCCTGTATTGTCATCTGATCCATCAAAACTGCTATTGGAGGAGTGTCTTCCTGTATTGTCATCTGATCCATCAGAACTGCTATCTATTTTTTTATATACATATTGGTTCACTTCATCCGAGTCGGAAGGCGAAGAGATATTTCCCTTGTGCTCTTTTACACTTTGAACTAGATTTTTCAAACTTTCTTTGTGTGAAGAATTGTATGTAGTACCCAATGCCCTATAAAATTCACCGAGACGGGTCAGGAATTTGAATTTCTTACTCTTTTTTCTTCTTGGTTATTGCACTCGATCCGGCTTCAACATTGTGTTGTCTTTGACTCGAATATCGCTGGGGTCTAGAAACTTCTTCCATACAGCGTTTTAAGGCGAGTTGGACATGTTTTTCCTCCAAAGCTATTAATCTAGCATCCTCCACTGCGTCTTTTGTGATTTTCATTTGTGTACTATATTCAGAAGCACATGGTTTGGATGGAGTGGAAGGGTTTCTATTCAAATCTAATAGGGCTTGAAACAGTTTTCCGACCTCATCGGGGGCATTGGGGCATGGTTTTGCATCACCACCTCGACATGACAAGTGTAACCGAAACCGATGAGTATTATTCATAATCTTTGTGCCACACAAACCACACTTGATCTTTGATTTTCCAGTTCCTGGTGGTGATTCAAGAAGGGAAGCATAGACCCAAATGTCTGACGATGGGTAAGATGACGACATATCTACACTCAGTTTGTAACAAAAAAAAACAAATCAAAATATTGATAAATAATTACAACAACGATACTGTGGCTGTTATTGTGATCTATGTTGGCATAACCATGACCCATATAGCACTACTATTATGATTCACAGCCACGGCCCACGGAAGATGGGACAACACCCAAAAGCTCTAGATGTAAACAAATAGGTCACAACCGACGTCGATGCACTTTCGTCCCTCCTGGCTGAGGCTGAGGCTGATGATGACTTAATATGTTGGTTTAAAATTTACATTGTTTGCAACATGTCATTTGAACTGTAATACATATACTTCATGGTACATTTTCATGGGACTAGACTAGGGCGTGGTTGTGAACCACAAACCAACATGGACAATAACCATGATATAACATGCATGTGAACGACGAGATCAGATCACGCCACAGTTTCGTGGTTGTCATACAGACTGTGTCGTTGTTGTTATGCACCGTGGTTTTTGTTTTAGACGGGTCATGGTTATAATGTTAAACGGATCGTGATTGTAAGATTATATGCGTGGTGGTTCTGATATCACAGGGGTCCTGGTTGTCACGATATATGGACCTTAGTTGGCATCCACATTCAACCACCCATATACAACAACGATCCATTATGCATGTCAACCAACTTCCAATTGTTCGCGAACAATTACGACCTATCTCATTCACCAACCCATTAAAGACTATAAGCAGAAGAAACATCGAATGCAACAAATCAATTCACCATTCAACGTCAAATTAGTGTTTGGCTTTCTTCGCTGACGCCCCGTCTGTCAACCACGATCCATTATGCAATAAACCACGACGACGACCGTGATTGCAGTTGTCATACCATACATATCTTTCATGTCATATACATTGAGGCATGATTCACAGCCACGATGCACATAACATGTTGTCATGCTATATATTTTATTATAGTCATATCCATTGGGTCGTGGTTGACGCACACGACCCACATAACATAATAACCAGTGTACACCGATCCTGTCAACCATTACCTTGCTTTGCATTGAGATACGCTAAACTTGTAGATATGCTCGCTGACTGGCGATGGAGGGGCCCAGTGAAGAAGATTCAAAACCAGTAAAAATCAAAAAACAAGGATTAGGGATAAAAAGTGAAGGGGTAAAGTGAAGTAGTCCCAGAGAAGAAGCTCCAAGATATAGTCGTGATCCACATGGGGACACGTAAGCGTCCGTAAGAGCGGGAAGATATAGTCGGTGATCCGCATGGGGACATGTAAGGGTCCATAAAAGCATCGAAGATATAGTCGGTGTTCCGTAAGACACATCAAACTGCAAATATTCTCTGATCCGCACCATCCATTTAATTTGTAACATCGAGAAACCCAACAAATGGTCAAAATATTCAAATCCAATGGACCACAACAGTAAAACCAATAGTTTTCGTAAAATAAATTAAATAAAATGATTTGAAGAACTTTACGCAGTGTGGGCCACTGATGGCTCAATACGTGCCACTATAGAATTTTTCGAGGAAATCCATCGTCCATGAACAATTCCAACGAATTAGATTCGATTTATGATAGGCCCATAGACTAGAACCAGGTGATCGACGATTGGTCTTCTGCGTTTGGAACCATAAGCGAAATCTCACCTTTTTAACATGCAAAATGTGTATACGTGTCATATTCGGTATGAACATGAACTAGATGTATGGGTCCACAGTGATATATATGTCATCTAAACCAACCATCGTACTGTAATGACCGTGTAATGGCTAAAATAAGTTGCCTGATTTATGGATCTTGAATGTAATGATATATAGGTCGCGGATGTCGTGTAGCAAAAATTGGTTTACGTGTTATATGGTTCGTGGTTGACGTGAAGCTTTGATAGCAGTTGTCATTCGATATGGTCGTAATGTTATACGAATCGTGGTTGTGTTGCATGGGTCGCAGTCCACATTTATAATGCGTCGTCTTGTCATCGTTTGGGTCGCGTTTCAAAAAAGGCACTGACTGAAAGCAAGCAAGACGCATTAACATGACAATCACGACCCATGAATAACAAAAACCACAACCTATTGTTATATACACTATTTCCATATTTGGGTCATGCTTCAAATGCATAAATGCTCATGATAATCATCAATATTTGTGTCGTGATTAACATGATACATGGGTCATGACTGTCATTAAATTTGGGTCGTGAAAGCACGACCCTGAATGATATATCATATGGTTCGTTGTTGTCGTGTTATCTGGGTTATGTTGTCGTGTTGTTAAATTTGTTCGTGGTTCTTGTCCATGTTGAATCGTATTCGACATCCGCAAGCGCATGAGGATCACGGCCATCCAACATGGAAACCACGATCAATCTGTCATGAGAACCACGATGCGTTGGTAAGTTCATGATCCACTATTGATGACAGTCACGACCCATCAACTTGCAGAGCCTTGAGCACCACAACAACTATCCAAGCTTGTCAATGGGTCCTGACACTCATGACGAGTGGGCCGTGGTTGTCATGTTGTATGGGTCGTGTTTCTCATTCTATCGTGGTTGTTTGCGATGATCCAACACGGATGACAACCACGAACATATTAACGACAGTGAACCATAACAAATTTTACGTGACAATATCGACCTAGATAAAACGACAACAACGACCTATGTATCAATCCATTCAGGGTCCATGTATCATGACAAACAAGACCTATATAATGACAGTCATGACCCATGTTTCATGTCAACCACGACCCAACGTGGATGATAATCACGAGCCACGAACAGGAAGATGGCTAGTGCAAAAAATCAGTTCAAGAAACTAAGGTGTTGACATATCAAATGACAACTACGATCGATGCTTCGCATCAACTAAATGTCCACCGCCTGTGACTGGAGTATCGTTCGTTTTTGGACTCCTACCATTTAATCATCTGTAGAAACATATGGATGACATGGATGAAACACATACATGGTGGTGGGGTCCACAGAGTGTCGAGAACCAGCAATTGGCCAGTGTCGTGGTTTGTAGCCGATATGCACCTTTCTCGGGGTTTGCAATGGCAGGTGACCTCTACTTCACTCTTCGTCCGTACGTCTCCTAAACCAAGGTCAGGACCATTTTCGTACCCTCCAACCGCAGAAACGTGTCAGAAGGCCTTCATTTACGAACGCGAATTGCGTACTACCCCCGCAAGACCAAAGCTGCGCACGGGCAGTCCTGTGGGCGTGCCCATTGTGATGTATTTGTACATCCAAGCCATTTATCCCTTTTCCCAGATTATTTTAAGGTATCGAAACTAACATGGAGTAGATCCAATGGTCAACTGGATCACACCATAGATGACGCTTGCAACTAATGCAACTGACATTTAACGCTTTGTGCATTTTATAGGAGCCAGCTTATAATTTGGTGTGGTCCACTTGTGCGTTGGATCCACCACATTTTTTGTGCTCGTTCCTTGTCCATCATGTATGTATTTCATCCACGCCGTCCATATATATTTCAAGATCATTTTATAGTAACCATAAAACATGGCTACCAAAAAAAAAGAGTTATATCCCAATTAAATAGAAAGTAGACCACATCACAAGAAATAGTGGTGAATGAGCATCGTCGGTGATCCCTATTATTTTTTAGATCAAGCCCTAGAATGTTCTGTCAGAATAGATTTACGATCGTGCCTGACGAATATGCCACTGACCTCATTTCAGAAGACGTGATGACTTGGAGTGAAACAGAGGTCACCTGTTGTTGTAACCTCGAAAAACGGACGGATCGACTACTCCTCGGGACACCGGCCAATGGCTGGTGTTCAGCGCTCTATGGGCCCACGAATATTACATGAAAACAACGATGCATATTACATTACAATCACGACCCATATACATCGACAACAGCGATGCATGTTACATTACTACCACAACGAATATTAGATAATAACAACGATGCATATTACATTACAATCACGACCCATATTACATCAACAACAACGATGCATGTTACATTACCACCACAACAAATATTATATCGACAACAACGATGCATGTTACATTACAGTTACGACCCATCTACATCGACAACAACGATGCATGTTACATTACCGCCACAATGAATATTACATGATAACAACGATGCATATTACATTACAATCACGACCCATATTACATCGAAAACAATGATGCATGTTCCCTTACCGCCACGACGAATATTACATGATAACAATGACCCATAGTACAATATAACTAGCGCCGATGTTCACCACGACCCACATAACTTGATAACAACGGCCGATGAGCACCATGAAAAAACAATTGCAATATTATGAATGGCTATGTTTATTGTACGACCCATAACATGAGATATTTGATATCTACATATGCCATGTCCTAACTTTGAAGAACTAGATTTCCATACTTGTCCACATGAACAGATCAAACTATGTGGATGGGCAGATTTCTATACACATAGAGCTCATAACATCATTTCTCCAGCCACGCCTCTCCTCTATAAACACGACGGCCGTCCTTCAGAGGGAGAGGGTGAGTAACCTTCATGTGTTAAAACTCTCTATCCCTTTAGAGGGAGAGGGAGAGTAACCTTCATGTGCTATTCACGGTTCTGCATCCTCAGCCGTCCTTGTGATCAACTCGTTGACCATTGAAGGACCGGATCGTCGAATGACCATTGAAACACCACAACCCATATTTCATGATAACCACGACCCATAAAACATGACAACCACGACCATAATTAAAATACATTGTGAGGATCTGTTCTCTTTGAAGGGCACCCAGTGAGATGAAAAACTCTTTTGGGAGTGTTTTGTTTTAGCCTGATCAACAACTCTGTTGAGAAGGTGAGGCTTAAACAAGACACTCCCAAAAGTGCTTTGCAGCTCGCTGGGTGCCCTTCAAAGAGAACAGTTCTTCACATTATATTTTAACTATTGTCGTGATTGTCATGTTTTATAGGTCGTGGTTATCATGAAATATGGGTTGTGGTGTTTCAATGGTCATTCAACGATCCGGTCCTTCATAGGTCAACGAGTTGATCACACTGACGGTCGAGGATGGAGCACCATGAAAAACACACCAAGGTTACTCCCACTCTCCCTACGAATGGAGAGAGTGTTTTCTTCCCACTGTCGTGTTTATAGAGGGGAGGTGTGGCTGAGAAATGATGTTATGAGCTATGAGTGTATGGAAATCTACCCATCGACATTTTGATTTGTAATAGTTGAGAAAGATGGAAATCTGCCAATCAAAGTTAGGACATGGAATACGTAGATATTGAATATCCCATGTTATGGATCGTGGTGAACATGCAAAATAGGGGGCCAATGTAACATGCCAACCATGACCATATTACATGATAACCACGACCAATGTTCCATGACAGCCACAGCCCATGAAACCACACTCTCACTTCTCTGGTCTGAATGTCGGGTCGTGGGTGTGGGATGGAGACGTTTATCTTGAAATCGCGGACGACGACTATAAGCCATGACGATGAAGAACAATTCTCTTCGAAGGAAGAGTAGGGAGCCGAAGACATCTGTTAAGGAGGAGTCGTTGATCTGCCACGGGCACCAAACGGTCTTCGAAATTTCAGGTAGAGGTCGTTGATCTTCAGGAAGATCGTTAACATTCCTGAAGAAAGGGATGGGATCACCAACGAAGGAAGAACACAAGATGGACTTGTGGTTCGGATGGGCTTCTGAAAAAATGTAACCAAAGTACCATTTTTATAGGCTGTTCAACCAGTGGTTAATGTGGGGGCGGTGATTCCGAAGGGTAGCTTTGATTCCGAAGGATCCTGGGTAGGTATCGTCATGAATGCGATTTCCTGCATTTGAATTTGGTGCTGATTCCAAAGAGAATGGTCGTGGATAGAACGAAGTTTGGGTCGTGGATGTGAACGAAGGTTGGGTCGTGTATGGAAAACTGCCCATCAAAGTTAGGACATGGCGACCAGTAGATATCAAATATCCCATGTATACACACACACACACACACACACACACACACAATGAGATCGACCTCATGATAAGCTCTCATGAGGTCAAGCTGTGTGGGCTCCACCATGATGTTTGCCAAACATCAACACCGTGCATTTGATGGGTCCCCCTTAGTTTACGAGATATCCTAAAAATCAGCCACATACGTAACTTAGATGGGCCATACCTTTTAAGATCATGGGAATATATGCCTCAAACATATAAAAGCACTTGCTGGGTCCCACCTTAGTTTTTGATGCGGTTGAAACTTTGTCTGACCCTTCATCCAAGTAGGACACCCACAATGGGTGGGCTGGATTTGTGAACCACTTCTCGGTGGGCCTAATAAATGATTATGAATGTTTTAATGGGAGGGGGACCCCTCTCAACTGTTATATCTGGTGTGTCCCACCCAAGTCATTGATTGACTTGATTTTTAAGCCCGTGGTCCACCATGGAATGTGTGCATCTGATGATGGGGGTGATGTTTGACAAACATCACGGGTGGGACCCACACAGCTCGACCTAATGGGAGCTTATCATGAGGTCGACCTCATTGTACCTTTTCCTATATATATGTGTGTGTGTGTGTGTGTGTGTGTGTGAGGTGAGGTAATTATGAACATATGGAGAACATGTTCGTCGGTGAATTTATTGTTGTCGCGAGAATAGTTTCTGAGATATTTGTAAAGGAACAACTGGATCGTTGGTCATGTTAATATATGTCAGTGTCGTGTCTTACCATTTTCGTGGTTCATATATGTGACAGATCGTGGTTGTGGTCCATGCTCGATCGTTGTTGTCACCAGCAGCCTTAATAGAAACACGATCCATACGTCATGGAACCTAGGGCTGAAAGTCGGGCGGGTTGGGTCAGGTTTGTGCTCTAGTCCAACCCAAGGTTTCTATACCTCAACCCTAACCCAACCCAACCCAATCTCGGGTTGGGAATTCTCAACCCAAGCCCAACCTAAGCGGGCTCGGTCGGGTTGATCGGGTTGGTAGGGTGTTTGCGTGCTAATATTTTTGTTATTACATTAGTTTTTCATATTTCAACATGGAACTTAATTTTTGTATCTATGATTTTATTAATTATATATGTGATTATTCATCATAAAGAACTTCATTTTTTCTTTTAAAAAATAAGCTAAAATATGGGACAACTACTCATTTAAAAGTCATGTAGCATAGCACACAATCTATTTAGGAGAGAGAAATCTGGCATATCTTGTTAGCTTGAGTCCATGGAAATGACGTGGACAAATGAGACCCGACATCACTAGTGTGCCTTCAACACAAACGATCCACACTCAATTATAATTTATAACTTATATATTGATCGGGTTCGGGTCGGGTCTGGCAACCCGAGACCTCAACCAGAGCCCAACCCAATGTCGGGTCGATCACGAGTCGGTCGGGTTGATGTTTGTATAGCCCAAGCTTGAGATCGGACCCAATATATCCTGCCCGAGTCCAACCCAATGTCGGGTAGGTCACGGGTCGGTCGAGTTGAACCCACCCAACTTTCAGCCCTAATGGAACCCACATCAACCACGACCATATAGGCTGGTCAAAGCACAAGAAATAACCAGACAACCACGACCCATGTCATCTTCATGATGCTTCTGCCATTCAAACCACAACAAATATCAGATGACAACCACGATCCTTATAATTTCATAACATTGTTAATGCATATTGCAAGGTAAAATTACAAATAAGGACCCATATAACATGAAAATTGCGATCATTATAGCATTAGAACAACAATCCATGACAAGTACAATCCATAGAACACGGTTAATAACTATGATCTTCCCTTGGGATTCAGCGCTACAACTCCGTTAATTTTCACCCCGACCCTTCGCAATAAACGCCACATGCAACATGCAAGCCACAACCATTTAACATGACAACCCATGATATGATAATCATCGGACTACGCCCTTTCAAGAATGGCAACCACGACAGATTTAACATGACAACCAATACCATATCCACGGTGACAATCTGAAGAGCGGATCTCTTCAATGGGTACTCAGTCAGTGGAAAAAACTCTGTCGAGAATGTCCTATTTTAGCCTGATCTAAAGCTCTGTTGAGAAGGTCAGTCTTAAACAAGACATTATCGCCAGTGTTTTTTCCAGCTCACTAGTCCCGTTAAAGAGACTGTCCTTCCTAATGTGTTGTGATTATGTTACTGCTTGTTATGTTATAGCGGTCGTGGTTGTCATGTCGTATAGCAAGAATTTATTATCATGGGGCGGGCTGATTACTAAGGGTGGAAAGATATGCGAAGATCGTCTTCAAAACTTCTTGCGGACGTGGTGTGGCTGCAGGAAAATTGTCAAATCCCTGCGGAAAGATACGAAATCACCATTAAAGGAAGGAGGCGATAGGGAATTGAAGGCTTCTTCGACTTTCTCCTCCATTATTTTTAGTGAAAGAGCGAAGAAAATAGATTAATGAGAAAGGCGTTGCAATAAGCTTCGGATCGGTATATAGATGAAGTACCGCTCTTATAGGGCGATCATTCAATGGTCAAGGCAGTGATTCTGAATGGTTGCGCCGATTCTGAACGGTCGCGCGGATTCCCAAGGATCCCAGTCGGTGCCCAACGGATTGCAGGGAAATAGTGAGTCATTCATTGGTCAAGGCGCCGATTCTGAATGGTCACGCTGATACTGAACGGTCGTACGGATTCCTAAGGATCGCGCTCGGTGCCCAACGGATTGCAGAGAAATGGGGAGTCATTCAATGGTCAAGGCGCCGATTCTGAAGGGTTGCGCTGATACTGAACGGTCGCGCGGATTCCAAAGGATCGCGCTCGGTGCCCAACAGATTGCGGGGATGTAGTGAGTCATTCAATAGTCAAGGCGCCGATTCCAAATGGTCGCGTTGATTTTGAATGTTCCTCTGGATTCCGAAGGATCACGCTCGTTGCCCAACGGATTACGGAGAAGTAGCGAGTTAATGTCCTCTCCTGAAAAGGTAGAACATGGCGCTGTTTCCGGGGGATCGCGCTCAATCTGAAGGGAATGGTTGTGGATGTGACCAATAAATGGTCGTGGTTATCTTCCATGACAGATCGTCATTCACTTACACACTGGATCATGTTTTTCAATCGACAGTGGATCGTGGCTGTCATCCAACACTGGGTCGTGAATCGCTGAAAAAAAGAATTACAAGGACAACCAATATGATATTCTAACCACGACCATGATAACAAGAGAACCAGGAGCCATGTTATATGGGTCGTTGTTGTTAGTTTATATATGTCATGGTTTTATGTTGTGACATCCCCACGCAATCCGTTGGTAACACAGCGCGACCCTTCGAAATCAACGCCTTGACTATTGAATGACCAGCCTATAAAGGTGGTACTTGGGCTTCATATTACCTCCACAAGAAAACTCGAACCAGAATCCTTATTTAATGCATCACCTTACGCGTTAATGGATTTTTTTGCTCCTTCATTCAAAATAATGGAGGATATGTTCGAAGAAGCCATTGGGGTCCGTTTCTCGGTCTTCCTTTCTTAGTGATCCCTTCTCTTTTCCTCAGGGATGTTGCCAATCGTCCAATCGCTCAATGGCCTTCACAGACAGTTTCGAAGACAATTTCAGAACTCTGGCTAGTCGACAATTTCAACGGGCACCCAGCCAGCGGAAAAAGTTTTTGAAGAAGAGTTCTCTGCAATGACATGGGACTACTTACATTTTTCTTCTACTTACCTTCAGCTTGGCAGCAGCGCTACACTTTAGAATAAGCGCGCTGTGTGATGAATTTTATCATTGTGCCCTGAACATCTACAGGGTCATCGGTTGCATGTTGCATGTGGCGCTGATTCCGAAGGGTCGCACTAAATCCTAAATGGAAGGAATACAATATGATTATATCCCCATTTGCAAACTTAAGTGGAAGAAACTTGCAGAGTCTTGGGCAACACTGAGCTTCTCTTCTGGCAGTTACTATGTTAAATAGGTCCTAGATGCAATTTTATAAGGTCGTGGTATTCATGTAATATGGGTCATGATAGGGGGTTTGATTGAATATCTGATCCATTTTTTGGTTCTCTCTATTTATTTGTCACTGCTTCTCATTTGTAGGGCTTTATTCGTAATGAGTGTTTCGATCCTAAACGTTGGCCTGTGCCTGGAGATCTTCTGGACATTTCTAAGAGGATGAAATGTTTAATCCCACTTCCAAGCATATTTATAACAAGGGAACAAGGTGTATATAAAGAGGAAGGTAGGAAGGTAATTGTTAATGTTGTTAAAGCACTGATCGGTGCATACCTTAGTAGAGGTGAAGTGTCTTCATTATTTTTCATGGAGTGGCTTGGTATGAAGGTCAACGTTGTCGACAAAATTTCAAAAGACAGCCCAATGCTGGTGAAACCTGAGAGTTATGTGAATATTAGCCATCTTGAATCACTATTACATTATGGATCTCGTGATCGATCTCAACGATGAATAGTTTTCTACTGCCGTCGTATTTATTTATAGGGAGGTGTGGTTGAGATAAATTGTCTAATGGGCTAGAATATGGAAATGTGTTTGATCTATTCTCATAGAAGTGTATGGAAAACTGCCCATCAAAGTTAGGACATGGCATATGTAGATATCGAATATCCCATGTATATATATATATATTATATATATGTGTGGTGTGTGTGTGTGTGTGCATGTGTGTGTGTGTGGTAGGTATAAACATGTGGAGGACATATTCGTTGGTGAATTTATTGTTGCCGCGAGAGTAGTTTTTGGATATTGCATAAAGAACAACTGGGAGCGTTGGTCATGTTAATATATGTCGTTGTGTGTGTTAATATTGTCGTGGTTCATATTTGCAATAGATCGTGATTGTCATCCATGCACGATCATTGTTTCAACAAGGGCTTTAAGAGAAATACGATCCGTATGTCATGGAAGCCATGATATATACGTAAGGGCAACAACGATCCCCATGTCATGGCAACCACGACTGGTTAAAGTGGTTAAAAGCTGCGTCTTCTTGTCATATTGTAAACCTCAGAGGAAGAAGTTCGCGGAGTCTTGCACATCAATGAGATTCTCTTCTGGCAGTGTTGCTGTGTTATATGAGTCGTGGTTGCAATGCTGTTACAAGGGTTGATGTTTTCATGCTACATTGTCGTGATTGTAATGCTATATGGGTTGTAATTCCCATGTTTTACGAATCGTGGCCGTAATGATGAATGGATCGTTGTTGTGGTAAGCAAGGTTCTGCAAGTTGAATTGGGCGTGTCTGTCGTTAACAATGGATCAGGGACTTAACAACGGATCGTGGTTCTCAGTATATATGGATCGTGGTTTCCATGTTGTATGTCTGTGTTCCTCATACCGTCGTTGTTGTCGAACACGATTTAATATAGACGAGGACCACGATTCCTTACAGCTGTGAACGATGACCAATTTAACATGAGATCCCGACCCGTATCAATTACGACCAGTTAGTCGCGACACATCACGACCCATATAACACGATGATAGTGACCCATATATCATATCACACAGGTCCGTGTATCATGACAACCACGTTCCGTGTAACACGACAACCTGTCGAATGATAACTGCGATCAATGCATCACATCAACCACGAACCGTTTAACACGACAACCACAATTTTATAAGGCGCACAAGCACAACACATTCTCATTGCATTCATGATCCATTCCTCATGTATCATGACTCGCATGTTATGTGGTTGTGATCGCTGTTGATGTGGCCAGTGGATCGTGGCTCATACGTTTTGTGGTTCGTTGAGTTGAATGACCCCATAACAGAAGCCCCTTACTCTTCTAATTGGAGCTCGGACTTAGAGAGTAGATGCCTAGGGAAATAAGACGATTCCACTTCATGTCCCTTCTATCGATTGGGATGATCGGATGCGGATTGCGTCCAACTCCGGGCAGGGATCTGTGGTGCCCACTTGATGTAAGTGTTATATATGCTGGTCATCGCTTTTATAGGATCATTTTAAGGTATAAGACATAAATTGAAGCACATACACAGCTCTAGTGGACCACATCAAAGGAATCTGCATGACAAAGACACGCACAGTTGAAACCTTCTTAAGGGCGCGGATTGGATAATGACAAGGTCAGTAGCCAAATCGCTACTGAAGTGATGTCACCAAGATTTGTGGACCCCACCATGATGTATGTGTTGTATCCATACCACCCAACCATTTTTAGAGATCGTTTTATGGCATTACAAAGAGAATGAGATAGATATAAAGTTCAAGAATACCCCACATAGATAATAGTGGGGACAGTGACATCCATCGTTCAAAACTTTTTAGGGGCCACAGTAGTTTCCAATCAAGCTGATATTTTTGTTTTCACTTCATCTATCTCTACGTTAACTTATGAATAGGGGGATCTCAAAAATACATCGCGGTGGGCCCTATAAATGTTTCAACGGTGGGTGTGACTGCCCCCACCTTGCATCCAGCGCAGGAGTTAAATAAGGTTAGATACCAATGGTACGTTCGCTTGGCATATTGAAGGTACATTCGCTCGGCATAAATGCTAATCCGTTTTCGCCTGCACCCAATCGGCCACGAAATCGGGATTGTCATAAATGTTACTCCGGTGGATCCGTTGGACGGTTCAAGAATAAAATATTGAATGAAATGCTTATAGATTTAGTCGAAGGTCGAGGTGGATCGAAGTCTCTATGGAAGCATGAAGTGGTAAGAGGTTATTTATTTGATCATATACGTGAACTTAAATGATATTATTCGTTTTAGAAAGACAAGTCTTTTAAATGTTGTTATATTTCTTGTGATGACAGATATACATCCCACTCAATGCGAGGAGCCAGCACTGGTCCTGGCCGTTGTTAATACTAAGAAGAAAGAGGTCAGTGTGTACGACAACCTGAGTACCGAGTTGCAAGAGAACAACGAGATGATTGTCTCGCAAGTTACGCACGGATTGAGATGGTTGTTCCATATTCTTGATAATGGATCTAAAATTGGGAGAAGCCATGGAGTTTGAAGACAGTCAGTGATAGACCGGGGCAAGACAACTCGGATGATTGTGGCGTATTCATGCTGAAATATATAGACTTCTTGAGCAGCATGCACAAAATTGACTTCACCAAGGTTTGAATGTGTGTGTGTGTATATTCGTTCCTTTTCTATAGGAGGACATTCCTAAGTTTTGAAGAACAATTACATACGACTGTCTGCAGTTAACGAAGTCAGAAGATGTTGCTGAGAGGATGTGTAGACCACCGAAGAGAGTCAAAATTTTGATTAATAATTAAATGCTGAATGGATTGGTGTATTTGATGTGTCTTCTAAATATTTTCAATTATGATTCAGTGAATGATATGGGTCATGGATATGACGACCAATGTTGGTGAGTAACATACACAATCCATCCTCACTGGAAACCATCGCCAAGTTTGCATGATAGCAACGATCCCATTTTGTGATCGTGGCTCAGATGCACATTGGATCATGCTTGTCAGCCAAGTTGATTGACACCACAATGGATCGTTGTTGTATATGGGTGGTTAAACGTGAAATACTAGAGCGATCCATATATCATGACATCCACGACCCATGTAGCATTAGAACCACGACCGACGCCAACCACGACAAACTCAATTGTTCGTGGATGTGACAAACATTGGGCGGTAATGCAATGCATAATGGATAGTTGTTGGAAAACACAATCCATTGTGTGTCAGCCATGACCCTGTCGTTCTATCGCGTGATATACAGCAACAACGGTCTGTGGTTTTCACCCTCGCTAGAAAGTGGTCTTCATCCACATTGGATCGTTGATCACAACCACAACCATATAATTGGATCTCATTCTTAACAGGCACATTGGATTGTTGATGTGAATATATATGGGTAGTAGTTATTATCACGTGGCGAGATGCCAAAGAAAGGTGTTCTTCAGCAACGTTTTCCTGCTGGCTGCGTGCCTGTTGAAATTATCGTGTTGCTGGATCACCAGAAATTGTCTTCAGATCTTCCTTTGGAGGAAGTGGAGCTTCGTGGAGATCGTTAACGAAAGGGAAGGGATCACCCGTGAAGGAAGAAAGCGAGATGGAATCGTTGCCTTCTTTGAATATCTCCTTCAATACACAATCCATCCTCACTGGAAACCATCGCCAAGTTTGCATGATAGCAACGATCCCATTTTGTGATCGTGGCTCAGATGCACATTGGATCATGCTTTGTCAGCCAAGTTGATTGACACCACAATGGATCGTTGTTGTATATGGTGGTTAACGTGAAATACTAGACGATCCATATATCATGACATCCACGACCCATTAGCATTAGAACCACGACCGACGCCAACCACGACAAACTCAATTGTTCGTGGATGTGACAACATTGGGCGGTAATGCAATGCATAATGGATAGTTGTTGGAAAACACAATCCATTGTGTGTCAGCCATGACCCTGTCGTTCTATCGCGTGTATATACAGCAACAACGGTCTGTGGTTTTCACCCTCGCTGGAAAGTGGTCTTCATCCACATTGGATCGTTGATCATCACAAACCACAACCATATAATTGGATCTCATTCTTAACAGGCACATTGATTGTTGATGTGAATATATATGGGTAGTAGTTATTATCACGTGGCGAGATGCCAAAGAGAAGGTGTTTCTTCAGCAACGTTTTTCCTGCTGGCTGCGTGCCTGTTGAAATTATCGTGTTGCTGGATCACCAGAAATTGTCTTCAGATCTTCCTTTGGAGGAAGTGGAGCTTCGTGGAGATCGTTAACGAAAGGGAAGGGATCACCCGTGAAGGAAGAAAGCGAGATGGAATCGTTGCCTTCTTTGAATATCTCCTTCATTATTTCCATTCGAAGAGCAAAGCGATTGCCAATTTAAAAAAAAATAAAATGCGTTAGATGTTGCAATAAGAAAAGGTTTTGTTAGTGGTTTTATACATTTTGGATCGTGGTTGTCATCCAACTCTGGGTCGTGGATTGTAGTAAAGGGGAATGACAACCACAATTTTTTTAAGAAGAGAAGCCTGAACCATTTATATGTGTCGTATTTGTTCGGCAGATTTTCCTATAGTGTGACAAGCATATAAGGTAATAAACCCGACCCACATAAAATGACAAGATAGAACAAAATAACACATCGACCACAACCCATATAGGCTGGTGAAAGAACAGAAATTTAGCAGACAAGAACGACCCATATCATATTCACGACCTTCTGCCTTTCAAACCACGACCAACATCGGCTGACAACCACGATGTTTAGAATCTCGTAACATTATTAGTGGACCAATATAACATGAAACCACGACTAGTATAGCATTAAACAACAATCCTGATAAGTACATCCATATAACACATTTACTACCAGAAGAGGAGCTCATGATGCACAAGACTTTCCCACTTAAGCTTGAAAATGGGGCATTATCATCCTCCTCACTCTTATCATCACTAGTTAATAACTATGACCTTCTATTCGGATTCAGCGCGACCATTCTTTCGGATTCACCACGACCCATTGGTAATAAACGCTACATCTAAGACACGATCCATTTAACAAGACAACGACGGTGGATGAATCATCGGACTACTTACTTTCTAGGATGACAAACATGGTAAATCTAATGTCTCTACCACGACCATATTCACAGTGATAATCTGAAGAGCAGATCTCTACACAGGCACTCAACCATCGGAAAAACTTTATCGAGAATGTCTTGTTTTAGCATGATCTAAAACTCTATTGAGAAGTCAGGCTTAAATAAGACATTCTCGCCAGTGTTTTTCAGATGGCTGGGTCCGTTAAAGAGACTGTACTTCCTATTACGATCAGATTTGGTCCTCATTGTCACGTTATAGCGGTCGTGGTGTCATGTTGTATGGGAAGCAGTTATTATCACGTGGCGCGCTGATTACAAAGGTTCGAATGAGCTATGAAGGTCGTCTTCAGAACTTCCCGTGGAGGTGGTTGAGCGGCAAAAAATCGTCAAATCCCTGCGGAATGAGACAATCACAGTTAAAGGAAGGATGCGATAGAGAATTGATGCTTTCTTCCACTTTCTCCTCAATTGTTTTCAATGGAAGAGTAAAAGCAAAGAAAATACATTAAGCGAAAGGTGTTACAATAAGGTTCGGATTGATTTGTGGAAGAAGTAGACCGCTCTTATAGAAAGGTCATTCAATGGTCAAGGCACCGATTCTGAAGGGGCGCGCTGGTTTTGAACGGTCGCGCGGATTTCGAAGGATCGTGCTCGATGCCCACGGATTGCGATGAAGTAGTGAGTCATTCAATGGTCAAGGCGCTATTTTCGAAGGGTCGCAGTGATTCTAAACGGTCGCGCGGATTCCGAAGGATTCCGCTCGGTGCCCAAAGGATTGCGGGGCTCGAGCCATTCAATGGTCAAGGTGCTGAGGAAAGAGAAGGATCACGGTTAAAGGAAACGCGATAGAGGCTCTATGGTTTCTTCAAAAAATATTGGCTCCATTAATTTGAATGATAGAGAAAATTCTGAAGGGTCGCGGATTCCGAAGGATCGCGGTCGTTGCCCAACGGATTGCGGTGAAGTAGCGAGTTAATGTCCTCTCCTGAAAAAAAAGTTGAATGTGGCGCTGTTTCTGGAGAATCGCGCTCAGTTGAAGGGAATGGTCGTGGATATGATCAATATTTGGTCGTGGTTATCTTACATGTTAAATCGTGATTCATATGCACATTGGATCCATATTTTTTTTCCACGTTAGTCGTGGATCGTTAAAAAAAGGAATGGAAACGACGACCCAATAACATCCTAAACACGACCAATATAGCACGAGAATAACGAATTGTGTTATATGGGTCGTGGTTGTTACTTTAATCGGGTCGTGAATTTATGTTATGACATCCCGACACATATAGCGTAACAACCACTGTCCATATAACTAGCCACAACCGCCCCATTCATTTCGAAAATCGTATTAAAGTTTTCCTCCACGCAATCTGTCGGAACACCGCGTGAGAAATATGAATTCGCGCGACCATTCAGATTCAGCGCGACTCTTCGGAATCAGCACCTTGACCATTGAATGACCAACCTATAAAAGTGGTGCTTGGGCTTCATATTAGTACTTCCACAAGGCAATCTGAACTAGAATCCTTTTTTAGGGTTTTAAGAATCCTAAGAACTCATGAAGGAAGTATTCAAAGTAGGCATCGAGTCTTTCTAGCGTTCTTCATTTAAGTGTGATCCCTTCCCTTTCCTCAAGTATGTTTGCGAACTTCCTGACAGTCAACGGCCTCCACAGAAGTTTTGAAGACATCTACCGAACTCCGTCATCTCGACCATATCAATGGGCACCCAGCCAGCGGAAAAGAAAACATTTCCTTTGAAGATTTACATCGAGGAAAAGGAGGAAGCTTCGATATATAAAATTCTTCATTGGATTTAGAAAGTCAGCAACTAAAAGTGGAGCTTCCATACACTTCTTGCTCATAAGATAATTTTGTCAGCCTATCTTTCTGTAAATCCGATGTCGGAGGAGGAAATTGTACTAGAAACAGACATTGGATTTGGAAAGTGAGCGAGGCAACCTAGAACACACGGGACGTGGTTTCATGTTATATGTGTTGTACTTCTCATGTATCGTGGATGTCATATTACAGGGGTGGCGGTTCTCAGATGATTCCCTGAGCTATTGTCCTGTAAATAGTAGTGTAATATATACTTAATTTACCTTCGTTACTATCGTATGTATGTGCACGTTACATTTGCTGATTTGTATAGTATGGTTCAGGGTATACGTGAAGCATTGGTCCTGGTCGATATGGGTCGTGGTTATCATGCTAAAATTGTCCGAGTTCACCCTTGTAATGGATTGTGGTTGTCATCCATGTTGGGTAGTTGCTGACAACCACGACCTTAAGAGGAATAACCACAATACCACTATCGTGGTTCTCATGCTATACGGTTCATTTTTATGCTATGCGTTGGCATAACAACGACACATTTAGCATTACTACCATGATTCACAGCCACGACCCACATGAGATGTGAGCAACGATATACTGTGCATTTCAAGCACGAACTATATTTGCATAACTAACATGGTCGTGATTGTCACATTTTACGGGTCGTGGTTGATGTGATGATTCGGTCATGGAATTTTAACTGTAATGTTATATATATATATATATATATATATATATATATATATATATATATATATATATATATATATATATGATTCTTGTGCATTTGAACCACAACCCATAAAGGAAATGGTGGGCTTATCGACGGGTCGTGGCACCCATGATAGGTGGATAGTGGTTCTCATTTTGCCTATGTCGGGTATCTCTTAAGATCGTCGTTTTATGCGATGACCATTTTAACAATACAAACACGACCTAGATCAACAACGCCTAATGCTTCAGGTATATTTTAAAACGCCAACAACGACCTACGTATCAATCCATTGCATGTATCACGAAAACAAGAACTTTCAAATGTCAGACACGACCTTTGTATCACGACAACCACAACCCAAGGTGAAGATAATAACGAGCCTTTATGCATCTGCGTGCCAAGGTGGATGATAATAACGAACCTTTATGCATCTGAGCCACGAACGCAGATGGCAATCGTGTACATACAATTGGTCGTGGTTTTCATGTAAATGGGTAGTGCAAACAAAAAAAAAAAAAAAAAGTGTCGTGGTAGTCAATGACGACACATGAAACAATGGGGTCGTAGTCCCATGAAACACATGAAACGGGTTACTTGAGTCGTAGTCCCATGTTGCATGGAACGGGTTTGTCATGTTTTATGGGTCGTGTTTGTCTTGAACAATGGGGTCGTGTTTGTCATGAACCATATTAATGACAGTGAAACAGGACAAATTTAATGTGACAACCACGACCCAGATAAACTATGACCATTGCTTCACGTAAACCACCATCAGAATTAAACGACAACAACAACCTATGTATCAATCCATTCATGGTCCATGTATCGTGACAAACAAGACCTATATAATGACAGTCACGACCCATGTTTCATGTGAACCACGACCCAACGTGGACTATAATCACGAGCCACGAACAAGAAGATGGGTAGTGCAAAAAATCAGTTCAAGAACTAAGATCTTAACATATAAAATGACAACTACGATCGATGCTTCGCATCAACTACGAACCATATTGCGCGACAACCACGAACGGTATAACAAGAAAACTACAACCCTTTAATACTGACATGCAGGGGTTCAAATATCATAACAGCCAAGACATATACAACATTGCAACAACGACCCATATCAAATTATGCCATGAAACTTTGATAAATAGTAAGTCGTGACTATACATTGCGTTGTGTCGTGGTTATAATGAATTGTGGATTGTTGTTGTCCAATGAGGACAACGACCCATATGCAGTGACAGTCACAACCCATTATTCATGTGAACCACGACCCATGTCATCTTCACGACCAATCTTCCATACAAACCACGCTGGGTGCCCGTAAAAGAGAATTGTTTATGGTAAGACGGCAACGACCGATCTAACATGATAAATACAACCCATATTGCATTACAAACCACGACCAATATAAAACCAATACCCATATAACACAGTCACTGCCAGAAGAGGAGCTAGAGCTTGCACTCTGACTTCTGTCACTACGAGAAGAGAAGCTAAATCTACTGACAAACACGACCATATTACAATACAATACGAATAACAGTTCTCTTCAATGGGCATCGAGCGAGCTGAAAAACTCGGTTGAGTATCTGTTGAGGAAACGGAAGGGATCACCCATAGAGGAAGAACGCGAGAAGAACTCAATGGGTCCTTCGAGTATCTGCTCATTACATTGACTGAAAGAGCAAAGAAATCCATCAATGCTTAAGCTGTTCCAATAGGATTCTGCTTCGGATTGACATGATGTGAAAATAATTTCAAACCCAAGTACCACTTTTATAAGCTGGTCAAACATTCCGAAGGGTCCTGCTGATTCCAACAGGATTACGGGGAAGTAGCGTAATGCGATTTCTTGAAAAATAGTGTGGCGCTGGTTCCTAAGGGTCGATCTGATTCCGATGGGAAGGGTCATGGATAAGAATCATATTACATGACCCAGTGTGTATGACAACCACGACATTGTCGTGTGATTGTGGTTAACATGCACGTTGGGTCGTGGTTTTTATCCACATTGAATCATGAATAGCAACATTAGAACAACGACCCACATGACACTAAAACCACGACCCTCACAACATGAGAACCACAACCCATAGCACACTAAAACCATGACCTTTGCAACATGAGAACCACGACCCATATAACACCAGAACCATGATCCATATACCTATTAACACCATTGACTGGGTCGTGTTTCTCGTAAGATCGTCGTGTTTGTTACAACTACGAACCATTACAACTGTGAAGCATGACCATTTTAACACGACATACACGACCGAGATCGATTCCCACCAATGCTTCACGTATATTTCAAAACGACAACAACGATATACGTAGCAATCCATTGCTGGTTCCATGTATCATGACAACAAATACCTATACAATGTCAGTCACGAACCGTGTTTCATGACAACCACGACCCAAGGTTGATGATAATAACGAGTCTTTATGTATCTGAGCCACGAACACATGGCAATCATGTACATGCAATAGGTCGGGGTTTTATAATGAGCGTGGTTGTCATGTAAATGGGTAGTGCAAACATACAGTGCCGTGGTTGTCAACAACGACACATGAAACAAGGCAACAACGACCATGCAAAATGATTAACACGAACCCATTTCAATATGACAACTACAAACCATGATACACGAAAATCACAGTCTGTAGAACAGGCCAACCACGACCCTTTAGTAATTACATGAAGGATCAAAATTTCATCACAGCTACGACCTATACAACATTACAACCACAACCCATTTCAAGCGATAGAACGACCAATGAGTGGGTCGTGATTATGCATTGCGCAGTGTCGTGGTTATTATGAATAGCGGATCGTCAAAGTTAAATTAGAACCATGACCCATATGCCATGACAAACACGACCCATTGTTCATGTGAACCACGACCCATGTCATCTTCACGACGAACATGCCATGCAATCCACAACCAAACCTCGACGGGGCCACTTCAAGAATATTATTGTTATTCATATGACATGACAAATACATCCCATATTACATTACAAACCACAACCCCCCTTGGGATCGGAGTATCACTTTCACCCGGCTATCATAGGACTCTCCTAATCGACTGGCGGCAAATCAATTGCTAGTACTCTTACTCGCCTTACCGAGTCGTTCATCAACGACTACGCCTTGGTCTGTTATACGATAAGCTCTCAAGGTTAATCAATGGCTAAACTGGGGCAAGCTACGCTTGACCCATATAACCTCAACATCATGATCCATTGTAAAGTTAAACAAACGATCCATGACAACTACAATCCATACAACATGACAACCATGACCCATATAATACAGTGACTTTCAGAAGAGAAGCTCGGCATGCAAGCCAAGACTCTGCAAGTTTCTTCCACCTTAGTTTGCAAATGGGGATATTATCATCCTCATCACTCTCATTTTGGTGGTAAAAAACTACGACCCTTTCCTTCGGATTCAGAGCGACAGTCGGAGATAAGCAGCAGGAATGCAAGAGCTGCTACGCGCAGGGCAAAAGGAAATGGAAGTAGCTAACCTTTTTTCGATTGCTGGGTGCCCGTAGAAATTGTCGAGTTGGCGGAGTTCGGAAGTTATCTTCAGAAATTCCAGTGGAGGCCGTTGAGCTTTATGCAAATCATGAACGTCCCTGAGGAAGAAGAAGGGATCACGAATAAAGGAAGAACACGATAGGGACTCTATGGTTTCTTCGATTATCTGCTCCATTATTTTGAATGAAAGAGTAGATAAATGCATTTTTGCGGTTTGACTCCCTTTCGCGTGACCACCAAAGTACCTGGGCTTCTCGACTCTGTCCTTCCTTCACCTTGGCAGATGCCTACTCGCAATTGAAATAGAAATAAATACTAACCTCGTAGTGGAAGAGGGTTTCAGACGAGCGAGACGACGAGGAGAAACAATGTCGCTCTCTGTCCGTTTGGTCCCTGGATCTTGGCTTCTCTAGGAAAACAAGAGAAGAGGAAGGAGAGGGTCTTTCTAATGTACATAAGTGCGACATTTGCCCCTTCCGAAACTCACGGTTCAGGTGATCGGTGGTCTGTGGGCCCCAGCATGATATATGTGCTTCATCCAGTCCATTCCTCCGGTTTAAAATATCATTTTATGGCTTGAAACGGAAAAAGAGAGTGATAGAACTCTCCAGTGGACCACACTGCAGGGAAATTATAGTTATTGGATATCCACTATTAAAATCCCCCTAGGCCTGCCGTGATTGTATATGCTCGTTTTCGGTCTTGTGCAATAAAATGATCCGTACAAATATATGGACAGCATGGATGAAACACGTACTTGGTGGTGAAGCCCACAGAGCGCCGTGCACCAGCCATTGGACGTGTCCCGGGGAGTAGTCGATCCATCCATTTCTCAGGGGTTAAGGCAGCGGGTGACTTTTGCTTCATGTCAGGTCTGTACAAGTCCTTAACCAAGGTCAGGGGCATTTTCGTCCAAAAGAAGTTTCAAAAACTGTCAGAAGGCCTTTTGGGGAATATATGGAGTGTCGTAGCAATCGAGGTAATTGACCCAAACTTCGAGGCGAGTACGGTCAATTTCCCTTTAACCAACTAGCTACATCCAGTGCACATCGTGCACAATAGCCCAAGGTGCACACGCACCTTGTGTAGGGTCTATTTTGATGTTTGTGATAAATTTACACCAATCATTCATTTAAGGGTCCCTATATAGGGCACCTGGCCCAGTTTGGGGCACATGTGAGATCCAGGTGGGTCCTACTACCCATTTTTGGCCTTATCTGGCTAGTGTACACTAGACCAACGGCTGAATTGGTCTGATAGTGGATCTCAACGGTTAAATGGGGGCCTAGAGTACGTGGATCGTTCGGTTGGCCATAATTTATTCCTCCAGGGTTGTTAGTGGGTGTATTGCCCCAACATGACTTAGTTAACTTATCTATAAATTGCCTTAACTTGATGTGGTTTGTTGAGTTTTACCTCTCTGATTGGTGTCGGGTTCAACTTGGCTCATACAACTCCTGGTGGATGGCTTTAATGTTGAATAGAAGTACCAACCTACACGTGTAAAGTTTAAGTCGCCTAGTTAATCGATCTTAGTTTCCATAAACGTGGTTCTCAGAGGTAACACCCGTGTACCAGTGGTACGGGGTGTTATAGTCTACCCCCCTGAAAAAAAAATTAGCCTCGAAATTACCTGTGGTGTATTGTTGAATAAGTGAGGGTACTTCTCCATGACTTCTGCCTCTCATTCCCAAGTTGCTTCTTCTTCCTCGTGATGTGACCAAAGGACCTTGACTAGTGGTATAGTCTTTTCCACAGGAGTTGCGAATAGGTTCTTCGGTATAAGAAGCGTTGTTGGTAAGTTCAATCTGCTCTCAGCTAACAATGTGTGACTCACCTGGTATGTACTTCTTTAACATGGATACATGGAAGACGTTGTGGATACCCGTCAATGCAGTAGGTAATGCAAGGCAGTATGTTACGTCTCCCAGACAATTCAAGACCTCGAAAGGTCTGATGAACCGAGGTGTAAGCTTCCCTTTCTGTCGGAATGTAAGACCCGTATCCTACTTCGTACTGTTCCGAAGGCTTCCGCGATCCTTCCGGTCGAATTCCGGCAATCCCCGATCTAAAGCCAACGTTGCGCATGATCTTAAGACGAGACTTGCATGCCAAAGTCGGCTTGACCCGAAACCTATACCTTGGCGATCGCGCCGTCGCCGCGGTTCCGATACCGCGTTTCGCGCATCAAGGCGATACCCAAGCCAGGAGATGTGGGCCCGCGTTCAGTTCGAAGAAAACGCTGCGCGTTGCAAACATCGAGAGAATCTCTACAAAATGTCACATCAATCAATCCCATCCATCACTTCACATGTCAAGTACAACCACTCCATCTCCAAGTACAAGCAACCCCATAAGTCAACAAACTCTTACACAAACCCATACCCTTCTTACACAAACCCATACCCTTCTTACACAACCTACCCCTAAAGTCAACAATCTCTTACACACCCATCCATCACTCCATCCCATCTCCTCTCTCTCTTATTTCTCACTTCTTTTCCAAGCAATCCAAAAAAACAAAAAAAAAAAAAAACAACAAAACTTCCAACGTCCAAGCTCCTCCAATCTCCATGAGAGAAGCCATGTGTGGCCCACCTTCCTAGCTCCCATCTCCACCGTCAAAGCCTCATCTTAACCGTTGGATCACCTTCTTTGGAGCTATAGAACACGTTGATGGAAGAAAAGACGAAGAGATCTTAAGGTGGGTGCTCTTCCAAGGTTTGATTTGTGTGATTTTGATGATTGAGGGCCCACTTATGGTGGACCCATCTTGATATATGATTTGTATCAAAGAGGGGCCTGTGGTGGTGGAGCTCCTCCGCTACACGGCTCTCTCTCTCTCCCTGATCGATGGCCCACCACGATGTATAGATTTCATCCATCCTGTCCATTTAAGTGGGCCAATCCGCTGTTCACATATGGGTGCACCTTGCTGCCCTTATTTTTGGGCTGAACTGGACAAAGGAGAAACATAAATATTAGCCTCGATTCAAGAGGCTGGTGGGCCACACTAATGTGGACCCCACCTGGATGGATGTATGTATCCATACCGTCCGTCCGTCCAGAAAGGAGAGGCCACAGGGCCAGGTGGACCGTGACCAGCTAGAGCAGTTGTTGTCCAGACCGTCCAGGTCTGGCCGCATGTAAAACACAAATCCCTGCTTGATCCAACTCGGGTGGGCCACGTACACGTGGACCCACCATGATGTATGTTTCATCTACCCCGTCCGTGCATGGGACTGGATCCCACCCATGATTTATGTGTTATATCTTCACCGTCCAGCAGCAGGCGCTGCTGGAGGGACAAGGACGAGTACCAGCTTGCTGTAATGCTAGTGGGCCACACGCATGGACCCATCAGATGTATGTGTTTCATATCCACACCACCCATATATTTTCCCAGCCTATTTTAAGCGTTGAGCCTAAAAATGAATCCAATCCAAATTTCTGGTGGGCCGCACTATCAAAAGAATAATTTTAATAGTGATAAATCTGTTGTGGTCCACTGTAATGTTTCCATATGTCAAATATATCGAATATTGGGTTCTTTGAACCTGTCACAAACCACAGAATCCGACTAATGGAGTGGATCATCTAAACGTGGGCCCATCTATGAAAAAATGCAGGAAATCAATAAAAAACAAAAAAAAAAAAAAACAGCAGACGCTGTTGCTGTCAGCGTCCAGAGGACGCTGCCAGCAAGCAGCGTCCGCGGCTTGGTTGGACGCTGGGACAGTGGCCCCCACTATGGCCCCGTCTTGATGTGTGTTGGAACATCAACACCGTGCATTTGATGGGTTCTCTTTATTAATGGGCCATATCCAAAAATCAGCTATTCTCCACACTCATGTGGTCCACACCAACAAATGGCAGAGATTGTATGTCTACCTTTGAAACCTTTTTTTTAGGGCCCAGAAGTTTTGGATCATTATAAAATTTGTTTTGCCTCTTCGTCTGGGTCTGTATGACCTTATCAACGGTCAGGATGGCAGATAAATGTATGGTGGGCCCCACATGGGACCCACTGTTGTATGTATGTATACCCACACCCGTCATACATTTGGTGGGAACCACCTTGATGTAAGTGTTTTATCCCAGCCGTCCAGACCATCTGGACGGTGGGACACCACCGTAATGTATTTATTTTATCTCCCGTGGGACCCACCTGTAATGTGTTGTATATCCACACCGTCCAGACCATCTGGACGGTGCTGTTGTGCCTCACCACTGATGTAAGTGTCGTGCCTCACCACTGAAATATGTGTTTTAGCTGGCAAAGTCCATCGGGACCACATCTTATATAGGTTTTTGATCTCCACCGTCCATCCAGGTGGGACGCACCGTGACGCACTGTCCACACCGTCCAGTGGTTGCTGGAAGCTGGGCATGTATTTATAATATATATGATGTATGCTATATATTTTTATATATATTAATATAATATATATTATTATGATATGAGGTGGGCCACACGTGTGGACACACCAAGTAAAATGCGTGAGACCTGCACCGTCCAGAACATCCAGTAATCTGGACGGTGGCTCTTTGTAGTTTATATATATGGTTATGTATATATACATGTAAGGTGGGCCACGTCCGTGGGACCCACCACTGATGTGTGTTTGTATCCACGCTGTCCAGTAACCTGGACGGGTGGAGCCCACCATGATATATATTCGTACCCACACCGTCCATTCATCTGGCAGGTTCGTCTTTGGCTCAGGACGAAAATGAAGTAGATTCAGTCCTCTGGTGGGCCACATATGTGGACCCCACCCCTGATATTTGTGTTACATCCAACCGTCCATCTATTTGGGCAACCTCGTCTCACGGCTTGAGACTAAAAATAAGACAAATCTAATATCAAGTGGACTGCACCGCAGAAAACAGTGGAATGAAAGCCCACCATAAAACCTTTTTGGGGTAATGGAAGTTTTGGATTTATATGAAATTTGTTTTTACCTCTTAATCTAGGTCTTTGCAACCTTATGACCAGATTGTATGAAGAATATGGTGGGCCCTACCTTAATGTATTTGTGGCCCATCCATGGGGCTCACCCGGATGTATTTATGGCCCATTGATGCGGCCCACTTGGCGTATATGAGGCCCATATGATGAGACCCGACTTGATGTTCACGAGGCCCATTATGATGTGTATTAGGCCCATGACGTGTGGTCCATTTGATGTATTCGAGATCCAGATATGTGGCCCAATTGATGCATACGAGACCCATGTGTAGGGCCCATTTATTGTGTATTCGAGGCCCATGGGTTGTGGCCCATTGCGATGTATTTGAGGCCCATGGGCGAGGCCCGATGTAATGTACGTGTGGCCATTACGTTGTGTATGAGTCCCTTATGTGAGCCACTCCGTGGGAGCAATGTTGGTTAGATGTCCATATTGATGGGCAATGATGGTTAGATGTCTTCATTGTGACCTTCCCTTAGGCCTTGTTAAGCACATTCTTACCGATTCCGATTGACGTGACCGATTTACCGATTCTGATTATCGATCGATCCCGATTGTCGTGACCAATTTGCCAATTCCGATCGTCTTGGCCGATTGGCCGATTATGATTTGTCAAGGCCGATTGCATAGGCCGATTTCGATTATCGAGGCCGAGTATCGAGGTCGATTCTGAGTGTCGGTTCCGATTGTTGAGGCCGACCTCGATTGTCGATGCCGATTTTGATTGCCAAGGCAGATTGTCATGACCTATATGATGTACATGCGACCCGTAGTTGGGGCTCATTATGATGTATTCGTGGCCTATGGGCAAGGCCCATTGTGATATGTATTAGGCCCAAGAGCAGGGTCCACCTGTTGTGTATATGTGGCCCTTGAGTAAGGCTCATCGTGTTGTATATTTGGCCCTAGTGTGAGGTCATGAGTCCACTGTATGATAGGCTCTATATGGGCCATTCCTTGAGGGGCAATGTTGGTTAAATGTCCACATTGTCGAGTTTGATTGTCGATGCCGATTATTGATACCGATTATAAGTATGTGACCACATAGCATCATGATACATGCCCATACGCATCATCTGCATGTTTGTTATGAGATGTGGTTGACCATTGCATATGTCATTGGGCAGGTTGTTATGAGACTCCCTGGTAGGCAGAGGTTATCTCACATGAGTGCATGGTATGCACAAGATTGATGCATGACTGGATTGCATGACTCATGCATCTTGCATTGTGTGCTGTGACTACTGTACATGTACACCCTAATGACATCAGGGTCGTAGCCTCCACATGTATTCCGTGGGTGGCCAGATGGGACACCGGAAATTTGTTCTACATGGGGTGCTATAGATATCCCTGGGTGAAAGTCCCTAAACCCTCTTGGTTCCAGAGCTTGCTCCAACGTCTAGACCTAGTGGATGCATGAGCGCATGAGGGTCGTATACCGTTAGGCCGCGTCTCTCACTGTGTCGTGGTCGGTTGGAAGGGGGTGCGGCCTTACCTGCCCGAGAGGAGGGGGCAATGCTAGGCTTAGTCTGACCAGCTCGAGGAATGGGTCCGCTATCGACGAGCCGGGCCCGATATTGGCAGGCGGATAGTGAGGTCTCTTTCACTCACCTTGTTGCGTGCGATGGGGCGGCAATCTGGTTTGGAGTGTAATAGACCCCGGTGATTTCCCAGAGAGTAACCGTACTGATATGTGGACTTATTGAGCAGCAATTGCATATTCATTCATCATTCACTCACTATCCACTCGGGCTGATGGTGCGTAACCATTGTTACGTGTGCTTTCGCATGGCCAGGATTTCGGTTGGGCGCGCGACTAACTTGAGATTAGGAGTTTACCACATTGAGTCTGACTATCCAAATTTAGGTATGGGACTGGTTTGGATAGAAGTCCATTGTGCTGGACCCCGTAGCCTGCGATACTACGTACTATCATTCCGACTTCACTCCAGCATGGTCATTTCATTCGCACCACATATTACATTGCGTCCGCAGTACTTAGTATTTTGGGTTGGCATGTTTCTGTATTGATATAGCCGTTAGTACTCATGTCTTGCATCGCATAGCCTTGGTACGGCTGATGATACTCATAGACTTATCAGTATATTTCCGCTTATTTCGATATTGTATGATTTATGACATTGTATCCTCAACATCTGATATTTGGCTTTCTTTAACTCCTCATTTGTATAGCTGAATTGCATTGCATACCCTGACATTGTATGACTCACGGACTGCCAGTATTTCCGCTTACTCTGATTACTCTGATTACTTTGATTACTCTGATACTGCTTACTTGGTACTTACCTTATGCACACACTTACACCACCCCCTAAGCTTTCTATAAGCTTATGCACGATAGATGCGTGCAGGTGATGTTAGGTTGCAGCAGTGTCGAGCTTGGAGCATGCAGCGGTCTTCTAGAGCTTGATTTTCGATTTATGTATTTCTCTTTCAGCTGATTATATTAGTGGATATGTGATGATGATGTTGCCTTTGTGAATTGGGTAATCTTGTGGTTATGCTCATTTTGAATTAAATGTACATTGGAACAAAAAAAAAATCCTCCTTGTAGGATCCCAGGATCGGAGTCTGACATATGAACGCTAGGAGCCGAGAATGGGGTACTACGGAGGCTGTCGGCACCAGATTCGGCGATCAGGATTCCTGTGAATCCGATTTCCGGGTTTGGGGCGTGACACGGAACCTCATCAAACCCTTCATAGGAGAAACCTTCAGAAATATGGGATCACTAGTTGCAAACTCCAGATCGCGCCATCGATTGTCCGCATAGCTTTTCTGCCTGCTCTGGGTGGTGCGCAAACATTTTCGAATAACATCGATTCCCTAAATGGTAACTTGGATGAGCTCGGGCCCTAACAAACTTCATTCTCCCACTTTTGCCTAACACTACGGGGCTTGACAGGGGCGACCATAAAGAGCTTCATATAGTGTCATGCTTATGCTAGACTGAAAACTGTTATTGTAAGCGAACTCTGCAAGGGCCAAATGGTCGTCCCAATTTCCCTTGAAGTCGAGGGCATAAGCCCTTAACATATCTTCCAGGACCTGATTTACTCTCTCTATTTGTCTGTCTGTCTGGGGGTGAAATGTTGTATTGAATTTAAGTTCCATGCTGAGTTCCTCCTGCAACCTTCTCCAAAAGGTGGATGTAAACTAGGAGTCATGATTCGATATGATCTCCCGAGGAACTCCGTAGGACCGAACGACTTCACGGACATAGAGCCTTGCCAGATGTCAGTCGAATCTGTCGTCCAGATAGGAAGGAATCGAGCAGACTTCGTCAGTTTATCCACAATGACCCAGATTGAGTCATGCTTCCTCTGAGTTCTAAGAAGCCCAACAATGAAGTCCATAAAGATACTGTCTCACTTCCATTTTGCTACTAGTAGTGGCCAAAGAAGGCCTGCAACTTGCGATGTTCGGGATTTATCTTCTGGCACACCATGCATCTTGCTACAAAACTGGCTTTGTCCCTTTTCATATTACCCCACCAATATTGTCTCTTTACGTTGTTGTACATCTTCGTACTCCCCAGGTGTATGGCCATTCTGGAGTGATGTGCCTCTGTCATCACTTCTTTCCTCCTCTGTCATCACTTCTTTCCTCAAATCAGCATTGTCGGGTACGCATACCCGCCCCTGATATCGGAGGCTGCCATCAGTACCAATTCTCCAATTGGGCACCTCCTTGCTCTTACACCTCTCTTTCATCTTGATAAGCCATTCATCCTGGTCTTGTACAAAAATTACCTAACGAACCAGGGTTGGCTCTGTAGTTAAAAGAGCTACATAAGCATCTAGCTCATCGAGGTTGAGCTGTATGTCGAAGTCTTGGACAAATTCCATCATTTCCCATTCTTTGATCATCAGGGCGGCTATTTGTTCATGCTTCTTCTTCCGACTTCAAAGCATCGGCCGCTGAGTTCGCTTTACAAGGATGGTAAGATATATCAAAATGGAAGTCTTTAAGCGCCTCCATCCACCGATGCTGACTCATATTCAAATCTTTCTATGTGAATATATACATTTTAGACTTTTGTGGTCGCGGAATAACTAGAAGTCCTCCCCATAGAGGTAATGTCTCCATATTTTTAGGGCGAAGACCATGGCTGCTAGTTCCAAATCTTACGTTGGGTAATTCTCCTCGTGCTTCTTCAACTGATGAGAAGCATAAGCGATCACCCTGTCGTTTTGCATCAGAATGCAGCCTAGACCCAACTTCAAAGCATCATTATACACCACAAACTTTTTCCCTTCTTGTGGAAGGGTGAGTACTGGTGTAGATGTCAGCCTCATCTTCAGCTCCTGGAAGGCTGCCTCCGTGTTCTCGTCCCAAGTGAATCAAGTGTTCTTCTTTGTTAGTTGAGTGAGTGGCCGTGCAATCATTGAGAACTCCTTGATGAAGCATCTGTAATACCCTGCCATGCCCAAGAAGCTTTGGACCTCGGTGACTGTGGTAGGCTGATCCCACTTGGATACTACTTCGACCTTAGCGGGATCGACTGTGATGCCTTCTACCTTCACTACGTTCCCTAGAAACTTCACTTCTTCTTCACAAAACTCGCATTTTGACAGCTTAACATACAATTGATTTTCCTTCAGCGTACTGAGGACCGTGTGCAAGTGTTGCTCGTGTTCCTCATGGCTTTTGGAGTAAACCAAGATGTCATCGATGAACACGATTACAAACCGATCTAGGTATGGCATGAAAATTCGGTTCATAAGGTCCGTGAATACCGCCAGAGCATTTGTAAGTCCAAAGGACATTACCAAGAACTCGTAGTGCCCATAGCGAGTCCTGAATGCGGTTTTAGGGATATCCTCATCCCTGATTCTCAACTGGTGGTACCCCGATCGCAGATCGATCTTGGAGAAGTATTTGGCACCCTTGAGCTGGTCGAATAGGTTGTCGATACGCGGTAGAGGGTATCTGTTCTTTATCGTCACCTCGTTCAGCCGCTGGTAATCAATGCAGAGGCGCATTGACCCATCCTTTTTCACAAAAAGGACTAATGCTCCCCACAGAGGGACACTGGGACGAATGAAGCCTTGGGTCAGTAGCACATCTATCTAGCTCCTAAGTTCTTTCATTGCGCAAGGGGGCATTCGAAACGGGGGTAATGATATGGGGGCAGTTCTTGGTTTGAGGTCGATACAGAAATCTACTGCTCACCTTAAGGGCAGCCCTGGTATCTCTTGAAATACCTCAGGGAAATTCCGCACTACTGGGATTTGGCTGACGGTGGACCTGACTGTTTCTGATTCTTTTAGGGCTTATAAGCTTTCAAGCATACCACGCTTAGTTTTCCCTTTTACTATAAAGGAGGCCTGCCCAGGGACGGTTATAGTGACCGTTCTGTCGCGGCAGTCCATCACTGCCTGGAATTGAGAAAGCGAATCCATATCGAGGATGACGTCGAATTGTTTCATAGGCATGAGGATCAGATCCACAGCCACTTCATGGTTTGTGAGAGTTAGGGGACAATCTTTACACGACTTGTCTGTTTCGATGAATTTACCCATGGGGGATGCTATGACTAAGGGGGCATGTATTCGAGTTATGTTCAATCCTAGTTTATTTGCAATAGTAGAGTCCATGAAAGATAAGGTTGCACCGGAATCAAATAAGAGAAAAATAGGGGTACTGTGGATGTGACCGGTACCATGAATGGTTTGATGAAGGTCCTCCTCAACTTCTGTGGTGGTTACGGTGAACACGCGGGCATGGGCCCTCTGGTGGACTAGAGGTCCTGGCCTAGGCAGCCGCGGCCTGGGTGCTGCCCTGACAGCTACTGGACCTAACTGGGGGTGACTCGCTGGTGGGGCGATACCTTCGTCCCTCATCTTTTTGAATAAGGTCCGCGCGAGGTGTCCGGTCTTATGGCAGTATTCGTAGTTTCTCACGGGAGGCATGGGCGGTGAGCCTGCAGGTATGACCGTGACTCTTGTCTCCGGCACAGATGGGGTAGGAGGCGCCTGTCTTGGCCTGACTAGGGCATCCCTAGTTGGGGGGCGGTCCTTAGGTTGCGCTCAAAGTCTTTCTCGACCCGCATAGCCTTGTCCACCAATTCCATGAAGTCCTCGAAATCCCAAGCACATATTTGCGACTAGATTCCTTGTCTAAACCCTTCCTTGAACTTCTGCAGCTTGTACTTTGTATCCTCCAAGGCCTTGGGCACATACCAAGAGAGTTCATCGAACTAGGCCTCATACTGGGTGATGGTCAAACTGCCCTGTTCCAGTTTCAAAAACTGGGCTACCTTTCATTTGTACACGACCGGGGAAAGTATTTTTCTAGGAACTTTGTCCTAAATCTATCCCACGTTCATGCGTATGTGACTGGGACACTCTACTGCAGGCCCTGCCACTAGTTCTCCACCTCCCCCTATAACAAGTATGTGGCCAAGTTCACCATCTATGAATCGGAGCACTCCATGGGCCGCATCATCTTGGAAATTTTTACTAGCCAGTGCTCTACCTACACTGGATCTGGCGCCCCCTAAAATGTCTGTGGCTGAAGCCTTTGGAACCTCTTAAAGATGTCCGCACCTCTACCATCTCTCTCCCAAGACGCCTCCTCGTGGTCCCTACTCCGCAAGGATTCCATCATTAGTGCATGCATGTCCTGCTGCTGGCGCATGAACACGTCTTGTTATTGTTGCATGGCTACAACCATTTGTTCAATGACTGCAAAGGCTGCAACTCCAGTCTGACCCCCCCCCCCCCCCCCGCCCCCCCGCACGGATGCCTCAACGGTAGGCATCCTCTGTTCAAAATATCGCGACGGGAGCCCTGTGGTGAAGATCTTGGTGGATAGGGAATCCCCCACTGCTTCTGATGTGTTGTCCATATTTTCTATTCTGGCGAAGGCCCGACGTGTACTCCGGATTGCGCTTTCTTTGGTGCTCGGTTGAGGCGATGGGGTGAATATCAATTGTATTACTCCATTGTGATCGCAACACGAGCGGCATGGCTTCCTAAGGAATCAAAATTTTGTGGTTCAGGTGTTGGGAAAATGCCTTTAAATCACAAAGTAATATCAAGGTTAGAGATCCTATCACCTTGGCTATCACGTGTGTACAAGTTTGTCCCTAGCCTAAGGCATGTTTCTAGTTGAAATTTTCAGGGAGGCTATGATTTCTGTATCTAAGTCCATACGACTGTCTTGATGTTTTTCACGGGTCTGAGGTATTTTGTTTGCAACGTTTGTTCATCCTAATGGAATTTCTACATTTCTCCTAAGTTACTTAAGGATTTTGTATATGGATCCCACATCCAGGCTATCGCAAACTCCGCTCTGATACCAACTTGTAATGCCCCGGTTTCTAAAACCTGAGTATGAGACTCACTTCAGAAACATGGGAGTCAATAAATCAGAGAAGTAGAGGAAGCATAAATTCAGAGTGCGATAGCATAATGAAGCATGGATAAAATCATAAAAGCCGAAATATTTGACCCACCCAGCTGGGGGTCTTAGTTACAAAATTCATAAGTTTAGAAACACTTATTAACTGAAATTAAATATTGAGACTACTGATTTAGCCCAAAATATGCCACTGCTCCCTGTTGCAGTTCGTCGTCAAAATACCCTTCCTCGGGCTCTCTTGTCGCGCCATCAAGACCAACACTGTCATCCTCTGTATGTGCCCCTGCATACTCTATACGGTTGGATAGTTGATGAATGAGTGGCTAGCTCAGTGCGAATTCCCCCTCAAGATTACACATTGTCGTCTTACCAGACATTATTTAAAGAAAACATGGCAATAATCCAAAACAGGTAAGATGCAGTTTTATTAAATGTATGAATGTATTAATGCACATCAACTTGGGGATGCTCATCCAGTCATAGGCTTGTCACCCATGCAATCATCGACCTAGGAATGATCATCCAGTTGAAACAATAGATCGATAATCGGTGGTTTGGAGCTAGCGAAACGATACCCCGATTATCCTAAAGGCATGTGCTACAACATCTAGAATTAGCTACCCGTCATCGCCAATATTCTATGGATGCATGATTAGCCAACCCATTTATTATTCCAGTTACAATCAGCCAGTTTGAGTAACTTAATGGTCACTACGGGGGGCTCATCACCCAATGTAGGCCGATAGCTCAAGCATAGTGTCTCATGACCACCATCATCGGCCTATGAGGTTCTCCACCTTGGGATGTTCAAATAAGATCCCTTGATAAAAAAGACACTAGGTCAAGGGCCCTATTTTTCCACACAATCCGTCTAGTTAGATCCCAAGTATGGCTCACATACAATAGTGGAATCCTCTAAGTGCAAGTCGTGAGTTTTAAATGATAAAAAGACTCACAACAATCATTTAATATGTAACAACATATAAATTGAAGTGATGATATTGAAATATGTAAGGAGGCATCATGAAACCCAAATAATAACCATCGGACGATACAATACTAAGACATGTGGCTAGTAATCATTTCTCAAGAATTAGCTAGCATGTGGGCCTATAATATAGTATGAACATAGTATCATAAGGTGGAGACAGCATAGTTAACAGTAAGTAGATATTTGCAACGAGTATAGGACCTTAAACTAGTGGTAGCAATTTAGTGCAAACCATGTTTGGCTAACTTAGAGATGGAAAGCCCAAGGGAAAATTCATCACCAGAGTGGCCATAATATTGCCCTTGATTCGAATCCCCACGAGAAGATGGTGGCCCCAAGTCACTCGAATAGTCCCCTAGAGAATTTGTTTGCATTAGGCAACAGCTTTAAAGTTTTTTTTTTTTAGTATATCAAGGATTGGTGAGAGCCAAAAAGGCTCATAATTAAAATGGTTTGGGCTTTCATCAAGGGATTAGGCCCACCAATTTTTATCCCCATCAAGTAACCTGACTGGGCCTGATTTGGCCCAGATATTGGGTCTCGAAGGTCTGGACCGGGCTGGGAGAAGTGGCCCCAAAAATGAGTCTGAACTGGGCCAGTTTTGGCCCAGTTATCATGGCTAATACCAATCCAAGTGGGGCTGGCCCACAACTTTTTATGGTGAGGCCCATATCATTTCATGGTGGGGCCCACAGTGCTGAGATGGTGCAGCCCACAGTGAGTTAACGTGGGGCCCACTTGATGTGTAGATTTGGTGTGGCCCACCTATACATGGGGTGGCCCACCTAATTAAAATGTGGTATAGCCCACCTGCTATTGCAAGGTGCAGCCCACCTAATTAAAATGTGGTACAGCCCACCTGCTATTGCAAGGTGCAGCCCACCTGCTGTTGCAGGGCCATCTGAAGCCCAGCTGGATGGCTGATGAAAGCTTGCTCCCGTCCTTGTTTTGGACTGTTCAACGACCCAGCTGTCACGCCCCAAATCTGAAAATCGAATTCACAGGAATACCGATCGCCGAATCCGGTGCCGACAGCCTCCGTAGTACCCCATTCTAGGCTCCTAGCATCCATACGCCAGATTCCGATCCTGGGATCCTACAAAGAGAATTTTTTTTCCAATGTACATTTAACTCTTAATAGGCATAACCACAAGTATACCTAAATCACAAAGGCAACATTATCATCACATATCCACTAATATAAATATTTGAATACAATGCTGAAAGGGAAAAACATATATAAAAATTACAGTAGTCAGCTACATACTCCAAGCTCCACGCTGCTGCAACATAACATCACCTGCACGCATATATCGTGCATAAGCTTATAGAAAGCTTAAAGGGTGGTGTAAGTATGTGCACAAGGTAAGTGCCAAGTATTTAACGTAATGTCATAATCATACAATGCCGAAATAGGCGCAAGATCATGAATCATACATTATTAGAGTAAGCGAAAATACTGACAAGTCCATGAGTCAAACGAGATCAGAATACGCAATACATATCGACTATACAAATGAGGAATCATAAAGAGCCAAATATCAGATGCCGTATCTAAACCATATAAATGCAGAAACACAGGTAACCAAAAATGCCATATGCCGCGGATGTAATGTAATATGTGGTGTGAATGGAATGACCATGTTAGAGTGTGAAGTCGGGATGATAGTACGTAGTATCGCAGGCTATGGGGTCCAATACAAGGGACTTCTATCTAAACTAGTCTCATACCTAAATTTAGATAGTCAGACTCAATGTGGTAAATTCTTGATCTCAGGTTAGTCGCGCGCCCCAATCGAAATCCTAGCCATTGAGAAGGTACACGTAACAAATAGTTGCGTACCACCAGCCCGAGTGGATAGTGAATGAATGAATAAATGAGTATACAACTCCTACTCAATAAGTCCACATATCAATACTGTTCATCTCTGGGATCATCAACGGGGTTTAGAACACTCTAAATGGCACTGCCCCTCTCCCAGCAGCACAGTCCAATTAAGCATAAGAAACCTCACTATCCTCCTGGCTAATAGTCTACCAATATCTATTCGACACGTCGATAGCGGACCCATTTACGAGCTGGTCAGACTCAGCCTAGCTATGACCCCTACCCTCCAGCGGGTAAGGCCACACCCCTCCCAACCAACCATGACACAGTGGGAGACGCCGCCTCCTCGTATTCGGCACTCGGGCGTTAATGTATCCACTCGATCTCTACTTTAGGGCGTCCTCTGGTACCAAGAGGGTTTAGGGATTTTCACCCAGGGCCATCTATGGAAGCCCGATGCTAAAACAGATTTTTGGCATTCTATCTGGCCATCCATGATATACCTGTGGAGGTTACGGCCCTGATGTCGCTAGGGCGTACAGTAATCACAATGCAAGATGCATGAGTCATACAATCCAGTCACACATCAATCCTGAGTATACCGTGCGCTCATGTAAGATAACCTCCACCTATCAAGGAGTCTCATAACAACATACTCAATGACATATGCAATGATCAACCACATCTCATAACATACAAACAGATGATGCGTATGGGCATGTATCATGATGTTATGTTGTCACATACTCATAATCGGTATCAATAACCGGCATCGACAATCGACCTCGACAATGTGGACATTTAACCAACATTGCCCCTAAGGAATGACCCACATAGACCCTAACATATAGTGGAACCATGGCCTCACAAGAGGGCCAAAAAATACAACACCATGGGCCTCACTCAAGAGCTTAATACACATCCCGATTGGCCTTTCACATGGGCCTAACATACATCACAATGAGCTCTATAGCCTAACCCTCAAATACACCATAATGGGCCTCATACAATCATAATGGGCCGCATCACATGGGCTGCAACACATGGGCCTATATACATCGAATGAGCCACATCCCATGGGCCCCGAATATATCACAATGGGCCACAACCCATAGGCCTCTCACACAGGTCCATTATGCATTACATCAAGGTGGGCCTCAATGGATGGCCATAGATACGTCACATTAGGCCTCATATAAATCAAGTGGGTCGCATCACATGGGCCACATATACATCACAATGGGCCTCTAACACGGGCCACATATACATCGCAATGGGCCTCTAACACGGGCCTAATAAACATCACAAAGGGCTCCATAGCCTTATATACATTACATTAGGCCTCGACAATCTGACTCAGCCAAGATATTCGGCCTTGATAATCGGAATCGGCAAATTGGTCGCGTCAATCAGAATCGGCAATCGGCCACGACAATCGAGATCAATCGATAATCAAAATTGATAAATCGGTCAAGTCAATCGGAATCGGCAATCGATCATGACAATCGGAATTGATCGATAATCAAAATCAGCAAATCAGTCACGTCAATCGGAGTCGGCAATCGCTCATGACAATCAGAATCGACAGATAATCAGAATTGTAAGTGTTATGGTCACATGCTCCTTTGATTGTCAAATTTTGTGGAGCCAAAACCTCCTGTGTGCCAAATCTTCTATCTGTATGCCTGCTTCTTGTATGTTGATATTCAAGACGACATCACAATGGTTCAAGACATGTACGGTACTCTACTTCAAGAGATGAAAGGTTATGTACTTTGTCCTCTTCCGTATGCTTCAATGTTCAAAGCTACATCGATAAGAAGAGTAGTTGTTCAAGACTCAAGTACATTTCAAGACTCAAGTACAATTCAAGTTGAAGATTAAATTCAAGTTGTAGAAGATCTCAAGGTTAAGCTACATCAAGTAGAGATCTCAAGCTTCAAAGGTTAACCATCATCTGAAAGAATGAAGTTCAATGTTCATACTTCATATCCCAGGTATGATAGACCTTAGTTTGACCTTAGGGTAGGTCACTTTGTATACATAATTCATGACGAATCTTTTTACATGAACTTGGTCTGTTCTAAGACTAGTCCTGGACCTTCTTCGACCAGTCCTAAACCTATTTCAACCAGTCCAAGAAATTCCATGACCAGTCCTAAGTTGCTGAAGATTTTCAAAATTTTTTGGTTATTCTTCGACCAGTCCTGGAGATTGTTCGACCTGTCGTAGGGATGTCACGACTCGTCCTTCGACCAGTCCTAGAACTTCGACTCAAACTCCAGCAACCAAATCTGGTTTCCTACGACCAGTCCTGGGTCAGCTTCGACCAGTCGTAGGTGGTTTATGACCAGTCGAAGGGTCCCCAAGACCAGTCGTAGAACTGATTTTTTAGATCGCGCTTAAAATTTCAAAATACCGTTGGAGCTACGACCAGTCAAAGGGTCCCTAAGACCAGTCGTAGACGCGATCTTTGCATCTATAAATTGAACATAAAATTCAGAGTTTCAATATCGATTAATTTGAGAAAAGTCAAGCCTCCACTCTAAGATAAGTTGTGTTCATTTTAAGCTAATTTATGCATATTTAATATTCTTTTGTTAGCTTTTCATATTTGATTTTATTCATATATTCCAATATTATTTTGAAAAGCGGAATTGTTGTATTCCTTCATTGGAATCAAAATCAAATAAAGTTATGCCCAATTTGATTTAATTTAAAATCAATTAAAGCCTAGAACTATTTCTTGAGTGAGTATTGGACATTGAACGTTGATTCGAACTTCTACTCTGATTGGTTCTACCGGGCTGCTACAAAAGGAGAAATCCAGGTATTTTACATTTATTGTAAATTTCTTTATTTTTGGTTTTGTTTGAGATTCGCCAGAAAATCTCATTGTATTGGTTATCTGAGGAGAGCCAGAAAACTCAGAAAGTGTGGGTTTTTGGATTGTGTAAGCCCAAGTTAAAAAGACACAATTGTGAAGGTTTTAGGTGAACCTGTAAAACCTATTTGATAGTGAACGCTAATATCCCCTGTGTGAGGATATTAGGAGTGGAGTAGCAAGCTGTGTAGCTGTTGTTTAACAGTTGGTGAACACACAGGCGAACCACTATATATCGGTGTGTTTTGTGATTTGAATGCTCTTTTAATTTCTATATTTTTAATCATTCAGATTTATGGAATGTATATGTGGATGTGAATGTTGTAATATTTACATTTCAAGCAAAGTGGGGAATGTTGTAATAGTTTAGAATTTATTTCTTGCTATTTCCTTTATTTCCTTTCTGTTTGAGTTCTGATATTCAATTTGTTCTAGTAAGGTTGTCCTACCATAAACCCTTGGTTTTTATGGTGCAAAGGTTGTCCTTAGAACAACATTAGTATCAAGCTCTTTATTTAAGTTTACTTTACATTTCAGTTCTTTGATTTATTTAAAGTACTGTTCTTTATTTTTATAAGGTTATCATACTTTAATTTCGCTATTAAATTTTAATTTGGCATAGTCCTATTCATCCCCCCTCTAGGACATATAGCTTGGCCTTTTCAAGAATCGGCAAATCGGTCACGTCAATCAGAATCGATCGATAATCAGAATCGGCAAATCGGTCACGTCAATCAGAATCGGTGGTTGAACGTCCCTCTTCGACTGGTCGAGCAGTCTGCTCGACTAGTCAAGAAACCACCAAAAATATCTGTGTTTGGATTTCAAACTTGGACTAGTTGAAGATTATCTTAAACTGGTCGAACCACAGCTTAGATTAGTCGAACCAAGGCCTAGACTAATCTAACTTAAGCCTAAACAAGGAATAAAAACCCATATAGGTTTATTTTTTGAAAGCACCTAAGTCTAAGGTCTTTCTAGGGTCAATTATACCTGAGAAGACTGGACATTGAAGTGTAAACTTGAATCTTCAATAAGGTATAATTGATCTTATACTTGAAGTGTAGTCGAAGGTGGAGCTTGATCTTCTACTATAAGTGTAGTAGAACTTGAACTCATTTCAACTTTGAACTTTCCAACTTCATGACTTGTAGTTAAGCTTGCACTTTCCAACTTCATGACTTGTACTTGAAGGTGAACTTTCCATCTTGATTCACTTGAAGATTCTCTTGAAGATTCACTTGAAGGTGAACTATCCATCTCATAAGTTGTTTTGTCTCATCGAAATTCAACAAACAAGAGTGTGCCCAACACTTACAATAACTGCCATTTCCAACTCTCTAAGTTCGTGGGAGGGGGTCTCCAGCGGTGACAGTGGGGCGAGTAACCTCCGAACAATGTCAAACCCACCATCACTGTTAGTGATGATGAGCAATCACTACAAAAAAGAGGGTTTTTAGCGACGAAACTTTTAGCGACGAAACACATTTTCGTCGCTAAAAGTCACTTTTAGCAACGAAATAAATTTTCGTCGCTAAAAGTTCACTTTTAGCGACGAAACTTTTAGCAGCGAAAATTTTCGTAGCTAAAAATCGTATATCACACTTTTAGCGACAAAACGTTTCGTCGCTAAATGCTCCAAATATTTTCCTCCAAAATGAAACACATATCTTTTAGCAGCGAAAATTTTCGCCGCTAAAAATCCTGCATGATACTTTTAGCAGCGAAAATTTTCGCCGCTAAAAAATAAAAAAATATTTCTGTTTTTAGCAGCGAAAATTTTCGCTGCTAAAAGTCTTGCTAAAAATAAACTACCGTATCTTTTAGCTATGAAACTTTTCGTCGCCAAAAGTTTCGTTTAAAAAATATATAATCTAGCTCAAAATCCGTACAAAATTCGTGATATACACCTGTTAACAATATATTCCATCATATTCATCCTGATATACACATTTCATCATATTCACATTTACATCCATCTAAATCCAAACTACATACACTTTTAGCGGCGAAACTGTTCGTCACTAAAAAATTAAAAAATCTTTCTGGTTTTAGCCGCGAAAAGTTTCGCTGCTAAAAGTCTTGTACTGTACAAGACTTTTAGCAGCGAAAATTTTCGCTGCTAACAATAAACTACCGTATCTTTTAGCTACGAAAATTTTCGTCGCCAAAAGTTTCTTTTTGAAAAAAATATAATCTAGCTCAAAATCCGTACAAAATTCCTGATATACACCTGTTAACAATATATTCCACATATTCATCCTGATATACACATTTCATCATATTCACATTCACATCCATCTAAACCCAAACTGCATACACTTTTAGCGGCGAAACTGTTCGTCACTAAAAAATTAAAAAATCTTTTTGTTTTTAGCAGCGAAAAGTTTCGCCGCTAAAAGTCTTGTATTGTACAACACTTTTAGCAGCGAAAAGTTTCGCTGCTAAAAATAAATTACCGTATCTTTTAGCTACGAAAATTTTCGTCGCCAAAAGTTTCTTTTTAAAAAAATTATAATCTAACTCAAAATCCGTACAAAATTCCTGATATACACCTGTTAACAATATATTTCATCATATTCATCCTGAGATACACATTTCATCATATTCACATTCACATCCGTCTAAACCCAAACTATATACACTTTTAGCGGCGAAACTATTCGTCACTAAAAAATTAAAAAAAATTTCTGTTTTTAGTAGCGAAAAGTTTCGCTGCTAAAAATAAACTACCGTATCTTTTAGCTACGAAAATTTTCGTCGCCAAAAGTTTTTTTTAAAAAAAATATATAATTTAGCTCAAAATTCGTACAAAATTCCTGATATACACCTGTTAACAATATATTCCATCATATTCATCCTGATATACACATTTCATCATATTCACATTCACATTCACATCCATCTAAACCCAAACTACATAAACTACATTCATCCAAACACAAATAATCTTATCTGCATCACATTCATTCACGCATAAATACATATAAACTTAACATCATAAACAAATAAATGAAAAATCACAAAGATGAAGACGGAGGTGGTGGGGCATCGGTGGGTAAGCGTGCAGTGAAAGCCTGAAACATCTCCGTCATCCGTCACTCATGAGCCACCCGCATCTCCGCCATCCTCCTCTCCTCCCTCTGCCTCACCAACTCCTCCTCCATCCTTCTCTGCCTCGCCAGCTGATCCTCTATCCTCCTCTCCTGCTCCTCCCTCTGTCTCGCCAGCTCCTCCAGGTTTAGGTTTAGGTTTAGGTTCAGGTTATAAGTATAGGTTTTGGGATTTGAGAATAGGTTTAGGGTTTAGGGTTTAGGAAATCGGGTTGGATTCGGGATCGGGTTTAGGTTTCGGTTTTGAAGTTTAAGCTTAGGTTAAGGTTAGGGAGTTGAGATTAGGATTAGGTGTAGGTGTAGGTTTAGGTTTAGGGATTTGAGAATACATTTAGGTTTTAGGTTTAGGTTTTAGGTTATAGGTTAAGGTTTAGGTTTTAGGTTTAGGTTACTGTTAGGTTATAGGTTATAAGTTTAGGTTTTGGTTTAGGTTAAGGTTATAGGTTTAGGTTAAGGTTTAGGTTTAAGTTTAGTTTTAGGTTAAGGTTTAAGTTTAGGTTATAAGCTATAGGTTTAGGGAATTGAGAATTGGTTAAGGTTTAGGTTTAGGTAATCGGGTTCGTGTTCGGGATCTGGTTTAGGCTTGGGTTTTCATGTTTAGGTTTAGGTTTAGGTTTAGGTTAGGGAGTTGAGATTGGGATTAGGTGTAGGTTTAGGTTTAGGGATTTGAGAATAGGTTAATGTTTAGGTATAGGTTTAGGTTTAGGTTTTAGCTTTTAGGTTTAGGTTTTGGTTTTAGGTTTAGGTTTAGGTTAAGGTTATAAGTTTAAGTTATAGGTTAAGGTATAGGTTATAGGTTTTTGTTTAGGTTGAGGTTATAGGTATTGGTTTAGGTTTTGGTTTTGGTTTAGGCTTTAGTTTATAGGTTTAGGTTAAAGGTCATAGGTTTAGGTTAAAGTTTAGGTTACAGGTTTTGGTTTAGGTTAAGGTTATAGGCTTTGGTTTAGGTTAAGGTTTAGGTTTTGGGTTTATGTTAAGGTTATAGGTTAAGGTTATAGGTTTAGGTTAGGTTTAGGTTAAGGTTATAGGCTTTGGTTTAGGTTAAGGTTTAGGTTTTGGGTTTATGTTAAGGTTATAGGTTAAGGTTATAGGTTTAGGTTAGGTTTAGGTTTAGGTTATAGGTTATAGGTTATAGCTTTGGGAATTGAAAATAGGTTAAGGTTTAGGTTTAGGAAATCGGGTTCGGGTTCAGGATCGGGTTTAGGCTTGGCTTTTCATGTTTAGGTTTAGGTTTAGTTTAGGGAGTTGAGATTGGGATTTGGTGTAGGTTTAGGTTTAGGGATTTGAGAATAGGTTAAGGTTTAGGTATAGGTTTAGGAAATCGGGTTCGGGTTCGGGATCGGGCTTAGGCTTGGGTTTTCATGTTTAGGTTTAGGTTTAGGTTAGGGAATTGAGATTGGGATTTGGTGTAGGTATAAGTTTATGTATTTAAGAATAGGTTAAGGTTTAGGTATAGGTTTAGGAAATCGGGTTCGGGATCGGGTTTAGGCTTGGGTTTTCAAGTTTAGGTTTAGGTTTAGGTTAGGGAGTTGATATTGGGATCAGGTGTAGGTTTAGGTTTAGGGATTTGAGAATAGGTTAAGGTTTAAGTATAAGTATGGTTTAGGTTTTAGCTTATAGGTTTAAGTTATAGGTTTAGGTTTTGGTTTTAGGTTTAGGTTAAGATTATAAGTTTAGGTTATAGGTTATAAGTTATAGGTTAAGGTATAGGTTATAGGTTTTAGTTTAGGTTAAGGTAATAGGTTTTGGTTTAGGTTATAGGTTTAGGTTTAGGTTTTAGTTTATAGGTTTAGGTTTTGGTTTTAGGTTAAGGTTTAGGTTACAGGTTTTGGTTTAGGTTAAGGTTTTAGGCTTTGGTTTAGGTTAAGGTTTAGGTTTTGGGTTTATGTTAAGGTTATAAGTTTAGGTTAGGTTTAGGTTATAGGTTATAGCTTTGGGAATTGAGAATAGGTTAAGGTTTAGGTTTAGGAAATCGGGTTTGGGTTCGGGATCGGGTTTAGGCTTGGGTTTTCAAGTTTAGATTTAGGTTTAGGTTAGTGAGTTGAGATTGGGATAAGGTGTAGGTTTAGGTTTAGGGATTTGAGAATAGGTTAAGGTTTAGGTTTAGGTTTAGGTTTAGGTTTTAGCTTATAGATTTAGTTTTTGGTTCTAGGTTTAGGTTAAGGTTTAAGGTTTAGGTTTTGGGTTTATGTTAAGGTTATAGGTTAAGGTTATAGGCTTAGGTTAGGTTTAGGTTTAGGTTATAGGTTATAGCTTTGGGATTTGAGAATAGGTTAAGGTTTAGGTTTAGGAAATCAAGTTCCGGTTCAGGTTTGGGATCGGGTTTAGGCTTGGGTTTTCATGTTTAGGTTTAGGTTTAGGTTAAAGAGTTAAGATTGGGATTTGGTGTAGGTTTAGGTTTAGGTTTAGGAAATCGGGTTCGGGTTCGGGTTTTGAAGTTTAGGTTTAGGTTGGGGAGTTGAGATTGGGATTGGGATTATGTTTAGGTTTAGAGATTTGAGAATACATTTAGGTTTTAGGTTTAGGTTTAGGTTTAGGTTTTAGCTTATAGGTTTAGGTTATAGGTTTAGGTTTTGGTTATAAGGTTATAGGTTTAGGTTTAGGTTATAGGTTTTTGTTTCGGTTAAGGTTGTAGGTTTTGGTTTAGGTTATAGGTTTAGGTTTAGGTTTAGGTTTAGGTTTATAGGTTTAGGTTTTGGTTTTAGGTTTAGGTTAAGGTTATAAGTTTAGGTTAAGGTTTAGGTTATAGGTTTTGGTTTAGGTTACGGTTATAGGTTTTGGTTTAGGTTAAGGTTTAGGTTTTGGGTTTATGTTAAGGTTATAGGTTTAGGTTGGGTTTAGCTTTAGGTTATAGGTTATAGGTTATAGCTTTGGGAATTGAGAATAGGTTAAGGTTTAGGTTTAGGAAACTGGGTTCGGGTTCGAGATCGGGTTTAGGTTTGGGTTTTCAAGTTCAGGTTTAGGTTTAGGTTAGGGAGTTGAGAATAGGACTTGGTGTAGGTTTAGGTTTAAGGATTGAGAAAAGGTTAAGGTTTAGGTTTTAGCTTATAGGTTTAAGTTTTGGTTTTAGGTTTAGGTTTTGGTTATAAGTTTAGGTTATAGGTTATAGGTTAAGGTTTAGGTTATAGGTTTTTGTTTAGGTTAAGGTTATAGGTTTTGGTTTATGTTATAGGTATAGGTTTAGGTTTAGGTTTAGGTTTAGGTTTTAGTTTATAGGTTTGGGTTATAGGTTTAGGTTTTGATTTTAGGTTTAGGTTAAGGTTATCAGTTTAGGTTAAGGTTTAGGTTACAGGTTTTGGTTTAGGTTAAGGTTATAGGTTTTGGTTTAGGTTAAGGTTTAGGTTTTGGGTTTATGTTAAGGTTATAGGTTAAGGTTATAGGTTTAGGTTAGGTTTAGGTTATAGGTTATAGCTTCGGGAATTGAGAATAGGTTAAGGTTTAGGTTTAGGAAATCGAGTTTGGGTTCGGGATCGGGTTTAGGCTTGGGTTTTCATGTTTAGGTTTAGGCTTACGTTAGGGAGTTGAGATTGGGATTTGGTGTAGGTTTAGGTTTAGGGATTTGAGAATAGGTTAAGGTTTAGGTTTAGGTTTAGGAAATCGGGTTCGGGATCGGGTTTTGAAGTTTAGGTTAAGGTTTAGGTTAATGTTAGGTAATAGGTTATAAGTTTAGGTTATAGGTAATAGGTTAAGGTTTAGGTTTAGGGAATTGAGAATTGGTTTAGGTTTAGGTTTAGGGAATTGGGTTCGGGTTCGGGATCGGGTTTAAGCTTGGGTTTTCAAGTTTAAGTTTAGGTTAAGGTTTAGGTTAGGGAGTTAAGATTAGGATTAGGTGTAGGTTTAGGTTTAGGGATTTGAGAATACATTTAGGTTTTAGGTTTAGGTTTAGATCTTAGGTTATAGGTTAAGGTTTAGGATTTAGGTTTAGGTGAATGGTAGGTAATAGGTTATAAGTTTAGGTTATAGGTAATAGGTTAAGGTTTTAGGTCATAGGTTTTGGTTTAGGTTAAGGTTATAGGTTTAGGTGAAGGTTTAGGTTTAGTTTTAGGTTCAGGTTTAGGTTTAGGTTTAGGTTATAAGGTATAGGTTTAGGTAATTGAGAATTGGTTTGGGTTTAGGTTTAGGGAATCGGTTTAGTTTTAGGTTCAGGTTTAGGTTTAGGTTATAAGGTATAGGCTTAGGGAATTGAGAATTGGTTTAGGTTTAAGTTTAGGGAATCGGGTTCGGGTTCGGGTTCGGGATCGGGATCGGGTTTAGGCTTGGGTTTTCAAGTTTAGGTTTAGGTTTAGGTTAGGGAGTTGAGATTAGGATTAGGTGTAGGTTTAGGTTTAGAGATTTGAGAATACATTTAGGTTTTAGGTTTTAGGTTAGGTTTAGGTTTAGGTTTTAGGTTAGGCTTGGGTTTTCATGTTTACGTTTAGGTTTAGGTTAAGGAGTTGAGATTGGGATTAGGCGTAGGTTTAAGTTTAGGGATTTGAGAATAGGTTAATGTTTAGGTTTATGTTATAGGTTTAGGTTTTGGTTTTAGGTTTAGGTTAAGGTTATAAGTTTACGTTATAGGTTATAGGTTAAGGTTTAGGTTATAGGTTTTTGTTTAGGTTGAGGTTATAGGTTTTGGTTTAGGTTATAGGTTTAGGTTTAGGTTTTAGTTTATAGGTTTAGGTTATAAGTTATAGGTTTAGGTTAAGGTTTAGGTTACAGGTTTTGGTTTAGGTTAAGGTTATAGGCTTTGGTTTAAGTTAAGGTTTAGGTTTTGGGTTTAGGTTAAGGTCATAGGTTTAGGTTTGGTTTAGGTTTAGGTTATAAGTTATAGCTTTGGGAATTGAGAATAGGTTAAGGTTTAGGTTTAGAAAACTGGGTTCGGGTTCGGGATCGGGTTTAGGTTTGGGTTTTTCAGATTAGGTTTAGGTTTAGGGATTTGAGAATAGGACTAGGTTATAGTTATAGGTATAGGTTTAGGTTGGGTTATAGGTTTAGGTTAAGGGTGTGGTACCTGCAAATACAGACATAAATACGGCCTGTCCAAATGGCCAGGCCCTTCCAATGCTGTCCATAGTAAATGGACAGCTTCATCATGGTCATAACAGCGGTTCCACCTTCCAGGGACCCCCGCTCTTCCGGATAGCTCCGACGCACATCCGGGTCTACTCCATTAATTTCGAGCAAATACATAAATACGGCCTGTCCAAATGGCCAGGCCCTTCCAATGCTGTCCATAGGAAATGGACAGCTTCATCATGGTCATAACAACGGTTCCCACCTTCCAGGGACCCCCGCTCTTCCGAATAGCTCCGACGCACATTCGGGTCTGCTCCATTAATTTCGAGCAAATACATAAATACGGCCTCTCCAAATGGCCAGGCCCTTCCAATGCTGTCCATAGGAAATGGACAGTTTCATCATGATTATAATAGCGGTTCCCACCTTCCAAGGACCCCCGCTCTTTCGGATAGCTCCGACGCACATCCGGGTCTGCTCCATTAATTTTGATTCCCACCCGATCAGTGGCTCAACCTGATTTAATAGAGGTGAGTAAGCCACTGTTTTCTCAGCTAGGGTGTTATACATGTGTGACATTTTTACAGAAAATGTGGTCTAGCATGATAAGCATAGCTGTATATACTCATCCGCTGCAAGGATAGTGGGAAAGAAAGCTCAGGCAAAGTCATCTTGCAACAAGGAAATTTACCTGTGTAAAATATGTAATCAACTGTGCCAATGAAATCTCAAGTGTAGTTTGTGAACTACGATTCATTAGTCATGGGGTCCATTCTCCTTCTTTGTTGCTCCAAACCAATTCCAACTCCCACCATCCTTGCAAAGGATGAGTATGCACTGACCTGCAATAAAAGCCTAGCAATGTAAAAGAAAAGACCTATGTGAATATCGGTCAATGCCTAACAATGTAAAAGAAAAGAAAATGACACAACTCACCTTGATGCCCTTTTCGCTCAGAGAAGATTCGAAGAAGTATCCTCTTCCATCTTGGAGAATTTGCAGCTACGAGTCCTCCCTGTGTTTTGTTGAAGTTGAAGCCTTTGCAAATGTTTTAAAGAAATTCATCTATTGCATTGATCTTGGAATATTACTTCCAAAGCTGAAAACCATGTAGAGAACATCATAATTTCTGACTCACTGTTAATTTAGAAGGAATACAATAGAACGCATAGCTTGGGTGTCAAGTAGGCAGTGGGATTACACATAGAAACAAGATACAAAAAACCTGCATGTAGAAACCTCAATAGTTCAATAGAAAAGACCCCAACAGAACGAAATCCAATTCAAAGTCGCCACTATTCTCTGGAAATTCTTGCACCATTCAATCATAGATCCAAAACCAAACAAGGAAATTCGAATCCCAGAAAGAAGATGAAGAAGAAGAAGAAGAAGAAAAACCTCATTAAAATCATTCAAGTTTTCAAAGTCACTCCAATTCTACACAAGTTCATATAACACACATTTGCAGCTCTAGAACCACAAAACCATGTTTTTTTTAAAAAAATAATAATAATAAATCAATAAATAAAGGAAAAAAAAAAACAGAAAAAGGGGGCTTTCCATGACTCAGATCATTGATCAGGTGGGCCCTTTGTTGGATTAAGAGATTCTAACCCTTCGATCCTTTGCCGTTTCCTCCTTGAATATGGACTGTTGCTGAAAATTTTCTGCACTTAAATCATAGAACAAAACTACTCAAACGCACCCCTTTTTTTTGTATTTATACACCTCATTTAGCAGCTCCCTATTTTGCTCAGCGCCAGTACAATGCGACTCCAAAAGTGCCGACTAATCCCCTTTTTGTTGTAGTGTTTTATGTATTCCTACATCCACACACACATTCATATACATGCATTTTGTTTTTGTTTGTTTTTAAATTTGGCATTTTGGTTGTAATGCTACTATCATCATGCTATTTGCATGACTTTTACCAGCTTCTCTCTCTATCTTGGATTCCCATGTCTAGAAATCTTACCTTTTTCAAATGAATTGGCTCTCTTTTTTATGTTTTTTTATTTTAAACATGATTTATCTTTTTGGATAGTTTTTCTTGTTATGGAATTGTTAGTTTTCAACATGTAAGTACTAAGAATTTCATAAGTCTGTCTTTACAAAAGTGATTTTTCTAGTAAGTTTGATTCATTTTTTTTATATGGGTTTTCTTCTTATTAATATTTTCTTATTTTGGGCTCTTATTTCTATGCATGTAGTGTGCAAAGCTAAAGAAGAAAGAGAAGCTACAATAGATATGGGTTTCTTCCATCAACATGTGCATATGTGTTATTCTTTTTTAATTGAAAGAAAGAGAATGCATGGTCCATGTCTTCCACTGGAACAATGACACTTAGAACGAATTAGATGCCTTTTTTTTTTCTTCCTTTTATATGGGCTTTATTTTCATGATTTTTCTCAATATGGGGTTTTGATTTTAAGCATGTTGTATGAAAATTTTCAAAATTTCCAATACTAGATATGGGTCTGTTTTATAAATCTATATATCTATATATCTGTCATGTGTGTGCGTGTATTTTTTAATATCTTTGCCGTGGTTTTGAGTGCTAACATAAAGAACAAAACAGGTATGGGTAAAAAGCTAATAGATAGAAGGATTTTTGGTTTTGCAGGTATGGGAAAGTGTTCAAATCTCATCTGTTCTGTTCCCCAACTGTTGTCTCATGTGACCAGGAGCTGAACAAATTCTGCAGTTATCAAAAGGAAACTAATGATTTTGTAACAATGGCATAACAAAGTAAAGAACCAAAGTTAAGAACATGGAAGATGAGAAAAACTTGGATACTACTCCTATAACACTTCCAGTGGCAGCAATTTCCGTTGCTTTACATGTATGTTTGGTCTGCTTTCAGTAGTCAGCATGAAAAAACAACATATCAAACATGCAATTTCTTGAAGTCAACATAATTCTACTCTTGAAAAGAAATTGTGCCATATGCTAACTGTGAATATTATTAGCGCAGTAATCGAACACCAAGCTTTTAATAGAAACTTCCCATAGAGGAACATGTGTTAGCAGATTATTGTTTCCATTAAAAAAAAAGGGAAAAATATTTTAGTCTTGCTCAAATACCACTAAATTCACCTTCTAAACAACTCTAGGAACATAAAATGGTCTAATGAACTCCAGAAATGATTACATGTCTACCGATGAATGCACAGTGGTTGGGATCTTCCAATCTTGGAGATTTTTGGGCCATGGAATATCGAAGGTGAGACGCAATAAATAAATGGTCTGGATTACCTAACCATGAGCAGCACTTAAATGGGAAAACAATTAGGACAGCCTGCATTTTTATTTGGAAAATGATTACATGTCTACCGATGAATGCACAGTCCCTGTTTGGAGTAAGAGAAATGAGAATATGAATTTTCTATATCCATGAACTTGTCAAATTCATGAGTTCGCATTGGATTTGAATTTGACAAACTCCAAAGTCCACTGTTTGGGAATCAAGCTACAATCTATGAATTTGGGAGCATTTATTGCAATGAAGTAGCTTCTATCACCTTTTAAGGTCTCTCATTTTGTAGATTTGCAAAGTCTTTACTTGAAACATGAATAGAGATGAAGTTACTAAACAAGAAAGGCATCTACTAAATAGCCAATAAGTACAACAGTTGGAGAGAATGAATTCTACAATTAGATGAGAATGCAGTTGTTTAAAAAGGAGGCATCTACCAAATAATCAATTACCTATAATTCCATTAGGATATTCTGTCCGTTGATGCAAATTTTTTGTAGTTATCATCTTCAATTGAGATCAGATTTTTATTCTCAATTACCCAAACAAAAATCAAATTGAAAGATGTTAGATTATATATTCTCTGGGTGGCATTCTTTCAGCTATTTGCCGTTGAAGTATTGGCGAATGTTTCCAGTTAGAAATCAGATTTTTTATTCATCAATAGAAATCAAATTCAACCGAGTCAAGTTGGCTTGGCCAATTTCAGGTCAATTTGAGAAGTTGTAGAACTATGAAAACAAAATTTGTGTATTTAAAACTTTTATTATTGGCACTCCTAAGTACGGTTGAAGGCACAAGAACTGTACCATAAACAAAATTTTGATTTGATGTAATGATTGTAATTTATAATTAATAATGGTTGATATGGACTTTAGATGATTAGATGTGCATAGTCCTATTTAAATCATCAAAAATCTGTTGGTCAGTTCAGAGATCAATAAGCATGTAAAAAATGAGTTTTAACAGATGAAAGATCAAGAGAAATTGGGATACATATGCAGTAAATGTATTTAGAACATATCTGATTGCACTTTTAACTAATCTGATCGAATTGTAACTGTTTTGATTAGCTTGCATCTGATTTGATTGGATTTCGACAGAGCATTGAATTGTTGTTGATCTAATAACATAACAGGTGTTTTAACCGAAATGAAGCTTCCACTAACATGATCGTGAACAAAATAATGACCCAAGACATACGATGCAAGATAAATAGCTTGGTCTAATTAAAATACCATAACTTCTAGAGATCCACATTAAATCAATGCATGATCAGACATCTTGGATATACCAAGGGAGATTTCTAGGGCATCTTGGATATACCAAGGGTTCACCATGCAATTGATCAGGATCGACAAAATGCCGGCCCTCCCAACCAGATGATCATGGCCACCCGTTGAGTAGCTTGCAATTGGAGTCCGTAATTGGCGGAGGTATGAGTGGGACAGTTTGGGTCACCATGATAGAGAGATCCTGGCTGTCCATCATGGGGCCAATCATATTATCAGTTTGGACAACTCAAAGGTGGGCCCCACATGCGAGCAAATTGGTTGATCGAACACCATACCATCTGAGAGAAGAACTACAGCTACAAATCCTACCACGCATACGTCAGAGTCTACTATTTTGTAAGGAGAGATGCTGACCTGAGAAATTCGACGGACGAGAATCCGGCGTAGCCATCGAAGACGGCAGCAAAGGAGAATCCATCGAGGTCGTCTGATCGGAGGACAACATCGTCCTCCATCTCCTCCCGCGGGCCCTGCAGACGGCTCGATCCCCATCGGATCCCTGCCGTTCTGGCTGATGACGGAGCGTCGATCGCGATAGCCGAGCAGCAGCGGTTCCTCTGCCTCCTCATTCTTGCGGTGGAATTGGGATTTGCATTTTAGCTGCTGAATAGGAATCTCTGCAGCTGCTGCTGACCCAGCAACGCCATTGCACTCAGATCGAACATCAATGGCGGGGGGTTGCCACGGTCTCCGCGATCGAGCGAGACGGACGCAATGCAGCAGAGAGGGTTTTTGGAGGGGGAGAAATGTCTAAATGAGAGAGATTGAGAGGGACCGTCTGCGCCGTGAATGCGGGAAATTGAGAGGTCGGGCAGCAAAAACAGCGAGAGTGAGAGAGAGAACGAGGGTTAGGGCGTTTTTCGTGAAAAAAAAAAAAACAAAGAAAGAAAATACTTTCAAATCCGAATATTGTGCGTTTACTATCATTTATAGCATACACCATATTAACAACCGTACATGTAAGGGACCATTTACTAGATGGTTAAGATAGTTTTATATAAGAAAATATATACATATTATCCATCTACAACTAGAACCATTATTTGGTTGGTCTAGATAACCCTATATCATTGCCACTATTTCTATAAACGAGTCACCACAAATTTAGAGCAAATGCAAAACTCACACACATTTATCATAAAATAAAATAAAAGCTACTTGATCATTGGATATGGTAGGGCTCTATGGCCCCACTGTGATGTGTGTCAACCATCAACACCGTGCATTTGATGGGCCCCCTTTAAATTATGGGAAATCCCAAAAATCAACCATATACAGAACTTAGGTGGGCCATACCATTTAAAATCATGTGAAGAAATGCCTAAAACATATAAAATCACTTGGTGGGGCCCACTTGAAATTTCGATGCATATGAAACTTGGTAAGACTCCTCATCCAAGTGGGACACACATAATGGATGGGCTAGATTTGTGAACCACATCTCAGTGGTCCCAACAAATGATTATGAATATTTTAATGGAGGGTAACCCCTCTTAACTTTTGTATGTAGTGTGGCTCAAAATAAGTCACGGATTGACTTGTGATTTTTAAGCCCCAGGCCCACCATGGAATGGTGCATCTGATTGATTGGGCAGATGTTTGACACCCATCACGGTGGGGCCCACACAGCTCGACCGTATGAGAATTCCCATGAGCTAAACCGTATGGAACCTTTTCTCATACATACATACATACGTGTATATATATATAATAAATTATAAAATTATTATAAATCTATCATTAATATCCTCCTGAGGCCCACTATACTGTTTATTTGACATCCAATATGTTGATTAGGTCATAGAGGGCCAGATGAAGAGGAAAAACAAAAATCAGTTTGATCCAAAACTTTTATTTTACTAATCATTACACTTAATTTGACTAGTTACCCCCCGGATCATACTACATATGATATTAACCATTAAAATGAGCTGAAGTACCAGATGGACAGTGTGGATAAGACACACATTCAAAGTGGGCTCAATAGGGTTTAATCAGTACGGTAATCTAACTGGGTTACTCAATACACAATCCTTGACTGGGGCGTACCTGATGTTTGCCGAAAATCAATAGGCGGTTTAACTAGTGCACCCAATGCTAGCCAACTAGCTGGTGTCAAAGCTATGTGGGCCCTACCATGATGCGTGTGTCTTATTTACCCTGTTCATCCATTGTGCCAACTTATTTTAGCCAATGAGGCTAAAAATAGGGCAGATCCAAATCTCTGGAAATTTATGGAAACTTTTTAGGACCATAGAAATTATTTACCCTGTGCACATGTTCTACTGTGGTTATCGGGAGAATGGTGACCTCCAATCAACTCTCAGGTGTCCCTTGGACTATCATGATCTTGAATCGCATTTTGGGTTCTCATAACATGAGCTTGTGGTTAACATACTACAATTTACAATTCAAGTTCTATAATCTGATTCATTTATCATGGAAATTAAATTAGTCCTCAGGCTTAAAAGGTTATATAACGATTAGATTTTTTCTTCTAAAGTTTGTAGTTGAAAGATCCATTCTTAGTTGCATTTTGTCAATTGTTTTGAAATGCAAGTTTGATCATTGCATCATATCATGTCGTCATGAGTTTCTAAACACTTGGATCTGTTCTTCTCTTTAGATGGTCTTCCATGAATACATAACAAATGAGAGTTCTTATGTATATCATATAGTTACCAGCATCAACCTGTACCCTCAGACCTTTTTTTGATATCTTATCTGAAATGATTTTAGGAAACAGGATGGGTGCCTTAGCATCTTATTGCTTAGGATAAATACATATGAAAATATTGTAGGTGTTGTTCCACTTTATCTTAAAAGGTTTAGCATATGCAATTCAGTCCATGATCTGTTCTTGTTACTTTTTCTTGTTTAAATGGTTATCTTTAACTTTTACAATCGGCTTTTAATTGCTTCGGTTTGATAGTAGTTGAACTATATATTTTAGTTACTTTGAATTATAGTCACTTGTATGGAGAATTTATCTTTGACTATTCTCGGGCTGATGCCTACTACAGGTTTATGGCACTCAATATTATCCAAAGTTACAATGTTGTGTTCTTTTCTCTTTGGTAGATGCAAATGATTGGGATGGGAAGCCCGCCATGTTTTGTTTGCCATACAATCTATTTATAAGACGCGCCCCACAAGGATGGATTGACACCCAAAAGATCAGACCATTCCAAAACTCAAATGAGCCACACCACGTAATTTTAACGGATTTGGGCATGATGATTTTATATGGTGTGACCCACCCGAGTTTTGGGACCTGCCTGATTTTTGTCCTCCAAAAGGAAAATGAGGGGGGCACACATGATGGACAGTGGAACCTTGCACAGATCATGATGGGCTCCACACATATTGTAGAATAAGCTTATTCTACATATGTCATTGGAAGCTGTCTAGTTGTAGAATAAGCTTATTCTGCTAATGTTGCAGAGAAACCTGCCTAGTTATAGAATTAGCTTATTCTGCTAATGTTGCAGAGAAACCATAAGAAAATATATGGTTTTAGTATTTCTTTCGTTGATATAAATCTTATTGCAATGTTGTAACATAGGTGATTGACTAAATGGGCATATTCAGGGATGCATCTCCTACATAAGAAATAGTTTATCTGAGAAAATGGTCCTTGATGGAGTGCAATGGCGGAACAGGATTCGCGTAGCTGATTCTAGTTAGTTGGTCTTTAGATGATGCTGATTTTTTTGGTGAGAACTGCATAACGGATTTATTTATTTATTTATTTAAAATTAGTAGTTATTGCATTTGTTTTTGAAAATGGCATTAAATCATGCCAATATTTATTTCTTTTAGATTGAACGGCAAAATCATTTTTAGCGGTTGAAGTTTTGTGATACTTGGAGGAGGTATCCAGAAATGGCCTCTTATGATATTTATGTCACTCAACATTAATTTGTTATAGACTATGGTGAGTTTGCTGGAAAAGAAGATTGAAGAAATGCATTTGGAAGAGATGCAACTTCATTCAATGAAACTAAAAAGATGCTAGTGAAGGAACAAGAGGCTGTGAAAGAAGCAGCAAACCAAATTCCCATCACACAGGAGGTCCCAATCATTGATAGTGTGCTGATTGATAAACTGACTTTTGAAATACTTATATATATACACACACACACACACATGGGAACTTCCCACGATGTCAACCTGTGTGGGCCCCACCATGATGCATGTTGAACACCAACGCCTTGCATTTGATGGGTTCCCTTTAAATCATGGGATATCCCAAAAATCACCTCTATACGAAACTCAGGTGGCCATACCATCTAAAATAGTGTAATTGAACCTCTACCATTTAAGATTTATTGGAGGCCATAGAAGTTTTGGATCAAGCTGATGTTTGTGTTTTCTATTCATTCATATATTTTCGGTGGTTGGTGCTCTGTAGGCCCATCATGATGTATGTGATTAATCTATACCGTCCCATGAGGTCAAGCTGTGTGGGCCTCACCATGACGTGTGTTAAACATCAACACCATGCATTTGATGGGTCCCCTTTAAATTGTGGGATATGTCAAAAATCAGCCGTATACGGAACTCCGGTGGGCCATACCATCTAAAATCATGTGAAGACATGCCTAAAACATATAAAAGCACTTGGTGGGCCCCACCTGGAATTTAGATGCATCTGAAACTTGGTATGATCCCTCATCCAAGTGGTACACACATAATGGATGGGCTGGATTTGTGGATCACATCTCGGTGGGCCCAAAAAATAATTATGAATGTTTTAATGGAGGGTAACCCCTCTCAACTTTTGTATATGGTGTGGCATACAAAAGTCACAGATTGACTTAATTTTTAATCTCTGGGCCCACCATGGAATGGTGCATCTGACTGATGGGGTAGATGTTTGACACGCATTATGGTGGGGCCCACGCCCATCTTCAGGAAATTATGTTCAGACATACACTACATTAGGCCGTATAGAGTGGGATGACCTGATATCCAGCAAAGCCGCATCCCCAAATTCCAAAATTTCCCTCTCTCGCGCCCGCGCCCATCTTCCCAAAACCCAAACGCTCGCTCTCTCTCTGTCTCTCACTCTCTCTCTCTCTCTCTCTCCGTCCCCAATTCCCCTGTCCCATTTCTCGCTCTCTCTTCCCTTCCGCCCCTGATTCCCTTCCGCTCTCTCCGCCCCCTTTCATCTCTCTCTCAGGCAGCAATGGAGATGGGATTTCAGCTCTCGTTTTCTTGATTTATTGCGTGATGTTGTAGAGATATGGATCGGTTTGATCATCATCAATTTCTGTTGCTGCAGAGGAAGAAGCGATCTTCAAGATCCTATGGCGGAGAAGGTGTGTTCTTTGCCGATCTCACTTTCTTCAGGTTTTAGGGTTTTGATGTGGTTTGTTCATTTTGATGCTTTTTGAGTCGAGAAGGGCATGGGATTTTAGGGTTGTTTATTTATTTATTATAATTTCTTCGTGGTGGTGGGCCACAACTGATGAATGGTTTGGATGACATATAAACAAAACATGGTGGCCCCACATTCCATCAGAAAGCTTCTATGGTGCGCATCCCCCTCTCCAATATCCTCCATTGTTCCCTTTGGAGTGGCCCACCTACATTCTCGATGGAGCTAGATATTAGTTGGCAGTACCACATCAAGGTGGGCCCCACAAGCTCTGTGATCATTCCCCCATATAATTTTCACAGCCGGAAAGATACAAATGACATCTTTCACATTAAACTCATATAAATCTCTGGTCAGCATCAAAAGTAAAAGAACACAACATAACTTAACTTTTCTGTTAGTCTGTTATTCCTACTCCACAGTCAGTCCATAACATCCGTCCATGTAAGTGTGGTCCACTCTCATACCAAATTCTCCAATCTCCACTTCTTCTATCATTCCATTCCAAATATGGGTGTCTGAAAAACTTCCAGATTAGGCTTTGCAGATTGAAAGGCATGATGGACAGTTTGTGTGGCCAAGCTTTCATAAGTAGAACCATCATAACTACTTCCCACAGAAATGGGAGTGGCAAAAGGAATAGATGATGGGTTATGCTGTGGAATGCTTCCACCATTTAAGATAGACCCATTGCTTTGATTTATGGCTGTGGTAAAATCCATTTGGATTTTGAGAGACTCTGGAAGTTGGTGATGTTCTTTGCATTGGTTTGAGATGAGTCTTCAAATGCTAGAAGAGAGTAGTAGTCTTGTGGGTCCTGTTTGATGGGCGCAGAGGCAAAGATGAGGGTCGTTGATGGTTGAGATGAGAAGGGGCTATCAATCTGCGGTGGTGATTCGGCGCTCTTAGTGTCAGATGATGATGATTCTGATGCTTTGTTTTTGTTAGCGGTCCCACCGACGGGGAGATTGCTGTTGGCGATGTTTTTCACATCATAGCGGCTTATGTCGAAGTTGGTAACGACATTTAGGCCCTGGAATTTGATGGCTGCAATGTCGTAGGCCTCAGCCGCTTCTTCTTGGGTGCCTGATTAAATAAACAGCTAGGATTAATACAAGAAAGCAAAAGGAGAAACCTCTTTTCCCACCAATTGATATTTTGAAAAAAAAGTTTTACTCCCTTGCTTAGCAAAGGAAATTGATTTCTTTCTCCTTTTATGTTTATCAAACAGAGAAAAATGTCAAATGAAAGCCTTTCCAAAGAAAAAAAGAAAAAGAGAAAAAAGAAAAAAAAAGGAAATGTCAAATCAAAGGAAAATTATTTGCTTTCCGTAGTATACCTTCAACCCAAACACTCCCTTAGCATGATCTATTTGCACTGTCAAATCACTTTTATTGTACTTCTCATGAATTGTGATATATTTTTAGGGACCAAATGCTTGTTGGTGCTCAACACAGTTCGAATAAGGTTGTGCCAATGACCATGTTTTTGCTTTTATCTCTATCTAATCTTTCATTTTTCCATTCTTTCTTTGGAATTTGCAGTTTCTTCATACTCTTGGGCTATACTTCTATATGGTTTCTCTGTGATTTCTTGATGGTGGTGCCTCATCCACTGTACATGTGGCATACACGGTCACTCAGTTCTAATGAGGATGTATCGTGTCCTGAAATCACACTTATTGGATGTATGTAGCCATCCAATTTGTATCCAACATATGCCTAAGAGGAAAAATGGTAAAATGTCCAAATTAATTGGATGAATGGTTAAGATCAGTCACTCGGTGTGATTTTTGGGCTTTGCTGCACCCACAGTGGGGCTGACTATTTTGGTGGTTGGCATTGAAATACATATACGCCACGTCCCACGTGTATGGTGGATGAGTAACCGCCATCCAACAAGTGTAGAGGTCATGCAGTGGTTTAGTTTCACACTTAATTACATTGGCCTCTCATATATACATATCACTCACTAATTTCTTATGTTCTGCAGGTTGACTGCCTTGTATGTAGCTACTGTTTTTGCTACATTGGTTCGATAAAACTTCAGATTGGTAGGAAAATCTATTTGCAATCTCTGGGATTACCAGCAAATACAGAACATGATCAGGAGACATCTTCACAGGTGAACAAAGCTAATAAATATACGCACCTCATGTGCAAATTTTCATTATTGTGTTCAACCCATCATTATAGCCTTGCCCCAACTATTTGGGGTTGCCATTACTATTCCATTTTGCCAATCATATCCAAAGCAAGAATTCTTATGATTCTTGGCAAAAGTTCTACAATGGGCTGCTCACTGGACATAAATTCTGCTCCTTTAACTGCGCTTGGGTTCAGTTGATGCATGTGATGCATTGCTTCCAGGTGAAGTTTCCATTCATGGGATGCATGTGATTGTGAACTTTCACATGCAACTGTCTTTCTTGCCAACATATCACACGTCTATTGTATTCAATCCATGTAATCCTATAAAGACTGATTCTACTTATGGAGAAATGGAGCCATGTTAACTATAATTACAGGGGTAAGCAATAGCCAAAGCCTAGAAGTCAAGGCAGCAAGAAACTTGATTCTCTGTTACAATTCTGTATTTCTGTATGTGAAATTTTATTTATTTGTCTTTGGTATTAGGGGAATTTGGAGTAGAATGATTACAGACCCTCATCCTTGTTTAGATGAGGGGTATTATTCATTTGATTTAGATACAAATGCTGCAACAAAAATACAAGTATGAAATCACTACTACTAGATTTATGGCTCTAACTTACAGCTGGATGGACATATTCGACACATGGAAGCAGATTTGCATTTGCTAACTCTCACTAGCTTATATTTCCTCCTGCCCTAGCTTTTTGCCTCCAGTTGACTGAATATCTTCAACTTTAATATCCTGTAACTCTGTATTTCTAGATTTGTCATGGCCTCATAAATCCCCATTCTTCCGTTTCACAATGATATCCAACAATGTTGTGGTTTCTTTTCTTTTTCTTTCTTCTTTTTCTCATGCAGAGTGTTCAAGAAGATCACTTCACAAACATGCTATCAGTTCAGAAACGAGGTGCTGTATAACATATCTTGGTAGTATGAAGGTCATTTTAAATCCACTCCAACCAGATCCAAGAATACTTGTCTTGTAAATTAACTTAAAAACCAAGGTTTGAAATCACTATGTTATGTACTATATCATTCACCACTGATGCCACTACATATCGCCCCATATCATGTTGTTTTGGGCCGATACACCCATATCATTCATGGGCGATGCTGGTATGTATACAACTATATGTACCACTTTCAGATGATACTTTATTGCCTAAAACACAAGCTTGTTTAAACCCTTTACTAAATCAACAAATTAAATGTGCTTAGTAGTGGAGTTATTATAGGAAACATCAGTTGATTCTCTCTAAATTTGAACTTGTTATAGATGAATTAACTACTGATGTACAAAAGAAATGTCATGCCCCAAATCCAAAGGCCGACAGCTTCCATACTACCCTTTTTCACTGTGCCATCTCTTTTTCACTGCATGTTTGGTAGGGTGAGCCCGAATATATATAACTGTGCCATCTCCTTTTCACTGCATGTTTGGTATGGTGACATAACAATCAGGATCATTCATCTTGCTTCCAATATATTGTGGATGATCAAGCGGTTCAAAGTAGGCATTCACAGTGACCTTTGTCCATTGATCAGTGGTCTTCTAAATCTTAGTGCGGGGATGTGAAAAAAAATGATGGATGGGATTGTCTATTGCTTGTGAATTTTTGAAGCATATTCTATACGCAATTGATTTCAGTAAATGGATGGCTCAGATTAATTCATCAATCTGACACATATGATGTGTAAAGATGGTGTACCATATTACTGTTCTTCCAGCTGAGTTCCTAAGGAGTTTTAAAAATGAAATTTTAGTTTTACAATTCTAAAAATGTTATTGGATTTTTTAAAAAAAAAGAAAACCTATGCCAATGACATTTTACGAAAAGAAATTCACAACTTCGGTTGACCACTGCTTCCCTTTTCTACCCCTTTGCCAATGTATTTCTAACTTCCGTCAAATAAGAATTTAAGAACATGGCTTAAATAGAAAAATGATTGCCAAAACATGATTCATAAAGCTGACCCCAAATATCTTGGTAAAGGCTATGCTGATGTAATGTTGCAAATCTTTCTTCTTCTAATGAATACCTTATTTTGCATGAGAAGAAAGACTTATTGGTTTATGAGTCACTGTAGTTTTTCATAGCTCATATATTTAGATGTGTCTTGGCCTCATCCAAGATGGTGCAACCCTTACCTTCAGGCCCACTTTGATGAATGTATTCATGATGTCCATCTATTTTGCTAGGTCATTTTAGCTCATGAGCTCATAAATGAAGTAGATTAAAATCTAAGGTGGACCACATTATAAGAAATAGTTGTGATTTAATATTGGACCATTAAAAACTTCCCAAGGCACACTGTAATGTTTATTTCTCTACCATTAAAAACTTCATAAGGCTTATCATAATGTTTATTTTCTATCCAATTTGTTAATATGGTCACAAAAATCCAGATGGAGGAAAAAAAACTAATATCAATGTCATCCAAAACTTTTGTGGCCTCCTTAGAAGTTTTTAATGGTCAATCACACCACTGTTTCCTATTATATCTGATCTGTCAATCAGGTGGGCCATGCAGTGTAGGTGCCCTGGCCTAAAGTGGCTTAGGTAATTTTGGAGTCCTTGGTTAGGGTTTGGGCTGAAAGTACGAGTGTTGGAGCCGACGCTTTCGGAGTCTGAACTCATTCTTTTGAAAAATAGAAAAATGAGAATATTAGTAAATATGGATTTTCTTGTTAAGAAGAAAATGGAAGATGGATTGAAAAAAACATAAAAGAGATTTTTTTTTTTTTCCCTTCTTTTTTGCTTCAACAGAGAGAGACTAAGCTAACAATGAGCTTCTTTCAAAGGATCAATTGGTTTTGTTTCACAATAAACCAAACTTTACAACTAAGCTAACAATGAGCTTCTTTCAAAGGATCAAAATTGATAGCACTCTTACCTAAAAAGTACTGAAGGTCTTTAAAGTCCTTTATCTTAAAATTTTGAGAGAGATTTTTCATATGATCATAAAATTCCATAGGTTGATCAATATATATAATGAAACCCTACTCTCTCACAGCAATGTGAGAATAACAGCACTCCAGATATGCATATCCTTTATCTTTCTTGTATGTAGTTATATGTCGAATTTCTTCGTTCTTTGATTCATTACACTCAATTCAGGTATGGTTTGCACCAATTCAAGAGACTGTACATTAGGCATTCAATATATAAGATTGGAGTGAGACTGATTGGGCATTTAAATGTGTTGCAGGATTGTTTGAATTGCTTGTTCTAACAGGTGCACAAGTTGGAATGGATTGGACTTCTATCTTGAGAAAACGCCATAATTTCAGGTAGTTATTATTGTAATGGAAAGTTAAAAAATTAAAAGAGAGAGAGATAATGAATTCATGGAAATAAGCTTAAGTTTCTTTTATGATACATCTACACTAGGTAGCATAATTTCGATGATTTAGTTAAACTGCTTGTATGCCACATGATCAATCTCTAAGTAATTCTAAGTGCCTATGTATCATTCATCACACACTGCCAGATTACCAAAGTTTTGGAATCAATTGTCACTGATTGTAACTTGATATATAAATGATATTTTCCTGGATTTTGTATCTGTCTGCCATGTGGCAGTGGGAACTCATGTGCGGATGTGTGCGCAATTAGTATTTTTGGTGCTCTGGACACAATTCATCTTTACATTCACCTCGCTCATACAAATCTTGTGACCATCGGATTTTGCTGTTGCTAATCGACGGTTTCCACATCAACAATATGCCACTTGCGTGCCTACAAACCGCAGCTGGAACTTGAGGTAGTCCCAAAAACCAATTCAATGGAGCATGTTTTTACCATTTGGGTATCATTGCAAATTGCTCAAGTAATGTTTCGATTATACTATTAGTTGATTATTCTTATTAAATGTTGAAGTTATTTTATGGTAGATCATTTGGTGAAAATTTCCTCATTCGTGGTTACTTTTAAGAAAACAATAATGGAAATTAACCACAACTTTAGTTTCCCAGTAAATAATGGAGTCGATCAGGTTTGGACTTTTTTTTTCTTTAATACATCTACACCAGGCCTGATCCTACGCCTGGGCCTGAATTTTAGGTTAATCAATATGAGCCTGATATGAAATGGGTTAGGCTCTGATCTGATCTAGGATCAACCTGCTGGAGATTTCAAGCCTATGCCCACTGCTTCAACCAGTTAGATTTATGTGGTGTATTGCTTTCAAAACTTATGGCAGGATGTAATTCTTTATGAATCTTTCTTGTAAGGCCTGAAAACTGGGATGTATTATCTGCGAACACGGCGGTGACAGATGCAATAAAATTCATTGTGGATACCTCTGTTCTCAAGGTAAAAGCAGTTGTCCATTTTGCTTTATTTTGGGGTGTGTTTTGAAATATGGTCAAACTGAAGATGTTTGGATTTCATGGCTTTTCGTTGGTGGGTTTTTGTATTTGTTTTAGACAGGATTATGTTCCTACAGTGTTTGATAATTTCAGTGCAAATGCAGTGGTTGATGGGCAGACAGTGAATCTTGGACTCTGGGATACTGCTGGTACATTTCTATAATCTCTTCTAGAAATTTTGATTTTTGTTTTGAATTTCTTGGTTTAAATGTCTCTGCTTTTTTTTTTTTTTTTTTTTTTTTTTAAGAACGTATTGTTGGAAATGTTGAAAGTTAACTGCTTTATTTTCTCTTTTGTTTGCTATTCTGTTCTGGGTGAATTTTGTTTTTTACCTTTTGAGATATTTGCTTGTAGTAGATGAGTATGAGACGTAGAAATTCTTATAGATCAGTTGAAGGACCCCCTGCTAATCTTATTTGATCCAGTAAGCTAAGGGGTGATATACCCTTTGATTGGCCACAATGGGTGATCAAACCTGGAAGAAACGGCAGCTACAGTTGGCATGTGGAGCCCGACACCTTTGTAAGCCAATTGAATGGCGAGTTTGCCCCCTCTTTTCTTACTCGAGCAAATAAGATTTGCATTAGATATTTCGTTTGTTTCGAAGCTAAGAAGCATGTCTAAGTGCAGCTAGGCACGTTTTAAGTGCGTCTGGATGCGTCTAAGTGACTTTTAAGTATATTGAGAAATGCACTTACACCACACTCGGAGATAGTTAAATGCACTTGGATGCACTTAGACTCACATGGTATGCATACAAAGCTTTGAATTGGATCCTGTCTCATAGTAGAGTAGAGGCTAAGGCAAGGTTCTCTTATACTATTTTCTTTCTTGCACGTTTGGTCCAATTACTTGTTGTGACATTCTATTTTCATTTTTTTTTTTTCAGATTGCTTTCCTGTTCCTGTGAAAGAGTCATATATTCCCTAGTTCCGTTGTGAACTAGAGTTTCATTCATGGGTTCATCAGGAAATGAATAAGGGATTTTCTTTGAACAAAATGTTTGGACTTGCAACTCAAGGTCAGCACCCATTTTCATTTTCAGTTGCTTGGATGTTGAACTGACTTTCCATTTTAAAGGTTTTGCTCAAAAATCATGGACAGACTTCCAAGGTTAAGAGAGACAACACTTGCAAAGATGATATGGCAATTAGCATATTGATTTATGACTAAAATTTTGAAATTCTATTTCATCCTTTGATTTAATTTCATGGTTATCTTCTTCTCATGTGCTTGTAGTCTTCTTAATGCCTGAAAAAGAAGTCAGGATGGGGACTTGTACTCATTTCACAGCACAAGAAGATAAGAATAAAATTAAATTAATTTTTCAAAAAAAAAATATAATCTGGCTTGTGTTGATGTTCACAGGCCCACTTCAACAACCATAAATCATCAATGGAAATTGCTTGGAAAGAAACCCACTGCTGCCATCATTGAATTATTGTTTCTGTGAAAAGAAAGTTCAGGGCTTTATGGTTTCATTGCTAGGGAGTTGTATATTTCAGAGAATGAGGCCCACCTGAGGTTTGCATACAATCTCAATCAGCTGGTTCGTTCAGCCTTACAGGTGTAGAGTGCTGCCCATTCTGACTTGCCAATATGGCATGCAAGATCTAAGCTTTCAATTATGTGGGCCACACTTTTTATATGTTCTACTTAAAAATCAGTATGCTTCAGTCCTCAGGCCAGAATGGCACACCTGAGATTTAGGGTACAAGATCTAAACAGTGAAGCCCACCTGAGATTTAGGCTAGAAGATCTAAACAGTGAAGCCCACCTGATGGGAGGCTCAAATCTGATGGACTTACTGTTGCTCCTGGTAAGTTAGAGCCTGATTCATGTCTCGATGGCTTTCATTTTCAGTGTAAAGGAGAACCTGGCAATGCAGCTGAACAGAAAATCTTCTTTGAAGATGGGAGCTCTGACATGAAGCACTTGCTGACTAATCTGCCCGAAGGTTGCAAACTGATGAAATTGATCAAAGTTGCAAGGCATTCATGGATTAAAAATTGGGAAATCCTTCAAGATTGTGCTATTCGCTTCCTTTGTGTACTATCATTAGATCGGTATGCTTTTTATTTATCTATTTTCAATTCGAGTCTCTTACTCTGCCTGTGAAGGCCTCTGGTTTATGTTGAATAAGAGCTTTGTATCCACATGGACAATGAACCATCATTAATGCTCTCTCTCTCTCTCTCCAAGAAAATATAAAGGAAAGAACCATAATTAATGCTACTTTCATGGTTTTGAGTGGAGCTTTTCAAATGTTTATTTTTTCCCTGCTTTGATTCATTCTTATTAAAGTGCTCTTGCATTTGTCCATGTTCTTGCTCTTCTTCTTTTTGTTGAGTGATTTTCATTTAGTGAATCTTTTCCTTGATCTGTTGATGCAGTTTTGGAGATTATGTTTTTGATCAGGTTGTTACCCCTGTTCGGGGAACTTGTGCTCAAGCACTAGGTGCCACACTTAAGTACATGCATCCTTCACTAGTTCATGAAACACTGAATATCTTATTACAAATGCAGGTAATGATTATGAAGGAACTGGTACTGTTGTCTTCATGGTGTAATTACTGCTATTGATGGAATGAGCTTGACTATTGCTAGTTTATTTCTTTTATAATCCTCTTGCTATTTCTTTCAATGTAGACAAGAATGGGAAATTTGTCATGGAACCCTTTTGGGGATCGAATATTTGGTTGCTGTTCGAAGGGTATGGTGCTTCATATATTCTACCTACCTTCTTCTTTTGTTTTACTTTGGAGTAGTGTTTCCCATGCACGTTTGATAAGTAAATCTGCAGACATCAACTCTAGGTGTATGGGTTTGCAAGCATGAAAATTAGGTGCTGGTTAAAAATAAATTGCTGGGGCCTCTCCTGCTGTTCACATGTCATGTACCTAGAATCCAATCCATCCAAGTAATGGGACCCACTGTAGATGGCCCATGGTTCAACAATCTAAACCATCAATATCATGGCCTCACAGTAGATGGCCCATGCATGAACTTTGAATAATCATGGGCCCACGTCTTCTTCTAGAAACTCAAGAATTCCACAGTGATTTATAGTGCTTCCTATTTAGGCTTGTTTTCCCCTATTACTATAATGCTTCGCAGGTCCCATTACGTGATCATTCTGTTTGATCTGATGCATGTCTTTTCTCTGTGGAGGATCAACTGGCTTATTTATCTATGCATACTGCCTCTACTACTATCATGCTCGGTCGGATGTCTGGTTTCATGCAAACGTCTTTCTTTCGGTACATGGCTTGCATATGCTATGGTTTCTTCCTCATGCTTGGGACCGTTGGTTTCGGTGCCTCCCTACTCTGTCCGCCACATTTACCGCTCTATCAAGTGCGAGTAGTCGATCTGCACCAAGTCAGTTATGTTCCTTTTTGTTTCCGTAAAAGCTTTGTTGTAGAGAAGGATAGTAGTTGATGTTAGTTAAAGGGTAGTTGGGGAATACGTCAGAGCTGGAAAGCGACATGGTTTTTAGAAGTTTGAGGCCATGTTTCCTGGAAACGGGTATTGACTCAATTTTTGTTGGTGGCATTGCCCTGTTTTTTGGTAGTGAGTTTAAATAAATATTTAAAAAAATTAAACATTTTTAGCCTCTATTTATAACCGAGGCTTGGATGGATTTACTAGTTTGGGTTTAGCTAGATGTGAATGTGAATATGATGAAATATATTATATAACAGGTGTATATTAGGATGAATATGATGAAATATATTGTTAACAGGTGTATATCAGGAATTTTGTGTGGGATTTTGAGCTGTATATTAAAAAAAAAAAAAAAAATGACTTTTAGCAACGAAAATTTTCGTCGCTAAAAGTGGACTGCTAAAATTTACAAGTTTTTTAGCGGCGAAAATTTTCGCTGCTAAAAAAGACCTGCAGTTCTGAATATTCTTGGAAAATTATTTGGCGGCGAAAATTTTTGCGGCTAAAAAGTCTTGAAAATTTTTTGGCCAAAATATTCGCTGCTAAAAAGTCTTAGAAGTTTTTTTGGCGGCCAAACTTTTCGGTGCTAAAAATTTTTGGAAAATTATTTGGCGGCGAAAATTTTCGCTGCTAAAAGTCTTGGAAATTATTTGGCGGCCAAAATTTTCGGTGCTAAAAATTTTTGGAAAATTATTTGGCGGCGAAAATTTTCGCTGCTAAAAGTCTTGGAAATTATTTGGTGGCCAAAATTTTCGGTGCTAAAAATTTTTGGAAAATTATTTGGCGGCGAAAATATTCGCTGCTAAAAGTCTTACAAGTTTTTTTGGCGGCGAAAAGTTTCGCTGTTAAAAGTCCTGAATTTTTTTTGGCAGCGAAAATTTTCGCTGCTAAAGGTCCAGGAAATTTTTTTTAGCGACGAAAATTTTCGTCGCTAAAAATCTAGCATTTAGCGACGATTTGACTTTTTCGCTGATAAATACCTTTCACTTCGGTCTTGTAGCGACGAATTTGGCAACGAAAATTTTCGTCGCTAAAAGTATTTAGCTGCGAAAATATGGCTTTTAGCGACGAAAATTTTCGTCGCTAAAAGTACTGTTTGTTGTAGTGAATGCCAATTTTTGGGCGTCCTAGTCGTCGAGGGTATTGGAGAGGTCCCCAGCGGAGAGGCCAATTAGGGTGGAGCGGAATCTGTTTGATGAAGGGAACAAGGAGGAGTCCTCTGGCGAGGAGGAGACAAGGGTTCCCGTAGCCTTGACCCTTATCGAGGCTGACTTAGCTCAGATTAAGATAGGGTACCATATTCTAGAATCGGTGATCCTCCAGGTTCCTTCGCCAGACGAGCTTCCTATTGATCCTCTAGAGGGAGCAGTTTCCATTTTTCGGGTCGCCCTTCAGTGCGGCCTTAGGCTTCCTCTACAGAATATAGTAAGGTGGGTGCTCGCTCACCTGGACATGGCCCCAGGGCATATGATCCCCAATGGATGGAGGGCGTTGATCGATTTTGCAGTTCTATGGTCCGAGCAAGAGCGGTTTGAACTCACCGTTGAGGGGTTCCTTCATTTGTACCAGCTGAAGCCTAAGCATTTTCACCGAGGCTAGTATTATCTCTCTGCTTGACAAGGGACCAGAGGGAGCATTATCACAGACCCCCCATCCTCCAATAAGAATTGGAGGGATAAATGGTTTTGGGCCTTTGGCTGTTTGGAAGTGGCAGACCTAACATTTAATCGTCACTTGGTCCCTACAGTGTTTACTGAACTAGGTCGACATTCCTCTGACTAGCTCTTTGTTAGTTTATTTTTGATTGGTTGGCCTTAAGTATTCTTGATTTATTTGCACGTATCTTCTCTCCTGTCACAGTTATTCCTAAATACCCTCCCCTGCTGAACGCTAGATCTCTTGCTCGGATTAGGGGAGCAAGAGAGTTAAAGGAGCATGATAGGTCTTGGAGTTCTCCAACCAGAACTTTTGCTCAAGTTGGGTCTTGACACCGCTCTTACCAGTAAGAGCTTTAGTAAGAACTTTAGCTGACCTATATGACTTAGAAGAATTTCGTCGATTTTCATAATTAAGTTCACTCCTGTTCTGATGTACAAATTCCTGAAGCTTGCCCTTTGTTGAGGCCTATCTCCAAGCGCAAGGTGCCTTACCTTGAGGAGGTTGCAGCATTGAAGAAGACGGAGAAAGAGAAGATGACTTCCAAAAGTAAGAGGAGGGTCAGTGTTGAGGGTCAAATATTGCATATTGGACCCCATTTATTACTTGGTTTTATGAACATGATAATGTATAATGTATTATTTTAATCATGTTTGTGTTACAAGGGGAATTCAAGAGCTTGGATTAAAAAAGGATGTTAAAAGCATAGATTTACTGCACAAGAATCACCAAGACCAAGAATGAAGAATACACACACTGATGATCCAAGAAAATCAAGTCAAGAATGAAGAAAATCGGAGTTTTGAAGTGAAATTGTGTAATCCTCGACCAGTCTTGGCCTCTGCTCAACCAGTCCAGGAAACGCACGACCAGTCCTAGACACCACTAGACCGGTCGAGGTGCCTCGACTAGAACTCCAACGAGTAAAACAACTAAATTTTCTTCCTGCTTGACCAATCGAGGGTGTCCCATAACCTGTCGAGGATGGCCCATGATTGGCCGAGGACGTCCCACGACCAGTCGGGTGTTACGTAATTTTTGTGCGGACTGCGTAAATTTGAGACAGTTTCAGGAAATTTCCACTCGGTACGAAAGTGTAAGACCTAAAACTATAAATAGGGGTCCTTAGGGCACTTCTAGGCATCATCTAGGGTTGGAGGAGTAGAACAAAAGCGTGGAGAAGTCGTTGCCAAGAGATTTTTTCTTCCTTTTCCTTAGTAGTTTTTTATGCTTTTCTTAAGAGATTCTTGTTCAATCATGTCTATGGTTGGCTAAAACTCTTAGCTAGGGCTAAGAGGTGAAGCTTGTAGCATGATGAGATGTTTCTATTGCTTTGATTCATGTTTATATTGAACTCTCTTCGATTCTGGTTTGATTATAAGGAATACTTTCAGTTTTTAATGGTTTGTTGTGACTCAAATTACAATAGAGCTGCGATAGCTTTGAGTATGTTTTGAGATTGTGAAATTAGGAAATCCCGTTGTTCTCCATCGTCCCTTGGGCATGGTTGGATGATGGAATCATCCCTAGCTATCACAATTCTCTCAGATTGGTTATGGGTTGGTAAATATTGTTGTTTGCCTTGTCTCCTGGGCATGGTTTTGTGATGGAATCACTTCCAATTCTCATACCTCTCATCCATTGAGAATTAGGTCAAAGGAAGTTCATATTTAATTTTACTGAAATATCTTCCAATTGGATAGGATGGGACTCCGATTCCAATCGTGTGAAATGAATCAAGCATAGATCTCCCTAATCTCTACAAGTGGATCCTTGGAAACCCTAGTTTCCCACCTTTGAATTTCTTAAATTTTTCATTAAATCTCTCACAATTACTCCCAAATATTCTAGATTTAGGTTTTCATCTTTTTCTAGCTCTTCTTCTAATTACTTTAAGGAAACACACAAGATTAGTCCCTGTGGATTCGACCTCGGTCTCACCTAGATTATTACTACATCGCGACCCTGCACTTGGGGTTGTGAACAAGTTTTTAGCGCCGTTGCTGGGGATTAATGGTTGTGTTTTTTTAGATTAGCTAGTTTTAGAATTAGGCTAAGATTAGGGTTTTTCTACTTTCTATTTTTAGGATTAGAGTTTCTCTAGATCTTTTTAGAAACTAACCTAACTTTTCTATTTTGTAGAATCCTGATTTATAAACATCTAATTTGGTAATCTCTTTCTAATTTTTCTTTCTTTCTATTCTTATATTAGGGTCTATTTTCTATTTTTAGAAACTTTCCTTTTTAGAAAATATTTTACTTTCCTAATTTAGTTTTAGAAACTTTTTAATTTTAGAATTTTTGTTTTTAGAAACTTACTTGTTTTGTTTTTTTTTTTTTTGTAGGATTTTAATTAGGAACTTCTAATTTGGTAACTTCTTTCCAAATCTCTCTCTCTCTCTCTCTCTCTTTTTATTTCTAGATTTCTATTTCCTTTCTCTTTTAGGTTTAGGTTAAAATCTGAAATTGAGGGCTGAGAGTGTTTCATGCCCAAGTGGGTCCGTGACAACACTCAACTTCTTTTGAGTGAAGGAGGATTGGTTGAGGGGTTATCTATCATCACAAGATTAGACACCACTCGAGATCCTCAGAGTTAATTGAAGTGATGGGAGCAAATCAATCGGTAAATCAACAGGGAAGACAACCTCAACCTAGGGTTGAGGAAGTCCAAAATGAGAATGAGGTGCATCACGCGCCCCTGCCTCGTACTTTGCAAGATTATTTACAACCGACGGGGGTGAGCACGCCCTCATGCATGGTTTTTTCAGAAAATATGGGACACATGGATATTAAGCTAGGGGTGATCCAACTCCGTCCAAAATTCCATGGACTTGAATTTGAAAGTCCATATTTGTGCTTGAAAGAGTTTGATGAGATCATAACCACTTTATATTTTCCAAACGTGTCTGAGGACACGATCAGACTGAAACTCTTTCCCTTTTCGTTGAAAGAAAAAGCTAAGACGTGGTTGCATTCACTACATCTCAAATCTATTAGCACATGGAATAACATGATAAGGGAGTTCATAAAGAAATTTTTTTCACATCATAAAATGAACACCCTTAGAAAGTCAATCATGAACTTCGCCCAAAAGGAGGATGAAATATTCTTCCAATATTGGGAGCGGTTCAAGGATCTTGTCAGTTCATGCCCACAACATGGTTTTGAAACGTGGTGCATTACTCACTTTTTCTATGATGGACTGACATCTTCCATGCGCCAATTGGTTGAGATAATGTGCAATGAGGAATTCATGAATAGAAATGTCGATGATGTGTGGGACTACTTTCACAGACTTGCTAAAAGCGCACAATCATGGGACACGTACCCAAAATCAAGCACCACATCTAGGCACCCTCAATCAAAGGAGAGGGGTGGATTATACCTTCTGAAACAGGATGATGATATCAATGCTAAAGTGGCTAATCTCATAAGGAAATTCGAGGCCATGGAACTAAAGAAGGATAAGGTTAAGGAAGTTGTTTGCAGTATTCATGCTTGCAACGTTCACACAACTGAAATTTGTCCAATAATACCTGCCTTTCAAGAGGTGTTGATTGAGCAATCTAATGCCGAGAACAATTACCAAAGACTTTTCAATGGACCTACCTCCAATACATATAATCCTAATTGGAGAAATCATCCAAACTTCAGTTGGAGGAATGGACAAACTGCTACCCCTCAAGGTTTCTTTAATCAAATTCCAATTCAAGTGAAACCTCAAGAAGAACTGGTTCAAAATTCTACACAAACTCAAGAGCTTACTCAATCAATACGAGAACTTACAAAATATGCAAAAGATGGATTCACGTATTACGGTTATAGAAAAAGGGATTCTTCCAGCCTAACCTTTACCCAATCCTAAACCGCAATAAGAAATAAGTGATCTAAGCTCTTCAAATCAAATGGAGCAAGCTAAGTCTATCACCACTCTTAAGAGTGGGAAGATAATTGACAAATCTATTCCGGTAAAGGCTGAAAAGCCTAAGGATCCAGAAGAGGACAATGATGATAGACTTAGCATTGCTCCACAAGAATTGGAGCGAAACTTCAAGGCAAGACGATTGCCCCATTCCCCCAACGGTTGGTTGCACCAAAACCTCTCTCTAACTCTCAGGACATTCTAGAGGTGTTGAAACAAGTGAAGGTCAACATCCCTCTACTGGATGGGGTTAAACAAATACCTTCATATGCCAAATTTCTGAAAGACTTGTGTACGACCAAAAGACAGTAAAATATTTAAAAGAAAATCTTCTTAAATAAAAAGGTGAGTGTCATCCTAAAGCAAGATGTGCCACAGAAATACAAACATCTCGGTAGCCCAACTATCACTTGTGTAATTGGGAACTACCGGATTGAGTACGCACTTCTTAACTTAGGAGTGAGTGTAAATCTGATTCCTTACTTGGTCTACGAACAACTAGGTTCAGGTGACTTGAAACCCACCCGGACCACATTACAACTTGCCGATCGCTTGGTTCGTGTACCGAGAGGAATAATTGAGGATGTGTTGGTCCAGGTTGACAGATTCTACTACTCGGTAGATTTTATTGTCTTAGATACTCAACTCATCATGGACATGAGCACTCAAATTCCTGTCATTCTTGGTCACCCATTCCTTGCCACATCAAATACAATAATTAATTGCAGGAATGGAGTCATGAGTTTGTCTTTTAAAAATATGACATTGAAGTTAAATATTTTTTTCAATACGGGAAAATAGGTAGAGGATGATGATGATGCCCACGAAGTTAACTTGATTGATTCTTTCGTGGAGGATAGAACTTTGATGACCTTATCCTCTGACCCTCTAGAGACGTGCTTGTCCTACTCCCATGGTTTAGATGACGATATGATTAGGGAGACGAGTGCGATGCTTAATACTTTGACGGGACTTTAAGTTAACGGGGGGAGGCCACAATTTGAAGAATTGCCCCAAACTGATGTAGTGCCTCTACCGTCTAACCTCAAGGCGCCGAAGCTTGACTTAAAACCTTTGCCCTCTGATTTGAAATATGTCTATTTAGGTGAAGATGAGACATACTCGGTGATGATTTCTTCCCACCTTGAGCGAGAATAGGAGAGTATGCTCATCTCTACTCTCATTGAGCATAAGGGAACCCTTGGATGGTCGATTGCAGACCTCAAGGCAAATGACCCCTTCTATTTGTACTCACCGCATTTATCTTGAGGATAATGTGAAGATCTCTCGGTAATCACAACATAGACTAAATCCAAATATGAAGGAAGTGGTTAAGGCTAAGGTTCTTAAACTATTGGATGTGGGTATCATATACCCTATATCAGATAGTCAATGGGTGAGTCTAACTCATATGGTTCTTAAGAAGTCCAGAATCACCATCATAGCCAATGTCAACAATGAACTCATGCCAACCAAAGTTACTACTGGTTGGAGAATGTGCATTGACTACAGGAAGTTGAATACCTTCACGAGGAAGAACTACTTTTCTTTGTCCTTCATCGATCAAATTTTGGAAAGACTAGCTGGTCATTCCTATTACTGTTTCCTTGACAGATATTCGGGCTACAACTAGATAAAGATAGCCCTTGAAGATCAGGAAAATACCACATCCGCATGTCCCTTCAGTACCTTTGCTTACCGAAGGATGCCATTTGGACTGTGTAATGCCCTCACCACTTTTTAGTGATGTATGATGAGTATTTTTTCTGACATAGTGGGGCAATATCTAGAGGTCTTCATGGATGACTTCTCGGTCTTTGGTCCACCTTTCAATGATTGCTTAGAGAATCTTAAATGTGTGCTTAAAAGATGTGAAGAAAAGAATTTGGTACTCAATTGGGAGAAATGTCATTTCATGGTTCATAAGGGAATTGTCCTTGGACATATCATCTCGTCCAAATGAATCGAGGTAGATAAGGCTAAAATTAATCTTATCTCTAACCTACCTCCACCCAATAACATATTGAAATAGCGGTGAAGACCGCTAGAGATGAAGTCGGAATATGCCAATATGTCTTGAGGGGGGTGAATAGGAATTTTAAAAGTTTTTACTTTTTATTCAAAATCCTATTACACTAATCCTTATAGATATGCAACTATCAGGATTACTCAAATGTAACTCTATTGGCTTCCAAGACAAGTAGAGGATCCAATCACAAACTAATCAAGATATAACAATATCCAACTTAGTCTATGTTGGATATGACTGTGTATGTGTGTGAAATGTGATCAGATATATGAATATGAATGCATTGACATGAATCACACATATAGAAAAGCAATCACAGACACAGTCATTTTATAGTGGTTCGACGATAAGTCTACTCCACTCCCGGCTTCCGTACTCAACCCTTGAGTGTACTGGATTTCACTAAGGAGGTTTCCCAGGGTTCACTTCAAACCTAAGGTTTTAAATCAGGTTCACCTTCAACCTTTACACGGAGGTTTCTACTCAGTTCACCTCTAACCCTGGAGTTTTACTGGTTCACTCCTAACCAGATGTTTATGCTCTCCATAGAGCAAGGGTCCACACAACACACCCGAATTTTAGACCACACAGGTCAAGGACCTACACAAGGACCTAACAGTTTATGCCCTACACAAGAGCAAGGGTCCACACAACGCACCCGAATTTTAGACCACACAGGTCAAGGACCTACACAAGGACCTAACAGTTTATGCCCTACACAAGAGCAAGGGTCCACCCTGTGCACCCACTACGTACACTTCTGCTGGAGGCCTCCTTGAGGACTTCAAAGGGTGAGAACCACTTAAGACCAAGACCTAGAAAGGAATGATCACAAGTGTCCTCTGGACTCTAGATACTTACAGATAAGTTGATGAGTCCCGTTAACCACAACGCCAAAGATCTCCTCCTCCTTGTTGACGAAGAGTCTTCAGCTCCCTTGATCCGCAACACAAGATGATATACCGATACTCAGCTTCGGGTTGGGTCAAGGGTGAGATGGAATCCTACACTCTAAAGATTTTCCTATAAGGAAGATAGAGTGGTTCCTCTCTTATGCATTCAAGGCATCCCAGCTTAATGATTTGCCATTAAGGTGGTAGCTGAAGGATCCTTGAATGCAGAAGTTCATTCCCCAATCCACTCTATTTAATATCAATGGTAAGGGTGGATTGGAGGATGAACTCCCTAGAGAGAAAGGCTTTAGGTATAAGATGCAAGTTGAAACACACAAAAGCTCTCTCTTTTCTCTCTTACAGCAATAAAGAACAAGTCCTCTATATATAGGCAAGAAGTTTCAACGGATATAAAACGGTCACATTTATGACAGAGTTCGATATCATCGAGTAGGTTCGATATCATCGAGCGTATACTCTCGATAGCATTGATGGTCTGCTCGATGACTCGGACTCGATGTCATACGCTTTTGAAACTCCTTGCCAATAGGTCGATGAATCGAAACAGTTGTCGATGTCATCGGATTTCGAACTCCGATGCCATCGATGACTGGATCGATCCCTCGACACGTGAAAAATGAGAGAGACTTGACTTTAAAAATATTTCAGGTTTTCATGAATGATTGGGGGAACCGTCGAGGTCATCGGAATTTGAATGTCGATGATATCGAGATCTGAGTTGAGGCATCGATAATTCCAGCAGATTTATCTTTGAACTTGCTGGACAGATTATAGCTTAGTTCGATGCAATTGATCTGGTGTCGATATCATCGATATTTGAATATCGATTAAATCGAACGGCCCCCGATCATAGTTAAAAAAATATCCTGAAATATCTACTATAAGAAGAGAGCGCCCACCATCGATATCATTGACAGACCTCCGATCTTATCGATATTTGAATTCAGATCATATCGGGAGGTCATCGATATATTGAAGATTTTTGAGATTTTCATTAAAAAACAGGGGCGTCAGAAATCTGTCTGTCAATCTTATCGAGCCACTCTCGATGGTCTTGAGATTTGAATATCGATGGTATCGATATGAATATCGATACATCGATAATTCGTCTAGATATATTGTACAGTTGCTGGACATATTTAGTGCTTTTATTGATGATATCGATAGGTTTATCGATACATCGATAAATCCGTCCCGACGAATATTTAGTTGCTGGACATTTTGGTCCTCTTATCGATAATATCGTTAAGGTATCGAGGACATCAATAGAACAGGTCGATCATATCGAGGGTGCTTCGATAAAATCGACAAGGCGAGAAAAACTTAGAGATTTTCCTATTTTGCAAAAAGCTTTCTCACCATAAAAACCCTAAGATGTCTATCTTGTTTTAAGGGTTTAAATCACCTGGGGTTTTAGGACATAGGATGTGAGGCTATGATTTACCTTTTGCGAGCTTTCACACATCCGGATGAGGCAGACGCTTGAAATAAACTCTTGTAGTCAGTCTGACTCACCATTCACGTAACTTGACAAACTAGGGCACTAGCAGGTTATAACGCCCTAAAATTGGGGGTCGAGCATTAACTCAACTCCCGAGTTCCAACGCATCACTTATGCAACAAAATGAATGATGATTGAATGTTGTCTGTATTAATGCATTGAACATGAGTGAGATTAAGCCAAAACAGCATATCATACTCCAGAGACAAGTGAGATTGCAAGCGGAAGACTGTGATAGATATATAAAATATAAAAATTGTGGTGAGTCTCCAGAGTGTGATAATGTTACCAGGTTAACTATTTACAAGTACAATTTCAAATTATACCAAGTTATGTAAGGTCATCTAGTCAATATCCTAGAAAGCCCCGTCGATCAGGACACGGCTCACAGGAACCCGCCTTAAACTGCATAAAGGAGGAATCCTCCACATCCTTATAAGAGTCCGGCTCCGCTTCGCAGCATCGCCATCATCTGAAACTCAAACAAGTCTGGTTGGTGTGTACAACACCGTCCCATAACGTGGGAGTGAGTGATCAACTCAGTGGAACAATAAAGCATAGGTTAACATGTTATCAATTCAGTCAAGCAGTAATGATAAAGTAGTACAATCAAACACTCCTAACTACTCTTATTAATGCAAGTATGAATGTAGTCATGATGCATGCTCTCACCACACACTCCCTCGTGCGACACCATCTTACGTTCGAGGCATGCTTGCATTCCTCAGTGCTCCACATCTTTCAGGCACATGCAATGCGATGATGAGCATGATTACCGAGTTGTTATTAGTCCATTTCAAACAGCAGTATTGGAAAACTAAGGTACCTCCCTTGTATCATTCCCAAACATGATCCATTCTAGGGTCATCAGTCCTAGTTAATCTCATACGATGGTGTGTTTCTAGGTCACTGCAAAGGCTGCCAGGGCTGTTACACGCATTCGTTACACCACTCCCTTATCACCTTTTTAACGGTTCATCACTAAATTGATAAAGGCCTAGTTCATACTCTATACACTGCAGCAAAACTCGTTGCCTCACCGCAAATTCAGAGTATGCTTGAGGTCACTACAAAGGGCTCATCACCAATCAGTGTAGGCCGACAGCTCGAATATAGTGTCCCATACCACCATAATTGGCTCACGAGTCTGGTTGCTCAATGGACACTACGGGGAGGCACGTGGCCCCAGCATAGGCCTACAGCTCGACCACGGTGTCTCATACCACCATGCCTGGCTCATGAGTCTTAGCGGATCGAGGTACCATGGTTAAAGGGATTTGACTGGTAAGTTTGGTACCCTAGGTTCAAGCAGTAGCATCCAAACCTAGTGAACATACAGAAGACAGATCGGGTTGCTTGACGAGCTCGGCTAGCTCGAGCGCACAACAAGTTGAATGATATGAAGCGCATAAGCACTTCGTGTGACCAACCACTATCGCCAACCGAAGTACGACTCGGGTTCGTCGAACACATCTCACGTGGCAAATGAATCTCAGCCACGAATTCAATCCCGTTACCAATTACCTGTGTAAGTGCTATAATTTATATCCCTGTTTGTTGTCAAATTTGTGGTGCCAAAATCACTGTTATATAACTTGCATAAGTGAAGCTCTCTCAAAGATCAACATTCATGAACAAGCAAAGCTCAAAACAAGTAAAGCTCACAAGTACAAGGATCAACCTTGACTGCAAGAACTGCTCACAAGACATGACTCAAGCTGCAAGACTTCAAGAAGAGTACAAGGCAGTTTGTAAAGAACTCAAGACACTTTCAAGATTGAGCTACATCAAGATTTCAAGATTGAACTACATCAAGACTTCAAGGCTTATACTTCAAGGTCACTAGTTCCTAATGTTTCAATGTCCTTACTTCATGGTTGAGGTTTGACTGACCTTAGGTTGACCTTAGAAGTAGGTCACTTTGGATACATAAGTCGGATGTTTATTTTACATAAGTTTGGTCTGTTCTTCGACTAGTCCTAGGCCTTCTTCGACTAGTCCTAGAGTTGCTTCGACCAGTCTAAGAAATTCCTCGATCAGTCGTGAGTTTGTTACAAAAATCGGATAATTTCTGTTAGGCTTCGACTAGTCCAGGAATCTGTTCGACCAGTCGAAGGAACAGTGTCGACTGCATCTTCGACCAGTCGAAAGTCTTCGACTCAAAGTCCAGCGATGAATTTTAAGTTCTTCGACCAGTCGAAGGTGACCTACGACCAGTCGAAGGAGACCTTCGACCAGTCGTAGAACGGTCAAAGCTTATCGCGCCTGATTTTTCAAATATCTGTTATTGCTTCGACTAGTCGAAGAGCTCCCTAGACCAGTCGAAGACGCGATCTGCTCACCTATAAATAGAGCACGAATCTCAGAAGAAATCATCGAATTAATTAATCCATTCAAGCCAATCTTCGTCGAACTTCTGAGAGATAATTCTGTGCTCCATCTAAGCTAAGTGTGCTTATTTAATATTCTCTTTCCTTAGCTTTATTTAATTGATTTTGTTTCTGCTATTCCAATCTAATTTGATAAGAGGAATTGTTATTCCCTTTCTTTGGAATCAAAATCAATTAAGGCAAGCCCTACTTGGTTTAATTTAAAATCTATTAGAATTAGAACCATTGTAATTGAGTACTGGACATTGAACTTGGACATTCAATCATCTACTCTGACTTGGTTCTACCGGGCTGCTACAACGAAGGAGATAATCAGGTATTTTACATTTAATTGTAAATTCCTTTCTGTTTTGGTTTCTTTCAAGATTTGCCAGAAAAATCTTGTTGTATTGGTTATCTGAGGAGAGCCAGGAAAACTCAGAAGTGGGGTTTTTTTAATTGTGTAAGCCCACAGACAAAGACACAATTGTAAAGGTTTTGGGTGAACCTGGGAAAACCTATTTTGTTAGTGAACGCTAATATCCCCTGTGTGAGGATATTAGGAGTGGAGTAGCATTCTGTGTGGCTGTTGTTTAACAGTTGGTGAACACACAGGCGAACCACTATAATCCCTTGTGTTGTGGTTGAATGATTTATACTTCTAATCTTTAATTATTCATTTGTGGGATGTATGTATGGTGGTGAATGTTGTAATCATTTAATTCAAGCATTGTGGGAATTTTGTAATAGTTTAGAATTTATTTTCTGTTATTCCTTTATCAGCTTGATATTCAATTTCCTTTAAAAGTTGTTCCAGCAAGGTTGCCCTGCCATTTTTATGGTGTATGGCTGTCCCTAGAACAATACATTTGTGATTACAATTTATTTCAATTCAGTTTGTATTTATTTCTGTATTCCTCTTTGGTTTGAGATTTGATACAAAGATCTTTCTAGAAATAAGGTTGTCCTACCATAAACTCTGGTTTTTGGTGAAAGGTTGTCCTTAGAACAACATTTGTATCAACCTCTCAAGATCTAAATTTTGAGGTTGTTTTACTTTCCTGCATTGTGATTTACTTTGGCTATCATATTCTTTTTAATTCCGCTGTTATAAGTTTTATTTGGCATTGTCCTATTCACCCCCCTCTAGGACATATAGCTAGGCCTTTTCAAGTGGTATCAGAGTCTAATAGCTCTTTTTTAATTCTTGGATTTAATTCCTGAGCTAACGATTTAAGCTATTTAAGATGTCAAATTTTGATAGCCTTTCAGTCACAAGGCCTCCACCCTTTGATGGCTCCAACTATGCCTATTGGAAAGCCAGAATGAGGATCTTCCTCAAATCAATGGATGAAAATGTGTGGCAAGCCACAGTGACTGAATGGAAACCTCCTATCATGGAAGTTACTGGGGTTGATGGTTCAAAATCTATGAAAGTCACACCATATTACCAATGGACCACTCTTCAGAAAAGTGAGAGTAGTGCAAATGCTAAAGCACTAAATGCAATCACTTGCGCACTATCACCGGATGAGTTCAAAAGAATCATTTCCTGTGATACTGCAAAGCAAGCTTGGGATATATTAGAAATGACACACGAGGGTACTACAATTGTAAAAAATCTAAAGTCCAACTCCTCACAACCAGATTTGAAGAAATTCATATGGAGGAAAATGAAATGTTTATGGACTTTTACACTAGATTGAATGACATTGTAAACTCAATGTGGGGTCTTGGCGATAAAATCCCAGAAAGTAAAGTGTGTGCAAAGATATTACGCTCACTTCCTGAACGGTTCAATTCTAAAGTAACCGCAATCCAGGAACTTCGTGATACGGATAATATGAGGGTAGAAGAACTAGTTGGTTCTCTACAAACCTACGAGTTAAACTTTAAAGCTCCTAAAGGTAAATCTATCGCACTAAAATCTTCTAAATGTAATTCAGAAGAAAATTCTGATTCAGAAGATGATATGGCTCTTTTAGCTAAGAAATTTTACAAGATTTTCAAAAGCAAGAAAAGGGTTGATTTTAAAAATCGAATGATAAAAAGAAGTTTAGACCCAAATCTCGAAAATCTTTGAAAGATAGTCAATGTTACAACTGTCAAGAATATGGGCACTTAGCAAATAGATGTCCTAAAAAGGACAAACCCAAGAAGAAGGGTATGTTGGCTACATGGGATGAATCATCTGATTCTGAAGCTTCTTCTGAATCAGAAGATTCTGAAACTGAGTCGGGCAATGAGGTTAAAGCTCTTATGACTCTAGCCAAATTCACATTTTCAGATAATGACTCAACAAGTGAAGAAAATCTGAGTAGTGAATGTGAAAATGAAGATGATCTTCAAGACGCTTACAATGCCCTATATAAGGAAAGTTGTAAAATTGCTGTCAAACTTAAACTTCAAAAAGAAAAGTTTTCTAAACTCAAAGAATGTTTTGAATCACTTGTCTTAGAAAAATCACAAATTTCAGATTGTTTTGAAAAATCAAAATGCGATTTGGAATTCAAAAACTCCCTAATTATTGATTTGAAATCTGAAATTGAGAAACTTAAAACTGAAGTATCTTCTCTTCTGAGTCTAAAGGACACATGGAAATATGCCCAAGGTGATCCAAAGTTAGAGAAACTTTTATCCGGATCAAGAAAATGTGGCGATCTATCCGGGTTGGGCTATGATAAAAATCTACCTCCTAAACAAAAGTATACTCCTCCTATGTTTGTTAAAGGAGAGTCCTCAAACTCAAAAGGGAAAAGTACTTATCAAGATTTTTCTAGAAATTCAAAAACTTTTCAAAAACCTAGAAGCAGCCATGTCAACTTTAATCAGAAACGAAATCCACTAGCTGAAAAGATAGTTGATTTACTCAAGGAGCTCTTAAAATCTAACTCTATAGGTCATTCTTACAACTATAAACAAAAGAAGACCAACTATGTTCCTAAACCCAAAACAGTTATGAAATGGGTTCCTAAAGTTGCCTGCTTGGTTGCTCACACTGCTTTCAAAGCAACAAGTCATTCAAAGTGGTACCTAGACAGTGGATGCTCCAGGCATATGACAGGTGACAAAGCTTTATT
>JAJHSJ010000005.1:68055435-68243721 GCA_021015155.1 Magnolia officinalis
ATCTCAAAAGAATCATATCCTGTGATACTGCAAAGCAAGCTTGGGATATTTTAGAAATGACACATGAGGGTACATCGATTGTCAAAAAATCTAAAGTCCAACTCCTCACAACTAATTTTGAAGAAATTCATATGGAGGAGAATGAAATGTTTTTATGGACTTTCTATACTAGATTAAATGACATTGTAAACTCAATGTGGGTGTCTTGGTGATAAAAATCCCAGAAAGTAAAGTGTGTGCAAAAATACTACGCTCTCTTCCTGAACGGTTCAAATTCTAAAGTAACCGCAATTCCAGGGAACTTCGTGACACGCAATGAAGGTGGAAGAACTCGTTGGGTCCTCTACAAACTGTATGAATTAAATTTTAAAGCTCCTAAGGAAATCAATTGCTTTGAAATCTTCCAAAAATACGGTAGAGAGATATAAATCCGATTCGGAAGAGATGACTTAGCTCTTATCAAAAGATTTTACAAAATTTTTTAAAAAGTAAGAAAAGAGTTGATTTTCAAAAATCAAATGATAAAAAGAAGTTTAGATCTAAAACTCGAAAATCTTTGAAAGACAGTCATTGTTACAACTGTCATGAGTATGGGCATCTAGCAAACAAATGTCCTAATAAGGACAAACCCAAAAAGAAGGGTATGTTGGCACATGGGATGAATCATCTGACTCTGAAGTTTCTTCTGAATCAGAAGATTCTGAAACCGAGTCGGGCAATGAGTAAAAGCCCTTATGACTCTAGCCAAGTTTACCTTCTCTGATCACGATGATTCTACTAGTGAAGAAATTTGGATAATGATCATGAGAATGAAGAAGATCTTCAAGATGCTTACAATGCCTTATACAAAGAGAGTTGTAAAATTGCTGTGAAGCTTAAACTTCAGAGAGAAAATTTTCTAAACTTAGAGATTGTTTTGACTGCTTGTTTTAGAAAAATCTCAAATATCAGATTATTTTGAAAAATCAAAAAGTGATTTAGAATTCAAAAACTCTCTGATTGTTGATTAAAATCTGAAATTGAGAGATTAAAAATGAAGTGTCTTCTCTTCTGAATTCAAAGGAAACTTGGAGGTATGCCCAAGGTGATCTAAATTAGAAAAACTCCTATCCGGTTCAAAAAAAATGTGGCGATAGATCCGGGTTGGGGTATGATAAAACAATACCTCATAAACAGAAGAATTCTCCACCTAAATTTGTGAAAGGAGAATCCTCTAATTCAAAAGAGAAAAACACTTCACAAGGTTTTGTCAAAACAACAAAAAATTTCAAAAACCTAAAAGCAGCTATGTCAACTTCAAAAATCAGATGAAAAATCCTTTAGCTGAAAAAATAGTTGATTTACTCAAGGAACTTTTAAAATCTAACTCTGTAAGTCACTCTTACAAATATAAACAAAAGAAGACCAACTATGTTCCTAAACCTAAACTGTTATGAAATGGGTTCCTAAAGTTGACTGCTTGGTTGCTCACACTGCTTTCAAAGCAACTAGCCTTTCAAAGTGGTACCTAGACAGTGGTTGCTCCAGGCATATGACTGGTGACAAAGCTCTTTTCACCGATCTACAAGATATGACTGATGGGTCAGTCACATTTGGTGATGGTAGCAATTGCAAAATTATTGGCCAGGTACGGTTCAACTCTATAATCTACCCTTATTTAAGAATGTTTTATATGTTGAGGGTTTAAAACACAACTTGTTAAGCATATCTCAAATATGCGATAACAATCATAGTGTGAAGTTTTCCAATCAAGTTGTGAGATTATAGACAAAAAGGGGTCTGTGATATTAACTGTCTCAGAACTTCTGAAAACTGCTATATAGTGAGAAATGACAGCTCAACTAATCAATGTGTTACATGGTCCATACCAATGAAACAGAATTATGGCATAAACGCCTTGGACATGTACACTACCGGAATTTATATAGATTGAGCAAAGAAGAACTAATAAGAGGTCTACCAAAGATTCAAAAAGTAGATAAAATATGTGGTGAATGCCAGTATGGTAAACAAACTAGGAGATCTCACAAAAAGGTGAACTCCAATACCACATCAAGACCACTCGAACTTCTCCACATGGATCTAATAGGACCAACTAGAACGGAAAGTCGAGGTGGTAAAAAATACATTCTGGTTATTGTAGACGATTACACCAGATTCACTTGGGTTTCATTTTTAAAGGACAAATCAGAAACCCTTGATGAAGTGAAAAAGATAATCAAACGGATCCAAACTGAAAAATGTTCTCAAGTGAATAAGATCCGAAGTGATCATGGATCCGAATTTGAAAATAGCGGTTTTGAGAAATTCTGTAATGATCATGGAATATCACATGAATTCTCTGCACCTAAAACTCCACAGCAAAATGGCATTGTGGAAAGAAAAAATAGAGTTCTTCAAGAAATGGGAACTGTTATGCTAAATAGCATGAAGGTTTCTAAGAATTTATGGGCTGAGGCGATTAATACTGCTTGCTATATTATTAATCGTGTTTATACTTGCAAATCAAATAATAAAACGCCCTATGAAATGTGGTTTGACAAAAAACCTACAGTCAAATATTTTCGCGTTTTTGGCAGTAAGTGTTATATTTTACGTGACCGGGAAAACTTGGGAAAATTTGATACTAAAAGTGATGAAGGATTATTCTTAGGATATTCATTAAACAGTCGTGCATATCGTGTACTGAACAAAAGGACGGAGTTATTCAAGAGTCAATTAATGTGGTCATAGATGATCACTTAAATACTTCGGCCCCTAGTTCAGATAATGATGAAGTTCTCATAATTGAAAAACCAGAAACTTCATCAAGTGAATCTAATCATGATGTGAGGACTGTCAAAGATCATCCAACTACACAAATCCTTGGAAATCCTCTCACAGGTGTACGCACTCGTAGACAATTAGAAGATTTTTGTAATTACGTGTGTTTCACATCTCAGATAGAACCGGTTAATGTAAAAGAAGCTCTTTCTGATGAAAACTGGATAGTTGCGATGCAGGAAGAACTTAATCAATTTGTTCGTAACGATGTCTGGTATCTTGTTCCAAGACCGAAAGATAACATATTATTGGAACAAATGGATTTTCAAAATAAGTCTGATGAATTGGGAAATATTATTCGAAACAAGGCAAGACTGGTTGTGCAAGGGTACACTCAAATTGAAGGTATCGATTTTGAGGAAACTTTCGCTCCAGTTGCACGCCTTGAATCAATCAGATTATTTATATCCATTGCATGTTTTAGAAAGTTTAAGATTTATCAAATGGATGTAAAGAGTGCTTTTCTTAATGGTGATTTACATGAAGAGGTTTATGTTGAACAACCTACAGGGTTTGAAGATCCTAAGTTTTCTAATCATGTTTATCGCCTTAAGAAAGCTCTCTATGGGTTGAAACAAGCTCCCAGGGCATGGTATGAAAAATTGACTAAGTTTTTACTGGGTCACAATTTTCAAATGGGTAGTGTTGATAAACACTCTTTGTTAAAAAGCAGAACAATGATATTTTAATGGTTCAAATCTATGTTGATGATATAATTTATGGATCAACTTGTACTGACATGACTGTTGAGTTTGCAGATCTAATGAAATCTGAATTTGAGATGAGTATGGTCGGAGAATTAAACTATTTTCTAGGATTGCAAGTTAAACAGCAATCTGATGGAATTTTTATTTCTCAAACTAAATATGCTCTAAATTTAGTTAAGAAGTTCGGATTTGAAAATGGTAAGAATTTTGATACTCCTATGAGTACTTCTCTAAAGCTCTCAAAAGACTCTACAGGTAAAGATATAGATCCTAAACTATATCGAAGCATGATTGGTAGTTTACTGTATTTAACAGCAAGTAGACCTGATATTGCTTTTAGTGTTGGAATTTGTGCTAGATATCAGTCTAATCCTAAAGAATCTCATTTGACTGCTGTTAAACGCATTATTCGTTATGTTGCAAGTTCAGTTAATCTGGGTCTTTGGTATCCCTTTGATACTAGTGTTCAATTGGCTGGTTTCTCGGATGCTGATTGGGCTGGTAATATGGATGACAGAAAGTCAACCAGTGGTGGTTGCTTTTACATTGGAAATTGCATAGTTTCTTGGTTCAGCAAGAAACAGAGTTCCATTTCACTCTCAACTGCTGAGGCTGAATACATTGCTGCAGGAAATGCATGTACTCAGTTAGTCTGGATGAAACGCATGTTAAGTGATTATGGTATTGCACAAGACTCGATAGTTTTATATTGTGATAATTCAAGTGCAATTAATATTTCCAAAATCCAATCCAGCATTCACGAACTAAGCATATTGACATTAGATTTCACTATATTCGTGAACTTGTTGAAGAAAAAGTAATTTGTTTAGAATATATTCCAACCGAGAAACAACTTGCTGACATTTTCACCAAACCACTCGATAAATGCAGGTTCAATAAATTGAAATTTGATCTCGGTATGTGTAATATAAGATGATTGATTATGCATTTTGTAAATATCTTCATAGTTTTTTTGAAATTTAAAAAAAAAAAAAAAAAAATGCATGTTTTGGTCTTACACGACCAGTCGAGGATAGTCTCGACCAGTCGTGGTTAGACCGGTCGAGGACTAATCACGACCGGTCGTGTATCGCGCTGGTTCCTTTATATTGGGGAAAAATCACTTTTTCCTCATTTCCCTCTTCTTCTTCTCCCAACGGGCTTAGCTTCGACCGGTCGTACCCATCTATGGGATTTCTCCAGGTTTGAGTATTTCTCTTGATTTTGTTGAAGAATCTTGAACATTGCTTCTTGTCTTCCTTGTTTGTGTTGATTATTTCATATTTCCTTCAAGGGTTTGGGGTTTTTCTTCCTCATTTTCTGATTTGGTTGAAACCCATCTTGTTTTTCTTGAAATTTCTTCTTCAATCTTTTCAAGAATATGGATGTTAGAGGTAAAAAGCGAACTAGTAGAGGTGCTTCTTCATCTAGGTCTAATGTTGTTTCTCGCCGTCATCTTAGAGATCCTAATGATGACCCTCCACAAGTTCGTGATTTTCGTACTAAGAAGGTTATTGTTGAGAAAGCAGTTAGTATTAATCATATTGCTCAATTTAATCTTGTTCCTCTCCTTCAATCTGTTGGTTGGGTTAACATTTTGAACTGGGGAGGGCCGGCATTTCAGTCAATTGCTCAGGCCATGGTTGCATGTATTACAGACTTTTCTCTTGAGGAATTAACTTTTATTGTTACTACAAGAGAAGGGCCTTTTACTGTGGATCGTCATTTGATTTCTGGCTTAATGGATATTCCAGTAATTGATGATGGAATCCACCCTTCCACATTGGGTGATAAAGTTACTGAATCTGAGAAACGTCTATTTACTAGAGCCCTTTGTAATATGGATGCACCTTGGTCTGTCAATGGTACTGTTCTCAAGTCCAGGTGGCTGTTGCCCAGATACAGAGTTCTTCATCGTATTTTTACTCTAATGTGTATCCTCGGGCTGGTAACAAAACTGAGTTGACTCTTCTGATGGTTCGTATACTGTACTCAGTCATTAGTGGTGCCAATGTTTGCTTGCCTTCGTTGATCTGTTCTTCTATTATTCAGTTTCGGTCTCAGCCAGGTCATGGTGACATTCCATTTGGATATTTGTTAAATGTCTTAGCTACTCATATGTTGGTCACTATGCCTGTTGGTGAAGCTCCTATCCAACACCTTATTTTCAACAACTCCAACCTAAACAAAATGAAGTTGAGATTGGCCGCTGGTCAAGTTGATAATGTCGAAGGTGGTGGAGCTGCTGGAGTTGGAGATGCGAATGAAGGAGATGATCTTCCTGATGAGGATATCAACATGGATGATCTTTTTGATGATATTGAGTCTGCATCTGAAGATGATCCAGATTTTGTTCCTTCTGATTTCGATGCACGTCTAAGTGCATTAGAAGAAAAGGTAGAAAATATGCATGTTGGCCATAATGCACAATTTAAGAAAATGCATAAGTATTTGAGGCGCTTACAAAAAGGCCTTCATCATATTGATGCTACCATTCCTGCTCCTTCTTCAGGGTCTGATTAATTTTTTTAAATGTAGTTTGAACTGATTTCACTTTGAATTTTCTTGGTACTGTTAAACTTATAACTGTGACTTTGGTTTGTAATATCTTCTCCTAACACTTTTATGCACATTCTCTATTTTACTTCTTGAGCTTATGGATCTTCCTTTGTCATATTTTTGACAAAAAGGGGGAGAGAAGAATGGTATATATATTATTTGGTGATATATATGTTATTTGTGTTGTTGACGTTGTGTCATCATTCCTTAATGGGGAGTCTTATTGAGGGGGAGTGATTCATCTCTCATATTGTGTATGGTTGTCATGTGTTGACATGATTGACAACTGTTCATGATTCTCTATTGTGATTTTATATATATGTTTTGTCACAAATTTGCCAAAGGGGGAGATTGTTAGTGCTATTATATGATACCTCTTTGATTGTCAAATTTGTGTGTCAAAACCTTGGTGTGTTCTATGTCTTGGTGTGTTCTATGTTTAAGACAACCATGGACTCTTCAAGCGGCTTCAAGGTATATTTCGAAGATATAAAGAAGAAATATAAAGAAGACACAGTATTCTTTATTCACGCAAAGGTTATTCAAGTTCAAGATACAAGCAGTGTTTGAAGGTGTGAAGGTGTGAAGCTCAAAACAAACTCAAGATAAATGTTGGTGTCATTTTTGGACGACTCGTACTTCAGGCTTCAAGTACTAAAGATTTATCATTCGTTGAATGAAGTAGAGTTCAATGTCCATACTTCATTATTCAGGTTTGATAGACCATAGTCATTGACCTTAGGGTAGGTCATTTTGGATACATTATTCAAATGTATTTAAACATGTTTTTGATCTGCTCTTAGACTAGTCCTGGTCTGGTTCGACCAGTCCTAGCACTGGCTCGACCTGTCTAAGAATTTCCTAGGCCAGTCTTGGAATTGTTCAATTTTATCGGATTTTCTGGTTCGCTCACGACCAGTCTTGGAGTCTGCTCGACCGGTCGTGGGATGTCCTCGACTCGAACCTCGACCAGTCGTGGAGCCTCGATTCAAACTCCAGCGACTAAATTCACAGTCGCTCTCGACCAGTCGAGAAGGGTCTCGACCGGTCGTGGACGACCTTCGACCAGTCGTGGACTGCCTACGACCGTCGAACATCGGTTTTCCTGATTCCGCGCAGAAATTCAAAAATCTGTTTCTTCTAAGACCAGTCGTGGGAACTCCTAGACCAGTCGAAGACGAATTTCTGTAGCTATAAATAGCACACGAATTTCAGAGTTTAATCATCGAAAAATCTATCAAAGCAAGGCTCCACTCTGAGATAAGTCGTGTTTAATTTTAAGCTAATTTGCGCTTCATTCTAATTCCTTTTGTTAGCTTTTTGCATTTGATTTTATTCTAAATTCCAATCATATTTGAAAAGGGAAATCGTGTATTCCTTCTTCTTGGAATTAAAATCAAATAGAGCTAGCCCTTTGTGATTTCATTTAAAATCAATTAGAACTTAGAACCTCAATAATTGAGTATTGGACATTGAACTATCATCTCTACTCTGATCTTTCTTCCGGGCTACTGCAAAGGATAAGATCCAGGTATTCTACAATTCCTGTAATTTCTATTTTGGTTTTGTATGAGATTTGCCAGAAAAATCTCTATGTGTATGGTTATCTGAGGAGAGCCAGAAAACTCAGATTGTGGGGTTTTTTGAATTGTGTAAGCCCAAGTGATAAAGACACAATTGTGAAGGTTTTTGGTGAACCTGTGAAAACCAGTTTTATTAGAGAACGCTAATATCCCCTGTGTGAGGATATTAGGAGTGGAGTAGCATTCTGTGTGGCTGTTTGAGAACAGTTGGTGAACACACAGGCGAACCACTATAACTTCTTGTCTTGTGGATTGAATGGTTATTTAATTCCTTATCTTTTATCATTCAGTTCTATTTTCCTTGTGGATGTGAATGTTGTAACAGTTTGAAATTTCAAGCAAGTGTGGGAATGTTGTAATAATTTAGTGATTTATTTCCAGCAATTCCTTTTATTGATTCAAGCTTTAAATTCCAAAATTGTTCCAGCAAGGTTGCCCTGCCATTTTTATGGTGTATGGCTGTCCCTAGAACAAGACATTTGTAAATTCATCAAGTGCAGTTTGTATTTATTTCTTTATTCCTCTTTGATTTGAGAATTTGATACAAAGACATTTCTAGATATAAGGTTGTCCTACCATAAACATTGGGTTTTGGTGAAAGGTTGTCCTTAGAACAACGTTTGTATCAACCTCTCAATTCAGTTGTTTGAGGTTGCATTTCATTTCTGCATTGCAATTTATTTAATTCATTGGCTATCATACTTTGTTTAATTCCGCTATTATAAGTTTTTTATTTGGCATTGTCCTATTCACCCCCCCCCTCTAGGACATATAGCTTGGCCATTTCAGGTTGTCATTTATCGAACTTTGTGTCATGATTAATGATTTATGTCATGAATGGATGAATGTGTGCTAACCTATGCATACTCGTATGGCCCGTTTACTTCCACATAATTGTTATCTATGTGTAATGAAACTTGTATGTTCTATTGGTTGCTAGAATAGGTTGAATTTGTTAATTTATTGCTCATGCTTCCTACTACTCACTTGCCTATGCATTAAACATGCCTTACCGCCCATGATTTGATATGTTAGTGGGCTTAGATGAAGTATCCTATGACTGCTCGTTTTCAACAAACATATTAAAATAGTCTCACACGTCATTAGGATCATTGTTCATAAATTCTCATTGCACATCATCTCTACGAATTGGCACATGGGCGAAGTTAGTCCTTTATAGAAAAAGCTTATGACCTCCAAGGTTCGTAGCCATGATGGGGGAAAGAATTTAGGAGATCATTGAATCTTTCCCAGCATTGAAAGAAGGTTTCTTTCACTTTTTGAGAGAATTCATGATCGCCCTCCTTAGGGTATTGGTTTTATGAACTGGGAATAATTTTTTTAGGAACTCTCAGGTTATCTCAGCTCATGTCCCAATCAATCTTAATCTCAAGGAGTGAAGCCAAGACTTGGCTTTCTCCTTTAAAGAAAAAGGCAACAATTTTAATCTTAAAGTGTCTTCAGACACATTATGAAAGTGCGAGGTTGCTACAATCTCATCAAATTCCTTGAGATTTAGATATGGACTCTCGGAATTGAGTCCGTGAAACTTTGGAAGTAGTTAGATCACTCCCAGTTTGAAATCAATCTTTCCCGCATTATGCGGAAACACCATGTAGGAAGGTGTACTTGCCCTCGCTGGTTGTAAATAATCGCGTAATGTTCTCTGTGGAGGACTGATGTGTAGATCGTTCTCATCTTTTTGCTCTTCAGCGGGATGGTGAGGTTAATTCTTAGCCATATTTTCTATTAACTTAGAGGATCTCAAGGTGTGTCTAATTCAGTGATGGATAGTCAAACCTTCAACTAATCCTCATTCACTTAAGAGACATAGAGTGTTGTCAAGGACCCACTTGGGTAAGAAACACTCTTAACCTAATTCTAAACCTAAGCCTACTTCAAAAAATTATAGACATATAAGAAATATGAAATAGTAAAGTGAGAGAGTTAGAAAGATAGTACCCGATTGACGATTCTATGTTAGGATCTACAAAATAGAAGAAATAATGTTAGTATCTTAGAACTTAGAAAACCCTAATCTAGAAATGCAACGGGAAACTAAATCTAATCCTAAACTACTTCTAATATTAATGTATTTCAGAAAAATGTAGCTGAAGTCCTTAGCAACGGGGCTAAAACTTGTTCAGACAAACATAAGTACGAAGTTGTGATGTAGTAATAACTGGGTGAGACCGAAGTCGAATCTACATGGACTTGCAATTATGTGGTTTCTGTAATACCATAGAACTAGAACTAGAACTTAACTAATTACTGGAATTGTTTTAAAGAGTAATTGTGAGAGAAACTATCAGAGATAAAACAATGAAGCGCCAAGGGTCCACTGTCAAGACTCAAATATTGCATATTTAACCCTTCAATCACATTAGTTTTCCCGGCATTTAAGTGTTAATTTGATTTAATATATTTGTTTTTGTCATGCGATGTGGTTTTGGACCTAAAGATGAATATGCGTTTAAAATGATGGATTTAGTTCTCAAAAGAATATAATGAACATTTGGAGATTTGGAGGCCATTAATAAAGAATTCACATGCCAAAGATACAAGAAAACCAAGTGCAAATGAAGGAGAGAAGACTGGCGAAATCACAAGTCCTACAAGAGAAAATATAGACTGTTCGGTCCCACCTAAGGTTTATTCGGTTCGATTGAAAGTGCATAAAATAGTCCAGCAAGAATCGTGATTTTCAGACATTAATTCGGTCCCATGGAAGCCAACTTCGGTGCCACCTAAATCTGACATATTTTGCAAAACTTTTTCAAATGCAATTCGGTGCGACCAAATGCAACTTAGATGCGACCGAAGCATAACAGAAGTGCATAAATCCAAAGTTAGTTTACGAAATCTCCGAGATGACACATCACTAAAGTTAAAGAAAGCACATGGCCATTGAACACTACCTATTTGCTTATATATAAATGACAAACATGGGTGGGTTGGGACAGGTCAGATTGAGTCAGGGTCAACTCAAGCCTGAGCCATTACTTAAATGGTCACATTTTCTTACCTAAGCCCTAGCCATGTCCTTAAATGACCAGATTTTTTGACCAAATCACACCCAAAACCTGATAAACTCAACCGGTGCCTAGCTTTTAACCAGGTTGGGTTGGCTAGCCAGTGGGTCGACTCGACAAACTGCCCGTCCTATGCACAAACACAGGTTCTTTTCCATCATATTGTATTTTGATTTCAACAGATACTCATCAACACTTATTACCCAACATCAAAGTCTCAAATGCAGCAGATAATTATCAACATTTACCACCCAAATCGGGTCTCAACACATCCAGGAAATTCAACAAAAGCCAACACATCCAGGAAATTCAACAAAAGCAGATTCCCAAAAAGGTTCAGAAATTTTGCTGGAGTTGAACAAATCTTATCATAGAGTTCCCAAGAGTAGAGAATAACTTCCTGAACTATAGGATTTCCAAGAAGGTGGTAAATAGTAGATTCTAAATGCAGGAAACTTAAGGATCTTGCTTAAACTATGATAACATAAAATGGCAAGGAATGTGTCGTGTGCATGTAAAAATGACAAGGCTCGATATGGAAAAGTTATCTCATTTATGTGGCTTCTTTTAATTGCATTTCCATGACATTTTACACTGTTTCAGTTTCAATGATGGCCCACTGCTTTTGATAATCACTACAAGGGTAAGAAAATACAAAAAGTAAGACTCATGAGATTGACATAGGTACAAATAGTGACAAAACTAGCTGGTAATGACAAGAGGCTAAGACCCCACCTGACCTAAGATCAGACTAGAAGTTGAAATATAGTCATTGGGAGCTAAGAACCCAAACAGATTGGCCATCGACGTGCTATAAATGGGTAGACCAGATGTCAAAAGAGTTTCTCATGGAAGTAAAGATCTAAGAAAACTCTGATAGAGACAAGATGTTTACCTATGGTGAAAGTCCTAGGGACAACAACTAGTGAGGGGGAAAAAAAAGCAACACAAATAGAGACTAAATGAAAAGCATAAAAGTACTGTAACAACATGAACGAATACATGACAATCTATCCCATAAGTGTCTGAAGAACACTGTAAGTTTGCTACTATTAAATGGATTCTGAGTCAAGTCTTTAAAACTATAAACTAACCCTGAAGAAGTCAAAGACCCAAAATTGAAACAAGTGTAGTTTGTTTCTTCTGCGATAGTTTGTAAAGTGCATGACAAGTGCAATTATGAAAATCAGACATGCTATGCTCTGAATCAAAAGTATGCTTTGCAAATAGAAAATTTGAAGACAAGCTTGATAATATAGAATTCCATATGTCACAAATGACCAAAGAAAATATGGGCAGTGGAAGTAGAGGATGAATTTCTTGCTCCCATGCTCTCTAGTATCGATTCTAGCCCGATGTAATCCCAAATTTCACATAGCTAAAGTGATTCTAGCTTGATCTGAGCAGTGTAACTAAACATAGATATGCTAGTGTCAAACGCAGAATCATAGACAATGTGTCAAGCACATGGGACCCTGGAAAAATCAACATGTTGACACTTTTTTTCATAACCAAAAATAATTACAGAATGACACTACAACAAGATTCATATTTCATAACCAAACAAACACAAACTGACTAATTTTTCTCAAAGCTTCTTCTTCTTCTTTTTTTCTTTTTTTTTTCTTTTTTTTTTTTTTGTCTTTTTAAAAAACAAAAACAAAACTGATGCCCATTGACATGTAGAGGTTGGGTAGATCTTATGTCTCAAAAATCTAATATGAATCTTAACCTATTCTAAAGAAAGTATAGCCAACCTGATGATTGGACCAGCCTATTATAAAGAAATAGAAGGACCTAGAAAAAGAAGCCACATAAAGGACTGAATGCAGGAGCTGATATTCTTTTAACTTGCACTATGTTAGGGCGCAGAAACTTTTCATGCACATCTTATATCAAATGTTCATATATAATAAATAAAAGCAGAAGAAGCAGAAAATAGAACGGAAAGATGTTCTTCTTATGGGAATGTTCCACTAGAAGGATGAAGAAGACAGTGCATAGCATATTGAATATTAGAGAAGCAACACTAAGGAAAGATAACAACAAAGCTAAATTTTGGTGTCAGTCTTCAGTGAGAGCACGCTTGCAAGAATAAGATTTCACAACTGTAATAGATTCATTTCAGAGATGACCAAATGCAACCATACTAAAAGCTTCTGAATGGATTTGATTATTACCGTATGGTGTGCCAACAATCCACCCTGAGACAGAGCATACTTTTGTCCATTGTCCTTCAAGATCATGGTCCACCTGAGAAACAATCATCACTGGAAGGTTGGTCCCATACATTAATATATATTGGATTTGCTGCATCTTCTCCGCATATATGGCACACCATGCAGTAAAGTCATTTTGGGTGCATTGATCATCATCTCCAGACCCGCCGGGACAAGGCGCTTTGCCGCCTGTACAAAAGGAAAAAAGATATGAGCTACCATCAATGGACTAGGAGAATTGCAGAAAAGCAATGGGATGTAAGCACTTTCTATCATAACTGAACAAGTAACTCAGTAACACTCTTGCCCTATTGATTGCAATTAGATAATGATATTCAAAAAATGAGAGATATCTAGATAGCAAAGATAGTGAAATCACCAAGAAGATTCATCGGTGCATGGAGATGACCATAAGCAAAGAAGAAGCAGACCTCCAATACAAGAAAAGTTACACTGGAATGACCATGACAGACCCTTTCTGACGGAATGATTAATGCTTTCTACGGAGGATCAGTTCCCACAGACATCTCATGAGAAGCAGAGAAGAAGCAGACCTCCAATACAAGAGAAGAATGTATGTTTTCTTATCGGCCAAAAAAAAAGGAGAATGTATGCTTTCAAATATCATTTTTGAAATCCAACAATAAATAGTGTTTTCACCTTTATGTCATTTTCTGAAAGCGCATCATGTAAGTTCCGGTTCGGAAGTCCATTTAAATGCTGAAGAGAACACAAACGTTGAGGTCAGCAACTATAGATTCATTATTAGCCCCAGTAGAAAACAACCCAACTCACAATGAGAGAGAGAGAGAGAGAGAGAGAGAGAGAGAGAGAGAGAGAGAGGAGAGAGAGAGAGAGAGAGGAGAGAGAGAGAGAAGAGAGAGAGAGATTTGACAGAAAAAAATCTGACCTTCTCAAACTCCAAAAAGGTATCCTTCAGTAGTATAGACATCAAGGTTGTTAAAGAACTTATATAGCAGCACGTTGTTCCATTACGTTAGGACTCATTAACCCCATTGATCCTAATAATTCCTGAGAAATATCACATGTCAACATGAAGCATCAATAAAAGAAGCAAACAAAACTGTCTATAAAAATTGTGCAGGAACATCCAAAATGGTGGTGCTCAGACCAATAGATGTTAAGCAGTACATTCATTGCATCATTAACACTGCCACATTAAGCAAGAGGGTCAAGTACCAAAGCCAATAATGAGCACTTCTGAGCGGATTAGGTGGAAGTTGACAGGAATATGTCTATCTAGATAAAAGGAAACTCTCAAACTACATACAAGTCGATTTAAGTGACACAGTGGAATCCAGAAGAATGTAAAGTAAAGAATGAAACTGGTTTCTGCCAAGTGAACAGATTTTATCACGAACAACTGCACACATGGTCTCTTGCATAGTTAAATGTTGAATGCACATGAACTAGCCCCATTTATAATAAAAACTTGTTGCCCTTTCAAGGACATTATCCTAGAAATTTATGAGCAAAATAAAGGGGGAGAAAGGAAAAGGTGAAAACCAGATATTCTTGTGATGCATACAAAGACATTAAATTTCAAGTGAAAAATAAACAATCCATGTACTGTTTTGTCAAAATGTATTCAAGATGAATCGTCATTTTTTATTTTTATTTTTAAAATCAAATCTGATTTGCAGGGTTTAAACAGAAACATGTAGGGATTGATTTCATATGAAGTAGCTCACATTTTTTTCCGTCGCATCATCCCTTTACAACTTTTTTAGTATCACTTTCTAATTTAGCTAATAAATTCATTTAAACAAACCTCTTTGTAGAAGTTTTTTTTAATCCAAGGGTGTGCTTGGATACAAGGAAACCAAGTGAAAAATATATTGAAAAAGCCAATAATTATCTAATGATTATTGCCATGAAAATTGTTGAAAAGGGGATTCCATATTTAGGAGTCCTGCTTAGATAGCAAGTGGAATCCTCAAAATCTTTAGACAACAGCCACCTAACTTCATGTGCCAGAGAATCCTGTGTGCAAGGGCTCATTTGGCAGCATGGAATCGGAGGGATTTGCTATTTTTTGGTTAGTCAGTAGCAAGGAATTGGATATGAGAGGAATCTAAATCACCCAAAAGACACAACTAAAAGGCTGAAAAGCTTTATACAAAGAAAAACAAAACACAATACCATGAAGCCCGAAGTTAGGCTACGATGACCGATTTCTATAAAGCAATAACATGCAAATTTCAGTGTGTGTATATATATATATATATATATATATATATATATATATATATATATATATATATATATATATATATATATATATATCAACAATCACAAGTAAATCCATGACAATTTTATTTTGATTATCGAACTACCTTGCATGTGGTCCTCACATTTGCAAGCGATGACGTTGATAACATCAAACCCATGCCTCTGCAAACTTCTTTGAAGCCTCTGTAAATTGATCAAAACAGAAAAAATAGCTTGAGATCCTTGCAGCCCCTGCAAGCTATGAAGTTCCAGTACATGAAAAAATAACAGACATTGCAACAACAATACAGGACAGGAGACCAACTTAAAAAATAACTCTTGGGAAACAAACATCATGTGTACTCGATTACTTAATCAAAGAGCAGACTGTCTTGATTTTGGTGCCAGGTGAACTTCATGATGGGGCCTACCATTTTCATGTTGACAAGAAAGATGGTATGGCGCCAGAAGGGCAATGATTTATCCTGAAGGTGATCCATTCTGTACTGAAAAAGGTAGTTTAAGAAATGATCTTCTAAAAGACTAATATATTAAACAGAGGAATTTTATCAAACAGATAGCATGCATGAAATCTAGCCATTTCATCAAACAGATAGCATGCCATTTCATTCAGCCATTTCAACAAACAGATAGCAGGCCATTTCATCAAACAGTTAGCCTGTATCAATTCTGAAAGACAGAAAAAGAGAAGAAGATATCAAACCTATGGAGAGGAGCTTCACGGCGTGTGTTTCTTCGGGTAGAATAGCTTCACGGCTGCTGCAATGGAGAGAGATAGAAGAGACGACAGAGATGCATTGGAGAGAGAGGGAGGAGTATGAGAGAGATGGAGCAGAGATCGGGAGGGAGAGAGATAGAGCAGAGATCGGGAGGAGAGAGAGAGGGGGATTAGGGAATGGAGAGAGTGAGAGAGAGAGAGAGAGAGAGAGAGAGAGAGAGAGAGAGAACCCTTTTGGGTGCGGCTCTGTTTTGAGCGCACGCCCAAAATTGGGCGACTTTTCGTGAGACGGACTGTGGACAGTCCTGACAGGGGCTCCGTGGGGCCCACCACGATGTATTTGGTTTATCCATTCCGACCATTAATTTTATTAAATTATTTTAGTTCATGATCCCAAACTTAAGGTAGATTGTAGGCTCAAGTGGACCACACCATAGGAAGCAAATGTGATTTAATCTCCATGTTTCCTACCGTGTGGTCCACTTGAGCCATAGATTTAGCCGATTTTTGATTTCATGCTCTAAAGTAATATTTCCAAATAGATGGACGGATTAGATAGAACATATATATTTTTTTAGGCCCCACAGAGCCCCTTACAACACCTTTAATTATTAATGATGTGTCAACTTTTTAGCTACGGATTAAAACCGTAGCGACCATAGCTACGGTTTATATCCGTAGCAAAAAACTAACGTGGTCTGTTTCCTTTGCCCCTTTTTTTGGTAGTGTGGGCCTGTTGGGGAGGTGTACGTCCCCTCTGTGGTCATTGTTGCTGTTATTGTTGCGGTCTCGGTGGTAGGGATTGCTGCTGCAGTGGAGGCTGCTGATAAGGATGAGGACACTCGTGCCTACAATGCACTGTCCCACCGCATCCGAAGTAAATACCTGAGAACGGTCTCCGTGGTGGTGCTGGAGGTGTTGTAGGTGCTCGAAAGGATGGACGATTCCTATGCCTCTGTAGCCATCGCTGTTGCTGGGAGCTACCAGAGGGAGCCTTCCTCTTCCAATCTCTGTTCTGATCGCGGACCCTCTGTGAATCGACCCACTCTGCCTCATATATCAAGGCCCGCTATACGACATGCTCATATGTCAGGAGCATGTGTCCAACGACACGACTCCGAAGGCCACGATGCAAGTCGCACTAGAAGCGGTGGGCCTTCCACCCCTCATCCGCTACCAAGTATGGTATGAATCTTGATAACGCGACGAATCGGGCCTCATACTGAGACACCGACATGTCTCCCTGCACAAGAGTCTTGAACTTACGTGCCCGCTGCTGATGGATGTGCTCCAGGAAGAACTTTCGGTTGAACCGATATGCAAAGTCCTCCCATGTCCATACAAACTTGGCCCCTACCGCTCAGGAGACTGATGCCCACCAGTGCTCGGCCTCGTCCTGAAGAAGAAACACTGCTAATGGGACCCGCTGCTGAGTCATGCACCTCAAGGTATCAAAGATCTTCTCCACCTCAGACCTCCACTGCTCTGCTGCCATCGGGTCGGGCTCTCCCTGGAAACGCGGGGGATCGAGCCGCCTGAAGTCGCGTTAAAGGGAGCTCATGTGCTCCTACTCAGTCTGGGCAGGTGTATCTGCAGGTCGCCTACCCTGCCCCTGAAGAATCGTGATCATCGCCTGCAGTATCTACTGAAGCTGATCCGCACTCACCGATACGGTCGGGGCCGTACTGGTCTCAGACTCGGGAGCTACTGTGCTCCTACTCAGTCTGGACATGACGCCTGGATAATAGGCCGTACTGGTCTCAGACTCACCGATACGGTCGGGGCCGTACTGGTCTCAGGCGTCATGTCCTACAATATGGAACAAGTGCCTATTATCCTTGAGCACTCTCGAATGCACACATGATAGGGAGCTATATCAGGAAGTTCCTAAGTTATTCGAACTTGAGAACCAAGTCATTTTAAGTTCTTAACAATCATAGAGTGAAGGGAACTTATTAGCAGATATGTGATGTTATCTTAAGGTATTCCCAAATTATGCTCTGATACCAACTTTTGTCACACCCCAAACTCGTGAATCGGGCTCACGAAATTTTTGATCACCGAATCCGGTGCTGACAGCATCTGTAGTACCCCATTCTCGGTACCCAGCGCCCATACACCAGATTCCAATCCTAGGATCCTACAAGGAGGATTTTAAGTATGATTTTTTTTCTTTGTAAAGGAGCATAACCACAAGCATAACCAAGTCACAACAACATCATCACCACATATCCACTAATAAAAATTATTTGAGTACAATGCTGGAAAGGGAAAATACATATACATGAAACAAAACTCCAAAGTTCTGGCACTTGCTCCTGTCTCAACGCTGCAATGACCTAACGTCACCTGCACGCAACGGTCATGCATAAGCTTACTACGAAGCTTAGAGGGTGGTGTATCAACGTAAGTGAAATACTGGTAAGTCTATAAGTCATACGATATCAGAGTATGTAATATAGATTGGCTATGCAATGTAAAGTCATAGTGAGTCAAATATCAGATGCCGAGGATGCAATACGATATACAATTCCTGACGAACCATGAATACCATCATCCTCATCTACGCCATATAAATGCAGAAATATAGCAACCCAATTGTCATATGCCACGGATGTAATGTAATATGCAGATCCTGACGAGTCCATAATACCATCAACCTTATTCAGGATATGCAATACTAAAGCATAGTAAAATAAATGTTATGTGCTGAGGATGCAATGCAATATGCGGTGTGAAAGAAATGAGTAAGCTGGAGTGTGAAGTCAGGATGATAGTACGTAGTATCGTAAGCTATGGGGTCCAACACAAGGGACTTCTATCCAAACCAGTCCCATACCTAAATTTGGATAGCTAGACTCAATGTGGTAAACTCCTAATCTCAAGTTGGTCGCGCGCCTAACTAAAATCTTGGCCATTATGAAGGTACACATAATGATTTGGTTGTGCACCATCAGCCCGAGTGATAGTGAATGAATGGATGAATGAGCCAAATGCTGAGTACGCAACTCCTGCTCAGTAGGTCCACATACAACCACCACAATACTTCTGATGTGTGACAAGGTTCCGGCCCACTGCATACACAGTAGCCTGCCAGCACAGTAGCTTGCCAACCATTAGTAGCTCGTCCAAGCCCTTAGGCCTCGCTCACATTAGCGTCAGCCTACGTGTGCACGCCCACGTATATAATAGAGACGGGGCATCACAATATTAGTACTGTACATCTCTGAGATATCACTGTGGTCTAGTACACTCCACACTGGCTGCCGCCTGCCTAGCCGCACAACCTAGTGAGAGGAAAAGACCTCACTACCTGCCTGACCAGTAGTTTGTCAATACCTACCTGGCTTGTTGATAGCGGACCCATTTGCAAGCTAGTCAAACTCAGCCTAGCTTATAGCCCCCTCGCTCGGGTAGATAAGCCCACACCCCCTTCACAACGGACCATGACATAGTGGGAGACGCCGCCTACTGGTATTCGGCACTCGGGCGCTCATGTATCCACTCTATCTAAACGTTGAAACATCCCCTAGCCACGAGGGTTTAGGGGCTTTCACCCAAGGATATCAAACGTGCCCATATGTTGAGTCTTAAATATTTTCAATGTCTCATCTAGCCATCCACGATATGTCTGTGGAGGCCATAGCCCTGATGTCGCTAGGGCGCAAAGAGATCATGTCACATGAAATGCGAGATGCATGAGTCATATCATCCAGTCATGCATCAAACCTGCGCGTACTACGTGATCATGTGGGGCAACTCCATCTCACAAGGAGTTCTCGGAACATCTCAGCCCAATGACACATGCTATGATCAATCATTCCTCATAACAGGCATACAATAATGCGTATGGACATGTATCATGATGCAATATTGAGCATGTTCTCAATGTATCCTACTAGACTAAGTACACTAGTGTAATTATCAGATATAGCATGTGATGATCGGCCTTAACCGGTATGTCACTTACAAGGATAAGGGCTGAACGATACACCTATATAAAAGTCCATATGGAATGGTCCATGTTAAACTATCATAACCTATTCAAGGTACTAGCATATCATATATCCTAAGGCGAGGTCCATTGAAAGGACGGTGGATCTAACCCACGAATCCATAAAAGCTTCAACAGTGAATATACCAAATCTGATACCACATATTCTTCCATCTATGGTAATGGGTGATGATGAACTCTCCTATAGACAGTGGGTGGCCTAGATGGCATACTTATATCAAGAATGGGTCTCATGGGTGAATCTACAACAAGGTGAGTTGAGAGGATACGTCTAAGTGCAACAAGTGGGCTTTCTCACCCTCTCTATAATTCAGTAAACTGGGCTCCCTATGGGACCTAATACGTATATAAGGTGGGCTTTGGTGGGGATCCATACACCTAGGACTGTGTGTCCTTACAAACGGATAGGGTAGCCAGTTCTTCATCTAAGTGGGCCTTGGACATATTCACTAAACTTGGGCAAAACACATGCATCTCGGTGGGCCACGTTACCTATGGAAGGCCCGGTATGAACACAAGATGGGCTCCAAGGTTGGGTAGTTCTGCAGTGTATAGTGGAAAGCACCATTATCAAATGGGGGCCCAACGGATTGGGATAGTCCAACAAGGTAAGGTAGAAATCGCTACATCAATGTGAGCCTAATGTTTGAGATAGCCCAATAAGAGAGGGATGGGCTACACTAGCATCAATGGGCGCCTAATGGTTTGGAGTAAGCCCAAAAAGGTGAGATGGATTATACTAACAACAGTGGGGTCCCCAACAGTTTGGGTTAGCCCATTAAAAGAATATGAGAATGGGCTTTAACAATGGGCTCTAGGGATATTACAATGTGGATATTTAACCATCATTGCTCCCAGGGTAATGGGCTTAACAACGGGCCTTAGGGAGGTTTACAATGTGGACATTTAGCCACTATTGTCTCCTAGTGTGTTGTCCACTTAGGATTTGAATCTAACTCTCTGTGGAGCCCACGACCCTTATACAAATCAAGGAAATGGATGGACATCATGTATGTAACACATACATCATGATGGGCCTCATAAGGCAGCCCCATGGTGGGCACATAATCCATAAATCAAGGTGGACCTCTAAATTCAATGGGGCCCACGACTTTAGAGAAATGGATGAACGGTGTGAATATAACACATACATCATGGTGGGCTTTACTCATTACAATCGGGCCTCACATATACAATGGGCCTCATATATATCACAATGGACCGCATCACGTGGGCTTCATATACATCAAGTGGGCCGCATCACATGGGCCTCATATACATCAAGTGGGCCATATCACATGGGTCTCATATACATCAAGTGGGTCGCATCACGTGGGCCTCATACATACAACAAGTGGGCCACATCGCAATGGGCCTCACACAATGGGCGTACAAGATGGGCCTCATATACAGCAGGTGGGCCCTACACTACTAACAGGTGGGCCCCATTCATCAGGGCAGGCCCCACCATCCACGTACTAGACGGTGTGGATCAACTCATACATCAAATGGGTCACACACAGATGGACGGGGGTAGGATAAAACTCATATATCAAGGTGGGTCTCTCGTCCAGATGGATGGACGGTATAATAAAACACATATATATCATGTGGGTCCCCACATAGATGGACGATTAAGACGAAACACATACCTCATGATCAGACCCACAAAACTTGCTGACGTCAATACAACAACTATATAAAACGTGGGACCCACCGTCCCTTGTTGGATGGGGTGGGTACACCACATATATGAAGTGGGACCCACCGTCCTTGCTGGACGGTGTGGGTACACCACATAAATCATGGTGAGGTCCACGTCAGCGTGGCCCACTCGATTGAATCAAGCTAATATTTGTGTTATCACTTCATACAGTCCAGCAAACTGTACTGCTGGACGTCCATGGCTGGATGGTCTGGATGAAACACCATGGTGCGTCCCATGTTATTGGACGATCTGGATAAAAATACATTCATCATGGTGGGCCACAAAATAGGGAAGAGAGAAAGAAAGAGGGAGAAAGAGAGAGAGACGTGAGGTGGAGGGCTCCGCCACTATGAGCCCTCCTAGGATTACAATGCATACATCAAGATGGGTCCCAAATCATGTGGGCCTTCAAATCATAAAAATCAACGGTGGAAATTCCTTTCCCACCCACAAGATCAAGGTCTAGATGACCTTTCTACAATAGGAAAATAATCATCATGATGGGGTCCATGGAGAATGGCCCTATCATGAGATGAACATATATATAAATCATGGTGGGCCATTGGCCACACCTAGGGTCCAAAGTAGGATCCATACCATCAATCGATAGGCCCTACTTGGCCCATCACTAAAATTACAATCTAATCCTATAAAACACCCACCTATGGTCCTCTTCTTTAGCTCCTTGGAATCCTTGGCTCCTCAGCTCGCTCTTTGATGGAGGATGATGAAGATTGAAGGGTTGGATGGTGAGATCTTAGGGTAGGAAAATGGGCCTTCATCTTGGGTTCTCTTTTCTCTCCTTAGTCTTTTTCTCTCTTGGTTGCTTGGAAATGGTAGAGAATGAGATGGGATGGAGTGATGGATGAGAGAGAGGGATGGTGTTGTGTAAGAAGGATGAGATGAGAGGGATGGGTGGTGTTGACTTTTGGGGGCATGAGGTGGCATGAGGTATGGGTTGCCTTGCATTGTTGGTAAGAGAGGGATGGGCTAGGTATGGGTTGTGATGGGATGTGTACTTGATTGATTGATGTGATAGGTGGGTAGAGATTCCCTCGGGATTCGCAATGCACGGCGTTTCCTTGGAATATACACGGGCCCAGAACTCCTGACTTGGGTATCGCATCAGTGAGCAAGATGCGGTGTTGGAACCATGGCGACGACGCAGTCGCTAGGTCACAAGTCTCGGGTTGAGTCGACTCAGCTCTATGGGATGCGACTTAGGCTCACGCGCAAATGTTGTCTATAGGTTACGGGTTGCCGGAATTCGACGGGGAGGATCGTGGGAGTCTAAGGAACGGTACGGACTAGGACATGGGCCTTACAATCTACCCAATCTCCTATAGTTAATGGGTGAACCTGACTCAAGTGGTTCTTAAGAAATCTATAATTACCATCATCTCTATTGTGAACAATGAACTCATCTCAACCTGTGTTACAACCGGGTGGAGGATATGTATCAATTATAGGAAGTTGAACACTATGATAAAGGAAAGGCCATTTTCTTCTACCATTCATTAATCAAATCTTATAGAGGTTGGTAGGCCATTCATATTACTGCTTCTTAAATGACTATCTAGGATACAACCAAATTAAGATTGCCCTCAAAGACCAAGAGAAAACAACATTCACATGTCCCTTTAACACTTTTACTTATAAAATGATGTTATTCAATTTATGTAATGCCCCCACCAAGATGCATGCTCTGCATATTTTCTGACATGATGGGGCAAATTCTTGAAGTTTTTGTGGATGACTTCTCAGTTTTCAGTAGTACATTCAATGAGTGCTTAAATCACTTCAGATTGGTTTTGATCCGATGTGAAGTAAAGAACCTAGTGCTTAATTAGAAGAAGTGTTATTTTATGGTTCAAAAGGAAATTGTCATTAGACATATTATATATATTCGCTCATTTTTTCCTAGCATGGGTGGTTGTGGGCATGCCAGAATTGGGATTGCGGTTCTAATTCAAACCGAACAACTACGACCCTGAGCGCTAAAGTAGGTAGACATTGAGTATGATCGAGTTTGAGAAGATTGGTCACCTATTCAACCACTCACTTAATGTGTAAACAGATCAGGCGATAGTCAGTGGGTGGTGTTTGTCTTCTAATAATGGGTTACTAATTTTCCTTCCACACGAAAGAACTTTTTAATATTGTAACGCCCTGAAAATCGGGGGTCGAGTAGCAACTCAACTCTCGAGTTCCAAAACATCACTTATGCAACATATATGCTTATGATTTAATGTTGTCTGTGTTAGTGCATTCATCATGAGTGAGATTATACCAAAGCAGTAATTCATACTCCAGATCAAGTTGTAAAACGCAAGCGGAAGACTGAAAGGCATAAATAAACGTGTATAAGTCAAAAGATCACGATCGGTCTCCAGAGTATGAATACGTCATTGAGTCACCATATACATACAATAGTCTCAAAATCAAAATGTCAGAACAGTACAACTACAATGATAATCCATATAACCCCGTCGATCTGGATAGCCTAAGCGAAGCCGCCGGAGAACTGCATATAAGAGAACTCGTCCTGATCATCGTAGTAGTCAGGCTCCGCCTCTTGAGTCGGATCAACATCTACATCTAAGACAGAGTCTGGTGGGTGTTCAGAACACCCTCCCATAACGTGGGAGTGAGTGATCAACTTAGTGGAATCATAGAGTAAAGGTTAACATGTTATCAATTCAGTCAAGCAGTAATGATAAAGCAGTACAATCAAACAATCCTAAATACTCTTATTAATGCAAGGATGAAATGTAGTCATGATGCATGCCCTCGCCTACACTCCCTCGTGCTACACCATCTTACAGTCGCGGCATGCTTTCTTCCCTATGTGCTCTTCAACCCGGGGCACATGCAGTGCGATGTTATGAGTATGATTACTAGGTTTTTATTAGTCCTTTTTCATACAGTAGGATTAAGAAACTAAGGTACCTCCCTTATAACATTCCCAAACAAGGATCCATTCTAGGGTCGTCAGTCCTAGTAAATCTCATACGATATTGCGGTTCTAGGTCGCTACAAAGGGCTCGTCACCAAATCAGTACAGGCCTAGTGTATACTCTGATTACTACGGAAAGGCTCGTTGCCTCTACGTAGGTTCAGAGTATGCTCGAGGTCACTACAAAGGGCTCGTCACCAAATCAGTGTAGGCCGACAGCTCGAATACAGTGTCCCATACTACCGTATTCGGCTCACGAGTCTAGGTTGCTCACTGGTCACTACGGGGAGGCTCGTCGCCTAAGAGTAGGCCGACAGCTCGACCACGGTGTCCCATACCAACATGCCTGGCTCATGAGTCTTAGCGGATCGAGGTACCAAGGTTAAACGGGATTTCACTGGTGAGTTTGGTACCTTAGGTTCAAGTAGTAGCGTCCATACATGGTGAACATACATCGGGCAAATTGGGTTACTGGACGAGCTCGACTATTACGAGCGCACCTGAAGTTGATCGACATGGAGTGCGTATACACTCCATGTGGCCTAACCACTGCCGACAACTTTAGTACGACTCGAGTTCGTCAGACACGTCCTACGGGGCGAATGATTCTTAGCCACGAACTCAAAGCCTATTACCGATTGCCTGGACTATAACATAGCCCCAATCACATTCAATCCTTAACCAGTAAGCATGTGAAGTAGTCAGAGCAGAATTAACCAAGTAATTCAAACATATTAACAAGCATGTTATAAAATACAATGTAAACTAGAAATCCAAACACATACATTTCATAAGTAAGCGATTAAACTAAACAACTTGCATGGAGGAAATCATACACATCTCTAAGGTAGTTGAGAATCCTATCTTAACACCCACCTAAAGCACTATCTCCTAAGTACCTACTCATACAAGCATTTTCACAAACACTTAGAATACACCTATTAACATATATAAGGTATGTTGGCCAAAACATGTATTAGGGCGAATCCTTTCTGTAACGCCCAGAAAATCGGGGGTCGAGCATAAACTCAACTCTCGAGTTCCAACGCATCACTTATGCAACAAAATGAATGATGATTGAATTGTTGTCTGAATTAGTGCATTGAACATGAGTGAGATTAAGCCAAAACAACATATGATACTCCAAAGACAGTTAAATTGCAAGCGGAAGACTGTGATAGATATATGAAATATATAAAAATAGTAGTGAGTCTCTAGAGTGTGAAAATGTTACCAGGTTAATGAATTACAAGTACAATTTTAAATTATACCAAAGGTGTAGTGTTATCTAATCAACATCCCTGTAATCCCGTCAATCAAGACACGGCTCACTTGAAGCCGTCAGCACACAGCATATACGAACAAGCAACATTGTTTCATAAAGGTCTGGCTCCACCTCAGGAGTAGCGTCGCCATCTGCAATCAGACAAAGTCTGGTGGGTGTTCGGAACACCGTCCCGTATCATGGGACTGAGTAGCTAACTCAGTGGAATAATAAAGCATAGGTTAACATGTCATCAACTCAGTCAAGCAGTAATGATAAAGCAGTACAATCAAACAATTCTAAATACTCTTATTAATGCAAGTATGAATGCAGTCATGATGTATGCCCTTGCCAAACCACCCTCACGCGACACCATCTTACGTTCGCGGCATGCTTTCGTCCCTCAGTGCTCCACATCTTCCAGGCACATGCAGTGCGATGATGAGCATGATTACCGAGTTGTTATTAGTCCATTTCAAACAACAGTATTAGGAAACTAAGGTACCTCCCTTGTATCATTTCCAAACATGATCCATTCTAGGGTCGTCAGTCCTAGTTAATCTCACACGATGGTGTATTTCTAGGTCGCTGCAAAGGCTGCCAGGGCTGTTACGTACAAAGGTTACACCACTCCCCCATCACCTTTTTAACGATTCATCACTATACAGATACAAGCCTAGTTTCATACTCTATGACTGCGGCAAAACTCGTCGCCTCACCGCAATTCAGAGTATGCTCGAGGTCACTACAAAGGGCTGCCAGGGCTGTTGCTCGCATTCGTTGCACCACTCCCCCATCACCTTATTAATGTAAACCGACAGCACGAATATAGTGTCCCATACCACCATAATCGGCTCACGAGTCTGGTTGCTCTGGTCACTACGGGGAGGCACGTGGCCCCAGCGTAGGCCGACAGCTAGACCACGGTGTCCCATACCACCATGCCCTGCTCATGAGTCTTATCGGATCGAGGTACCATAATTAAAGGGAATTTCACTGGTAAGTTTGGTACCCTAGGTTCAAGCATAGGCGTCCAAACATGGTGAACATACATAAGACAGATCAGGTTACTTGACGAGCTCGACTAGCTCGAGCGCACAACAAGTTGAATGATATGAAGCGCATAAGCACTTCGTGTGGCCAACCACTATCGCCAACCGAAGTACGACTTGGGTTCGTCAAACACATCTCAAGTGGCAAATGAATCTCAGCGACGCATTCATTTTCGTTACCGATTGCCTGAACTATAATCATAGACCCAATCACATTCAATTGCAGATAGTTAAAGCAGTAATGGATCAAGATTCAAATCATACAATCAAGTCTGATATTATCCGTTTAGGGCTGTCAGGGCTGTTGCATGGAATCGTTACACACTCCCCCATCACCCATGACGGATCATACAACGTAAACATGAATTTAAACATATGCATTACATAGATAAAATCATACAATTAGTTGAGCATGTTATGAAGCACAACACAAGCATGAGTTTATACATATTCAATTCCTAATCACATAGCTATCCAAGGAAATCATACACATAGTTAAAGGAGTTGAGAATCATATCTCAACACCCTTATACATTACAATTTACCAACTACTACTCATTCAGACATTTCAACAAACACTTTAGACTACATACATCAACATACATGACATATGTTGATCACATAGGTATTAGGCCAAATCCTTTTACTAGGGAGTTACCCCAATCATAACACGCATACACCCACGACGGATCGTCATGGCAAGCAGGAATCCAAGTTCCATATTCATTCAGTCATTTCCACAAACACTTGGGCTACACATTTTAACATATATAGTGTATATTGGTCGTGGCGTGATGTAGGGCAAATCCTTTCGTCAAAGGGGTATCGCCTATACAACGATCATATATCCATGACCATTAGCCATGGCGAACACGAATGTGAATTCTATACTCATTCGGTCATTTTCACAAACACTTAGAATACACTATTTTAACATACATAGTGTATATTAGCAAAAACATGCATTAGGGCGAGTCCTTTCGCCAAACAAGTATTTTATCCATATATCACATATTAATACAGGAAATAATTATGGCAAACATATTTCCAAAATTTATACGTATACGGTACTTTCTACAAATACATAGAGTATGTAAAATTCCATATTCTTCATCTTTAATCGAAACGAAAAATAGACAGTACTTTATACATGTGCAATTGCATGTAGATCATGAATCTATCATTATCTGACATTGAAAGCGTTGAAAACCATAACCTATATACCTAAAGTCTGCACCTTTTGTCGTAGAATCGTAACGGATCCGATAGGTTTGCTAAGCTTTCGCATTCGGCAGTTTGGTAACCTATAGATTGAAATAGGTTAGCTATTTCATAACCTACAACTATCAAAACCCCAAATCAGTTTAGGGTTAGGGTTTCTTACCTAGAAACGGAGCTATAATCGCCGAGACAGCAATTAGAACGGAGTGGTGAAACTCGTGGAGCGGCAGGGAAGCATGGCGAGGAGATTCTCCCACATCTCCCACACTTTCTTTCTCTTTTCTCTCTTCTCTCTCTAGGGTTTCCCTCAAATTCGTATGGCTGTGAGAGAGAGGTTTCTAAGGTCCTTATATAGCTTAAAATGTCACCAAAATAGACTCCAGGTCAAGGTATACTTAGGTTATAACCAAAACGGGTCAGTTTTAGCTCAACGGAGCACTTCTGGCGAGCCCCCTTGAGGCAAAGGTCGGACTTAAGCTCACAGACACCGGATCTACGTTTAGTTAAGTTTCATTTCAGTCGGGATTCCAGATCGCAAATGGCGGGCTAGTTTCAGTTCAACGGTCAGTGGATCTCGATCGGAGATTCCGAGTACATGGACATGTGTATGAAATTTCCCCTGATCCGAGGGTGTAATTTGGTCTGATTCTGACAGTTTGGTTGCTTAATACTGATCCGCAAGCGAGAGGTGCCAGATTTCATAAATTTCTATTTTATTTTGAATTAATTTCACATTTCTCACACTCTTCACTCCGGGCTCAAGCGAATTACACTGGGACACTATCTGGATTTGATTTCCGAGATGGTTGTCTAGCCCAGCAAGGCGGTCCTAATTCCTTAACTTCTTGTTAATCGGACTTCCGACGTGCGGTCCAGATCTGATACGGAGTTTTGAGATGCTCCCGAGAGCAGACGTACAATGAGATTGATCATAGATTTTAGGGTAACCTAGCGTCAATGATTTTACATGTTTTGGGTCTTGCAGATCGTATTTAAAGCGATTGGTGCTAATTTCGCAGGCACTCTAGTTTAACACTAGCTAATTCTAGCCTAATTTCTAAAGGATTTAGTCCTGAGTAATTTCTGTCTGAGGTGGTACTTAGTCCTTTGCAGTAATGTTTAGTTTAAGTATTGTTCTTCATCACCTAAACTTTAAGATAGTGTCTAATGTGAAAGTACTTAGAAAAATTTGAACAAGGTGGTGAAAGGTGAGATTTGTGAAGGAAATGGGTTCAAAAGCGGTTTTAGACTTTGGGATTGAGTTCTGACAAGTTAATAAGGTGTTAGGATCGACCCATTGCCTAAGGACGTCTTATTCCAGGTTGGCAAAAATCCGCAATGTTACAATCTGTCCCTCTCAAAACAAAATTTTGTCCCTGAAATTGCCTAAGGGTAATAAGGAATAATTCTATTATTTCATTTGCCTAAGACTTATCAATTTCAGGTCTCTATGCGCGGTAGAGTGTATCTTGTGCATACTAGTCTAGTACATTTTAGTCTACCCTCCTTAAAAACTTATTTCTTTATCCATTTTCCATATCCTGATGGTTTTCTACAATTTATTTCTTTACCTATTTGGAGTCTTGACGACGATTCCCAACAATTTAGAGTAAGATAGTTGTTTTCAATGTTTGACCAACACGGAGAGATGTTTATAGTGGGCTTGATCTCGATATATCGATCATCTACCTGACCAGGGTAGAAGGCTCATCGTATCCCTTCCGAATCCTGGTGGATCCTGGTCTTCTACTCGGCCAAGCAGTGAGTCCATTGGTAGTCGCCCTGGATTGAGAATTGGGTCAAGCCGCGAATGCTTCACAGTTGTATATTTCAGTAACTCCGTAGTCCGATCACTCAAAAAAAAACTGAGGGAATGCCCATCACAGAAAGGTTCAAATGTCCTATTTCTCGGGTTGCCCTTTAGGTCTTGGTCTAAGAAAATCCTCGTCTCATTCTATGTCCAAGATAGGGTAGCTCATCCTATTTAGTGACCTATCTTTACGTATAGTCTGGACCAACTCCATTCGATCCTTGGCCAGTGGGGCAAGGGTCCACCACGCTTTCGCTGCCCCACCCAGATCAAAGAAGTGTATTGATTTGACCTAGCTACATCTATCGGTCTCTGACATTCTCTAATGTAACCGATAGTCAAGTCTTAATTAGTGGAAATCCATGGGTGTAGTCCAAAGTCTATGCTTACACGCTAGATGATTTCACATCATTTCTAATACAGGAAGGGTTTTATCACTTAGGGTCAAAGTTGTCTAATTGGAACTGAGTTGTCTGTACCTGACGCTCAAGCATTTCACATATGCTCATTCCAACTAAGAGGGTCCTAAGGTTCACCTTATATATTTGTTGGATTTCCTACACGGTCATGTCTGTCGAAATCTAGGAGCACCGCTCTAAGTCCAAAACTCTAAGGGCCTATTTGGCCAGTGGTCTTAAGTTGTATTTAATGGGCTTGCATTTCTAATCCCTCCTCGGGATTGGGAGTGACATGGTTGGTAGGAGGGTGGGTGGGGATTAAAATTAATGGTATAGGCTTTGGAAAATAAGTCTTGTGTGGAAAAGTGTGAGATGGGATTTCCAAATCCCAGGATAAGGAATTGCTAAGTGTAATTTGACAGGAAAACCCGGGATATACTTTTCATTGTATACATTCCAAACATAGCATTGGAAAACATGGTATACACCCAATCTAGGGGCCATACCTTACACATACATTTCTTGTTACCTTTACCATTCCATCCACCTAAACTCCTTTAATGTAGTTGGCTGAACGGCCCTAAACGTCCTCGAATAGAGCCATAGAAAAGTGAACGAAAGGGAGGAAAGGGCTGGGATCTTCGGGTCTCCATGGATTTAGTTCTCAACAGGGGTTGTAGAGGCCCAACTGACAAGGAGTAAAGAAGGGAAAATGAAGAAAATGGATGGATTAGAGAGCTTGCACGATTTTGAGCTTCAAATGGGGGTGTAGGAGCTCAACCGAGAGAAAACGGAAAGGGTAGAGGGTGGTTGTTGCTGCAAACGATGGAGGGGTGCAGGTTTTAACAGAAAATAGCGGATTGTGCGATTGGAAGGGAGGTTAGAGAGAGAAAAATAAGATTTTGGAAGGAAAGGGAGAGCTTGGAGGGTCGTTTTGTGAATGAGGTATGCATTTGGGAAGGTTTTAAGGGACGACCCATGCATCAGGGGGTTACCCTAGCCCCCAAATGCGATCGGCCTGACCGGCCCGCCTGGGCCAGCTCGAAATTCGGCGAGGCCTCGCTGACCGGGCGAGGGCCTCGCCGATCAATGGTCCAGATCACGAGGTCCCGCCCCATGGGCGAGACCCTCCTGCCCCCTAGGCCCCAAAAAACCCTGGGTCCCACCCTGGGTACTCTTAGATTAATGTGGGTAGGCCCCCAACCCCGATTCGCTCAATTTCGGGTAGTTTCCGACAATTTTGGACGTATCTTGCAATCCGGAATGAGTTATCTGACGTAAAATATATGATTTTGGGGTAGAACGAGCTAATGAAGTCAACCAACCCTACTATGCCAGGTTACGCAGCCCGAAATTGTGCAAAAACCTTGGATCGATGGTCATTTCCCTGTTTCAATTTTGTCTTTACTATAAATAGTAGTTTTAGTTTGATTACTCTTCATCCGTTTGGCTTTAGGAGTTACGCCCAACGCGAAAAGAGCTTAGAACAATTAGAAGAACGGTTTGGTGAAGCCAAATGGGACACTTACTATTTTTGGCCGAAAACCTTGCGCACTAGTAGACATCACGACCTTATAGTAAGTCGTGAATTCTAGGAGTTTTAGTTGTAGTTTGTTTCTGATTTATTTCCCATTACTTGATATCCCTATTTAAAAGGTTATGAACTCTTTTTTTTTTCATTCATTAATCAATCTTGAATTTATTAGAATTTATTTCTATTTTCTGCTTTCTTTTCTCATGGATTCGAGAAGTCTCTGTGAGGAGTCCAAAGAAGCTCTGAGGATTCAGAGTAGTTATCCTCATCACGTTTATCCCATATTCTACCAATTTTCAACGGTTGGGATGAGGTGGATTGAGATCTAAACTCATCAATAGACGGCCTAGGAATGTTTTAAGGTCAACCCGTGCGACAATGGTTGAATACAGACTCGATTTCGGCGTTCGTTTTCAGTGAACTTCGCCAATTGGCGAAATCGGGATACCTATGACTGTTTCTACGTTCCATCGCTCCCTCCTAAGTCAGAGTGCGTCAGAGTGCGTCGTGTGACCATAACCCAGGTCCGGTTTAATCTAAATCATGCTCTGATACCATCTTGTAACGCCCTGAAAATCGGGGGTCGAGCATAAACTCAACTCCCGAGTTCCAACGCATCACTTATGCAACAAAATGAATGATGATTGAATTGTTGTCTGAATTAGTGCATTGAACATGAGTGAGATTAAGCCAAAACAGCATATCACACTCTAGAGATAGTTAAATTGCAAGAGGAAGACTGTGATAGATATATGAAATCTATAAAAATAGTGGTGAGCCTCTAGAGTGTGATAATGTTACCAGGTTAATGAATTACAAGTACGATTTTAAATTATACCAAAGGTGTAGTGTTATCTAGTCAACATCCCTGTAATCCCGTCGATCAAGACACGGCTCACTTGAAGCCGTCAGCACACAGCATATACGAACAAGCACCATTGTCTTCATAAAGGTCTGGCTCCGCCTCAGGAGTAGCGTCGCCATCTGCAATCAGACAAAGTCTGGTGGGTGTTCGGAACACTGTCCCGTATCGTGGGAGTGAGTAGCTAACTCAATGGAATAATAAAGCATAGGTTAACATGTCATCAACTCAGTCAAGCAGTAATGATAAAGCACTACAATCAAACAATTCTAAAAACTCTTATTAATACAAGTATGAATGCAGTCATGATGTATGCCCTTGCCAAACCACCCTCATGCGACACCATCTTACGTTCGCGGCACGCTTTCGTCCCTCAGTGCTCCACATCTTCCAGGCACATGCAGTGCGATGATGAGCATGATTACCGAGTTGTTATTAGTCCATTTCAAACAACAGTATTGGAAAACTAAGGTACCTCCCTTGTATGATTCCCAAACAGGATCCATTCTAGGGTCGTCAGTCCTAGTTAATCTCATACGATGGTGTATTTCTAGGTCGCTGCAAAGGCTGTCAGGGCTGTTACACACAAAGGTTACACCACTCCCCCATCACCATTTTAACGATTCATCACTATACAGATACAGGCCTAGTTTCATACTCTATACACTGCGGCAAAACTCGTCGCCTCACCGCAATTCAGAGTATGCTCGAGGTCACTACAAAGGGCTGTCAGGGCTGTTACTTGCATTCGTTGCACCACTCCCCCATCATCTTATCAATGTAAACCGACAACACGAATATAGTGTCCCATACCACCATAATCGGCTCACGAGTCTGGTTGCTCTGGTCACTACGGGGAGGCACGTGGCCCCAGCGTAGGCTGACAGCTAGACCACGGTGTCTCATACCACCATGCCCGGCTCATGAGTCTTATCGGATCGAGGTACCATAGTTAAAAGGGATTTCACTGGTAAGTTTGGTACCCTAGGTTCAAGCATAGGCGTCCAAACATGGTGAACATACATAAGACAGATCGGGTTACTTGACGAGCTCGACTAGCTCGAGCACACAACAAGTTGAACGATATGAAGCGCATAAGCACTTCGTGTGGCCAACCACTATCGCCAACCAAAGTACGACTTGGGTTCGTCAACACATCTCACGTGGCAAATGAATCTCAGTCACGCATTCATTTTCGTTACCGATTGCCTGGACTATAATCATAGCCCCAATCACATTCAATTGCAGATAGTTAATGCAGTAATGGATCAAGATTCAAATCATACAATCAAGTCTGATATTATCCGTTTAGGGCTGCCAGGACTGTTGCACGGAATCGTTACACCACTCCCCCATCACCCATGACGGATCATACAACGTAAACATGAATTTAAACATATGCATTACATAGATAAAATCATACAATCAGTTGAGCATGTTATGAAGCACAACACAAGCATGAGTTTGTACATATTCAATTCCTAATCACACAACTATCCAAGGAAATCATACACATAGTTAAAGGAGTTGAGAATCATATCTCAACACCCTTATACATTACAATTTACCAACTACTACTCATTCAGACATTTCAACAAACACTTTAGACTACATACATCAACATACATGACATATGTTGATCACATAGGTATTAGGCCAAATCCTTTCACTAGGGAGTTACCCCAATCATAACACACATACACCCACGACGGATAGTCATGGCAAGCAGAAATCCAAGTTCCATATTCATTCAGTCATTTCCACAAACACTTGGGCTACACATTTTAACATATATAGTGTATATTGGCCGTGGCGTGATGTAGGGCAAATCCTTTCGTCAAAGGGGTATCGCCTATACAACGATCATATATCCATGACAATTAGTCATGGCGAACACGAATGTGAATTCTATACTCATTCGGTCATTTTCACAAACACTTAGAATACACTATTTTAACATACATAATGTATATTAGCAAAAACATGCATTAGGGCGAGTCCTTTCGCCAAACAAGTATTTTATCCATATATCACATATTAATACAGGAAATAATCATGACAAACACATTTCCAGAATTTATACGTATACGGTACTTTCTACAAATACCTAGAGTATGTAAAATTCCATATTCTTCATCTTTAAACGAAACGGAAAACAGACAGCACTTTGTACATGTTCAATTGCATGCAAATCATGAATCTATCATTATCTGACATTGAAAGCGTTGAAAACCATAACCTATACACCTAAAATCCGCACCTTTTGTCGTAGAATTGTAGCGGATCCGATAGGTTTGCTAAGCTTTCGCATTAGGCAGTTTGGTAACCTATAGATTGAAATAGGTTAGCTATTTCATAACCTACAACTATCAAAACCCCAAATCAGTTTACGGTTAGGGTTTCTTACCTAGAAACGGAGCTGGAATTGTCGGGAAAGAGATTAGAACAGAGTGGTGGAACTCGTGGAGCGGCAGGGAAGCATGGCCTGGAGATTCTCCCACATCTCCCACACTTTCTCTCTCTTTTCTCTCTTCTCTCTAGTGTTTCTCTCAAATTCGTATGGCTGTGAGAGAGAGGTTTCTAAGGTCCTTATATAGCCTAAAATGTCACCAAAATAGACTCCAGGTCAAGGTATACTTAGGTTATAACCAAAACGAGTTAGTTTTAGCTCAACGGAGCACTTCTGGCGGGCCCCCTTAAGCTAAAAGTCGGACTTAAGCTCACAGACACCGGATCTACGTTTAGTTAAGTTTCATTTCGGTCGGAATTCCAGATCACAAATGGCGGAATAGTTTCAGTTCAACGGTCAGTGGATCTCGATCGGAGATTCCGAGTACATGGACATGTGTATGAAATTTCCCCTGATCCGAGGGTGTAATTTGGTCTGATTCTGACGGTCTGGTTGCTTAATACTGATCCGCAAGCGAGAGGTGCCAGATTTCATAAATTTCTATTTTATTTTGAATTAATTTCACATTTCTCACACTCTTAACTCCGGGCTCAAGCGAATTACACTGGGACACTATCTGGATTTGATTTCCGATGGTTGTCAAGCCTAGCAAGGCGGTCCTAATTCCTTAACTTCTTGTTAATCGGACTTCCGACGTGCGGTCCAGATCTGATACGGAGTTTCGAGATGCTCCTGAGAGCAGACGGGTAATGAGATTGATCCTAGATTATAGGGTAACCTAGCGTCAATGATTCTACAAGTTTTGGGTCTTGCAGATCGTATTTAAAGCGATTGGTGCTAATTTTGCAGGCACTCTAGTTTAACACTAGCTAATTCTCGCCTAATTTCTAAAGGATTTAGTCCTGAGTAATTTTTGTTTGAGGTGGTACTTAGTCTTTTACAGTAATGTTTAGTTTAAGTATTGTTCTTCATCACCTAAACTTTAAGATAGTATCTAATAAGAAAGTACTTAGAAAAATTTCAAGAACAAGGTGGTGAAAGGTGAGATTTATGAAGGAAATGGGTTCAAAATCGGTTTTAGACTTTGGGATTGAGTTCTGACAAGTTAATAAGGTGTTAGGATCGACCCATTGCCTAAGGACGTCTTATTCCAGGTTGGCAAAATTCCGGGATGTTACACTTTCACCGAGTAGTTATTACACATATAACTAGCATATATACACAGTAATTAATCATGGCAAACACACTTTCATATTTCGTACATATATGGTATTTTCTACAAATACACAGAATATGCTAAACGCCACAAATTGCATATATAACTGAATCGCAAAACGAACATCGCATTTTGCATGTGAAATAACACCCACATCATGAATCTATCATTATCCGGCATTGAAAGCTTTGAAAACCATAACCTATACGTCTATAGTCTGCACCTTACGCCGATAAACGCGTAACGGAGTCGTTTTAGACGTTAAGTCTTTGTCAACGGCTGATTTGCAACCTATAACATGAGTTAGGTTAGCCATTTCATAACTAGCACTATCAGAAACCCTAGAACAAATTAGGGTTAGGTTTTCTTACCTAGGAATGAAGTCAGAATCGCCGGAATAGCGATTAGGTAATTATGAATAGGCATGTAGAGTAGCAGGATAGAGTAGTAGGAATCTTCTCCCACTTCTCTCACACCTTCCCTCTTTTTACTCTCTTCTCTCTCGTAGGGTTTTCTCAAATTCGTATGGAGTGAATGAGAGAGGGTTTAAGGTCCTTATATAGGCCTAAAACTGATGAAATGGCCCCGGGGCCAAGGTATACTTAGGTTCTAGCCAAAGGACATCTGTTTCAGCTCAACGGAGCACTTCCGGAGCCCCCCCTTGAGCTAAAGGTCGGACTTAAGCTCACTGACCTTTGATCTAGGTCGAGTTAAGTTTTTGTCCCAATCGGTTTTCTAGATCACTTGTGGTGGACCAGTTTCAGTTCAACGGTCACCGAAACTCGATCAGGGTTACAAGTACACTGCCATGTATGGGAAATTTCCCCTGATCCAAGGGTGTATTTGGGTCAGATTCAGACGGTCTGGTTGTTTATATCAGGCCCGCAAGCAACAAGTCTCAGATTACTTAAATTAGATTTAATTTCTAAAGAAAACCACGTTTTCTCACACACTTCACTCCGGGCTCAAGCGAATAGCCCCGGGACACTATCTGGATTTGATTTCTGAGATGGTTGTCAAGCCCAGCAAGGCGGTTCTAATTATATAACTTTGTATTATTCAGACTTTCGACGTGCGGTCCAGATCTGATACGGAGTTTCAATGTGCTCCTGAGAGCAACTGGGTAATGAGATTGATCCTAGATTTCAGGGAAACCTAACGTCAATGATTCTACAAGTTTTGGGTCTTGCAGATCATATTTAAAGTGGATCAAGCGGATTTCATAGCTAATCTAGTTTAACACTTAATTAAATTCGTCTAATTTCTAAAGGATTTGGTCCTGAGTGATTTCTGCCTAAGGTGGTACTCGGGTCTTTGTACGGAATTTTTCGAGTCATTACAATCAACCCCCCCTTAAAGAAAAGTTTCACCCTCGAAATTAGTACCTTTTTGTACTCCTCGAGAATCTGAGGGTAGTTCTTTCTGACCTCGGCCTTTGTCTCTCAAGTAGCCTCTTCCTCAGTGTGATGCGTCCACAATACTTTCACAAGTGGGATGACCTTGCTACGCAACACCTATTCCTTCCTATCTAGGATACGCATCGGATGCAGTACATATGTAGCATCCTCGCTCAACTGCACCTGTTCCCATCTGATAATGTGGGAAGGATCAGGGATGTATTTCTTCAGCATAGATACATGAAATATGTTGTGTACACCAGCAAGTGGTGTGGGCAAAGCGAGATGATATGCCACCACACCACTCGGTCTAATATTTGGAATGGGCCAATGAACCACGACGTAAGTTTCCCCTTCTTGCCAAACTGAAGGACTCCCTTCATGGGGGAAACTCGGAGGAATACATGGTCCCCAACTTCGAATTCTAGCGGTCGCCGTCTCATATCGGCATAACTCTTCCGTCTCCTCTGTGCTGTAAGAAGTCGACGCCTGATAATATCGATCTTCTCTGAGGTCGCCTGTACTAACTCTGGGCCAATCAAACTGCACTCGCTAACCTCTGCCCAGCAATGCGGTGCTCGGCAAGGGCACCCGTACAAGGCCTCATAGGGAGTCATACCGATACTCTCCTGAAAACTATTATTGTAGGCGAACTCTGCGTACGGGAGACAGTCATCCAAACTGTCCTTGAAGTCCAAAACACAAACCCACAACATATCCTTCAAAATCCGATTCACCCGCTCCGTCTGCCCGTCGGTCTGTGGGTGGAACGCGGTACTGAACTTCAACTTCACACCTATTGCTTCCTGGATACGAGTCCAGAAGATAGATGTGAATCGCGTGTCTCGGTTCGACACGATCTCTAAGGGAACTCCATGCAGACGCACTATCTCCTTGATGTATAGCCTGACCAACTCGTCTGCAGAGTTCGAGACTTTAATCGGGAGGAAGCGAGCCGATTTCGTTAACCGGTCCACTATCACCCAAATAGAGTCATAACCCTTCCTCGTCTTCGGCAGCCCTGATATGAAATCCATAGAGATGAAGTCCCACTTCCATTCAGCTATGGGCATGACCTGAAGTAGTCCAGGAGGTCGGCGATGTTCAGCCTTAACCTGCTGGCACGTGAGACAACGGGAGACATATTCTCCTATATGAGACTTCATATTGTCCCACCAATACGACCTCTTCATGTCCTGATACATCTTCGTGCTACCAGGATGCATCGCAAGCTTCGATCTGTGGGCATCCTCGAGAATTTCCTATCTCAAGTCATGAATGTCTACAACGCATAGGCGGCCACGGTATCGTAGGTCCCCATCTGTGCCAACTCTCCACTCGAAGTCCTCGTCATCGCTAGCTTGCTTTCTAAGCTCAATCAGTCGCTCATCGTCTTTCTGGGCTTCGATAATCCTGTCGTCAATAAGTGGCCGCACCCGAATGTGCGCGATACTCTTGAATGGCTCTTCCATGGTGAGTTTATGCTCGAAGTCCCACACGAACTCTACCATATTCCACTCTGCTATCATCAGCGGAGCTGCAAATACTATAGCCTTCTTGCGGCTTAACACATCTGCCACGAGGTTGGCCTTGCTAGGATGGTAGGAAACCTCGAACTTAAAGTCCTTCAATGTTTCCATCCATCGGCACTGCCTCGTATTCAAGTCCCGCTGAGTGAATATATAGTGAAGGCTCTTGTGGTCACAGAAAAGATCGAACTCCTCTCCGTAGAGGTAATGTCTCCAGAGCTTCAGTGCAAAGATGACGGCTGCCAGTTCCAAGTCATATGTAGGGTAATTCTCCTCGTGTTTCCTCAGCTGTCTCGAGGCATATGCGATCACCTTGTCCTTTTGCATAAGGACACAGTCCAAACCAACCTGAGACGCATTAGTGTATATCGTATACTTGACCCCTTGCTCTAGCAATACTAGCACAGGGGCGGACGTCAGTCTGTCCTTCAGCTCCTGAAAAGCTGCTTCCGCCTCCTCATTCCAGGCGAACTTCAGATCCTTCCATGTCAACTGAGACAACGGTCTGGCTATCTTCAAGAAATCCCGAATGAATCGTCGGTAGTACCCCGCCAGACCAAGAAAACTCCTCACCTCAGTAACTGAACCAGGCTGCTTCCAGTCCTGAACTGTGGCTACCTTAGCAAGGTCCACCGCTATCCCTTCCTTGGACACCACATATCTCAGGAATTTGACTTTCTCCTGCCAGAAGTCACACTTCTTATACTGTACGAACAACTGGTTCTTCCTCAAAGTATCTAAGACTGCTTGTAGGTGTTTTCGTGCTCTTCCCGACTCGCAGAGTACATCAGGATGTCATCGATAAACACGATGAAAAATCGGTATAGAAATGGCCGAAATACTCAGTTCATCAAATCTATGAACATGGCCGGTGTGTTCGTAAGACCGAACGACATCACGAGAAACTCGTAATGCCCAAAACTAGTCCTGAAGGCCGTCTTCTACACGTCCTTATCCCTGACGTGCAACTGATGATATCCTGACTATAGATCAATCTTCAAGAAGTATCGTGCCCCTTTCAACTAATCAAACAGATCGTCTATTCTGGGTAAAGGTACTTGTTCTTCACGGTCAATTGGTTCAACCTGCGGTAATCAATACATAATCGTAGCGACTCATCTTTCTTCTTAACAAACAACACAGCTTCTCCCCAAAGAGACACACTGGGTCGTATGAAGCCCTTCTCTACCAGCTCATCAATCTGTTTTCTCAGTTCCTCCATCTCACATGGAGGGATCCGATACATAGGTAATGAAACGGGAGTCGCACCAGGCACAAGATCAATAGTAAAATCAATCTCACGTCGAGGAGGTAATCCAGGGTTCGTCCTGAACACATCCTCAAATTCCCGAACTACTGACATGTTCCCTAACGTCGGCCTACCAACATGCTCTAATAAAGTAGCGTAACATCCAACACGACATGGCCAACTAACCTGCACTGGAAAAGTAAAAACCGTGCCATCAAGTTCATTGGCTGTCATGACCCGATTATCGCAATCAATCTCTGCCTTCATCTCAGTGAGCTAGTCCATACCGAGGATAATGTCGTAGTGCCATAGTGAGGCAACAATGAGGTCAACGAATACTGTCTTGCTACCCAAGTCTACTGAGCAACCCTCACACGTCCGTGTGACATCCGAAAAAGCCCCTGTAGCAGTAGCGAGCCTCACTCCCTTCGTGGGAGTAGTATGCAAAGCTAGACGCTTAACTAACGCACAAGAAATGATGGAGGTAGTGGACCCAGTGTCCACTAATAAGAAGACAGGAGTACCTTGGACATGTGCAGTGATCTCGAAGGTCATAGGTGCTGAAGGTGCTGTCTCTGGCTCTTCCGCTGTAAGTGCATAAAAGCATGCCCGCTGAGGTCGGTTGGGCTGAGGCACCATAGGTCGCTGAGGCGGCCTAAATCGAGATACAGGAGGCCTGAAGGATGGATGTGCAGGTGCTGTCCGTAGGGGTGGTGCTGAAATGGCCTGGGGAACCTGACAGTTGATCCTCTGTGGCAGTGAAAACCCACTGTCTCTCATACGTGCAAAACAACTCTCCGCAGCATGACCTGGTCTCCCACAGTAAGTGCATGTCACACCCGGGCGCCTCATCAGAACTAATAGCGCCGCAATCCTGGGAGGAGAGTCGGTACGGGGCCTCTTGCCGAAGAAAGGCCTGCTCGACATATTTGGTCGTGGTCTAGTAACCATAGCCCCACGAGAATGTGTCAACCAATCCCTGTTCTGCTCTACCCGCATAGACATGTGTACTAGCTCAGCATAGGAGGGTATACTAACACAACACATCTTCAACCGAATGTCAGGTCGCAGGCCCTCAGAGAAACGCCGCATCTGCATCTGCGCGTCAGCAAGTATAGTAGGGACGTATTTGTCCAACTCTGTAAACCGGTGCTCGTACTCTGTCACCGTCATGCCTCCCGGTCTGAGGCGTAAAACCTCATTCTCCTTCTCGTGTCGGTACGTCTGGGGATAGTACTTCTCATGAAAGTAGAACTCAAAAGCTGCCCATGTCCATATATAGCCAACTATAACAGTCCGCAGAACACTATCCTACCACAAGCTAACCTCCTTTTCAAACATAAAGGTGGCCAACTCGACCTACTCCTGCTCTGTACAATGTAGCATCCTCAACATCTTAGAGATGCAGTCGAGCCAATATTTGGCCTTATTGGGTCTATGAGAACCCGTAAAGGTAGGAGGCCTCGAGCGCTGGAATCGCTCGAGGAGACCACTCGTACCCAGATTCTCCGTAGGGTATGCAGCAGGAGCGGGTAAAGGCACACCCTCATCCTGAGCGGAAGGCCCTACAGGCTCAACAAGGTGTACAGATGGTGAAGGTGGAGTTGTGCTCCCACCCTGAGCTACGGCCCCTGCAATAGTGGTCAAAAGCTGCTGCTATTGTTGTTGATGCTGCACTTGCTGCTGCACCTGCTGCTGGTGCATCATCATCAATAACTGCTCTAACATATACATAGGTGGGGCTGCTTGAGGCACATGCTGCATCGAAGAAGACGCACGTTCTGCTCATGAACCAGTGGTGTGTAAGGTGGCGGCCCAACTGCAGGACCCATAGAAAGCTAAGACTCAGGTATAGTCTCACGAACAGGGCCCACACCGGGGTCCGTATGACCATCACATCGAGGAGGTGCCTGATCCATCGAATCAGTAAGTGCGAGGAGTGCCGTGCTCCGCGTGACCTTCCGTGGCATGCCCTATATGACATAGGGTGCAACTCAGGTCAGATTTAGCATACACACAAACTTATTACGCAACATTCATACACAAATTAAAGTAACTCCATGCATTTCATTCACCAAAAATTGTCATAATACATGGAATACAGAGTTACATGAATCATGACAGAATATGCATGTGAGCTAATACAACCCAAGCTTCAAACACCGAAAATATTCTACTAACTACTACACTACTAGGTCCATCAACCTGAACACAAACATAACCTAAAGCAATAACCAAAATAAGTTGCAAGACCACGACATGGATGACTAGGCATCTGAGTCTGGCCACGGAGGAGGGGCACCCTTATCCTATAAGTAGCATAGGATAGACTTTAAAGTGCAAGTCACCTTCTTGAATTTGTGCTTCACGAGGTCTCGAAGATCCATAAGATCCTGTCGTAGGACAGCCTGACCCTCTTAAGTCGAGCTAAACGGGCATCCTTATCAGCCCGATCAGTGTCCTGCTCCGGTGGCGTAGGAGGAGAGCTCTCCCCTATATCCTGGGCCTCCTCTTCTTCTTCGTGTTCCTCCTCTATCTCTTCCCTTGTTTCCTCCTCGCTTTCATACTCCTCACTAGCCGTCTCATCCTCACTCTCATCAAGTCGGGCTTGCCGCTGCTATGGCTCGATGTCTATTTGATTGAGAGTAGTTTCATTGATGAAATGTTGCGGCACTGGGAGTTCTGCGCCAAGTCTGTAGCCGAACTCGCTTGCAATCTTGCATATGAGTCGGCCGAAGGGGAGCGAATCAGTCCTTCTATTGGAGCATACGATAAGAATTATCTGCCGCAGAACATACGTAGGTACACACAACTTCACTCCCTGCCCCGCTTGGTAAAGAAAATCTACCATCAGGCGCGTGCACTCACTGCGATTGCTCCACCTGGGGTAGACGTTAAACATGCAGATTGGTGAAGTAGACGGAAATCATCAGTCATATTAGTCGCTAGAAGGCTATTGTTGGGTTGTCACTGTACCAGTCAGCCACAAAGGAAACGCGTACGGTGATCCCTTTCACGTTCACTCTTCAGATTCTTCTCGCTCGCATGCACTTGGCCAAGTGGTATTCCCTTGAGTCGAGCTATCAGACCTGCATCAATTGTGGCCTCCCGACCTCTTCCTGAGGGAATCTTGAACGGCAAGGGCTCCAGCATCGGCTCTTGAATATGGGCATAGAATGCACAGACAGTGCCCACATTTGCGCGATATTTTTCTTCAAACACAGGGCCCCAACCGGCCTCACCCAGGCGCTCCAATAACAAATACTCCCCAAAGAGCCGCCCATCCACCTGAGCTTCAAAAAGGACCCTATGACCCTCATAAACTCCATGCAATAAATCCATCAGTAGAGCTCTAGGGAGTGGAGCCTGGGGATCGAGGTCCCGCTTAGCCCGCACCTTGCGTTCAACACCCGTGCTTGCGGTGGCGCCTCTCGGTCTCCTTGAACGAGTGGGGCGACTAGGCCCGGCTTCATCCACGGCACCCTTTCTCTTTCCCATGAGAGAAAGAATGGTAGAAATTGAGAAAATGGTCGTAATGAGCTCAAATAGAGCCATGGAAAAGTGAAGAAAAGCGAGGAAAGGGATGAGATCTTTGGGTCTCCACGGATTTGAGCCTCAAAGGAGGTGGTAAAGGCTCAATGAAAGGGAATAGAGAGGGAAAATGAAGAAATAGGGTAGGTTAGTGGGTTTTCACGAATTTGAGCTTCAAATAGGGGTGTAAGAGCTCAAATGAGAGAGAATGGAGAGGGTAGGCAGCAATGGAGAAGGGTTTTCAGCAGGGTAGTGGAGAGGGTGCACGAAAATGGAAGAGAGAACGTTTGGTGGGGCGATTTGAGAGAGAAACAAGAAGTTTTGAAGAAAATGGAAGGTTTGGAGAGGTGGTTTGTGAAGGAGGGGCAAGTTTGGAAGGGTTTTAAACAAAAACCCTTGATCAGTGGGCCACACTACCTCACAACTGTGATCGGCCAGACCGGCCCGCCCGGCCTGGCCCACCGGGCGGCGAGGCCTCGCCAAACCGGCGAGCCCCTCGCCGGTCACTGGAGGTTCTGGCTAGGGCTCGCCCCTTATACGAGGTCCCCCCCCCTTTAGTCCAAAAACATGTGGGGCCCACCTTGGGTCCTACCAAATTTGCTCGTTTTGGCCCCCCGACTCCGATTCTAGTCGTTTCGGGGCCTTTCGGGTATGTTGCGATGTACAACTGTACATAAGGGTTTTTGAAGGCTGTGATGGGGTAATTTGTGGTCTAGACCCGTCGTTTGATGGTCTAGGAGTGATCCAGGGTCGCTTTAAGCGATCTTGGGAGAGTACGGACCCAATCTCGACGATTGTTTTCGGTAAACTTCACTAATTGGTGAAACTGGGACTCCTAGGACTGTTTCTACATTTTCTCGTACCCACCTAAGTTGATTTTGTGTCAGTGTATGACGTGTGACCATAACCCAGGTCCGGTTTAATCTAAATCAGGCTCTGATACCAATTTGTAACGCCCTAAAAATCAGGGGTCGAGTAGCAACTCAACTCCCCAGATCCAAAACATCACTTATGCAACATATATGCTTATGATTTAATGTTGTCTGTGTTAGTGCATTCATCATGACTGGGATTATACCAAAGCAGTAATTCATACTCCAGATCAAGTTGTAAAATGCAAGCGGAAGACTGAAAGGCATAAATAAACGTGTATAAGTCAAAAGATCACGATCAGTCTCTGGAGTATGAATACGTCACTGAGTCACCATACACATGTAATAGTCTCAAAATCAAAATGTCAGAACAGTACAACTATAATGATAATCTCTGTAGCCCCGTCGATCCGGATAGCCTAAACGAAGCCGCTGGAGAACTGCATATAAGAGAACTTGTCCTGATCATCATAGTAGTCAGGCTCCGCCTCCTGAGTTGGATCAACATCTGCATCTAAGACAGAGTCTGGTGGGTGTTCAGAACACCGTCCCAGAACGTGGGAGTGAGTGATCAACTCATTGGAATCATAGACCAAAGGTTAACATGTTATCAATTCAGTTAAGCAATAATGATAAAGCAGTACAATCAAACAATCTTAAATACTCTTATTAATGCAAGGATGAAATGTAGTCATGATGCATGCCCTCGTCTACACTCCCTCATGCGACACCATCTTACAATCGCGGCATGCTTTCTTCCCTCTGTGCTATTCAACCCGGGGCACATGCAGTGCGATGTTATGAGCGTGATTACCAGGTTTTTATTAGTCCTTTTCGTACAGCAGGATTGGGAAACTAAGGTATCTCCCTTATAACATTCCTAAACAAGGATCCATTCTAGGGTCGTCAGTCCTAGTAAATCTCATATGATATTGCGGTTCTAGGTCACTGCAAAGGGCTCGTTACCAAATCAGTACAGGCCTAGTGTATACTCTAATTACTAAGGAAAGGCTCGTCGCCTCTACGCAGGTTCAGAGTATACTCGAGGTCACTACAAAGGGCTCGTCACCAAATCAGTGTAGGCCGACAGCTCGAATACAGTGTCCCATACCACCGTATTCGGCTCACGAGTCTGGGTTGCTCACTGGTCACTACAGGGAGGCTCGTCGCCCCAACGTAGGCCGACAGCTCAACCATGGTTTCCCATACCACCATGCCCGACTCATGAGTCTTAACGGATCGAGGTACCAAGGTTAAACAGAATTTCACTGGTGAGTTTGGTACCTTAGGTTCAAGCAGTAGCGTCCATACATGGTGAACATACATCGGGTAAATCGGGTTACTGGACGAGCTTGACTATTACAAGCGCACCTGAAGTTGATCGACATGGAGTGCGTATACACTCCATGTGGCTTAACCACTATCAACAACTTTAGTACGACTCGGGTTCGTCAGACACGTCTTACGTGGCGAATGATTCTCAGCCACAAACTCAAAGCCTATTACCGATTGCCTGGACTATAACATAGCCCTAATCACATTCAATCCTTAACCAGTAAGCATGTGGAGTAGTCAGAGTAGAATTAACCAAGTAATTCAAACATATTAACAAGCATGTTATAAAACACAATGTAAATAGGAAATCCAAACACATAAATTTCATAAGTAAGCGATTAAACTAAATAACTTGCATGGAGGAAATCATACACATCTCTAAGGTAGTTGATAATCCTATCTCAATGCCCACCTAAAGCACTATCTCCTAAGTACCTACTCATACAAGCATTTTCACAAACACTTAGAATACACTTATTAACATATATAACGTCTGTTGGCCAAAACATGTATTAGGGTGAATCCTTTCGCCGAGTAGTTATTACACATATAACTAGCATATACACATAGTAATTAATCATGGCAAACACACTTTCATATTTCGTACGTATACGGTGTTTTCTACAAATACACAGAATATGCTAAACGCCACAAATTGCATATATAACTGAATTGCAAAACGAACATCACATTTTGCATGTGAAATAACACCCACATCATGAATCTATCATTATCCGGTATTGAAAGCTTTGAAAACCATAACCTATATGTCTATAGTCTGCACCTTACGCCGATAAACGTGTAACGGAGTCGTTTTAGATGTTAAGTCTTTGTCAACGGCAGATTTGCAACCTATAACATGAGTTAGGTTAGCCATTTCATAACTAGCACTATCAGAAACCCTAGAACAATTAGGGTTAGGTTTTCTTACCTAGGAACGAATCAGAATCGTCGGAATAGAGATTAGGTAATGATGAATAGGCATGTAGAATAACAAGATAGAGTACCAGGAATCTTCTCCTACTTCTCTCACACCTTCCCTCTTTTTACTCTCTTCTCTCTCTTAGGGTTTTCTCAAATTCGTATGGAGTGAATGAGAGAGGTTTTAAGGTCCTTATATAGGCCTAAAACTGATGAAAATGGCCTCACGGCCAAGGTATACTTAGGTTATAGCTAAAGACATCTGTTTCAGCTCAACGGAGCACTTCCGGAGCCCCTCCTTGAGCCAAAGGTCGGACTTAAGCTCACTGACCATGGATCTAGGTTGAGTTAAGTTTTTGTCCTAATCGGGTTTCAAGATCGCATGTGGCGGACCAGTTTCAGTTAACGGTCACCGAAACTCGATCAGGGTTATAAGTACACTACCATGTATGGGAAATTTCTCCTGATCCGAGGGTGTATTTGGGTCAGATTCTGACAGTCTGGTTGCTTATATCAGGCCCGCAAGCGACAAGTCTCAGATTACTTAAATTAGATTTAATTTCTAAAGAAAACCACGCTTTCTCACACACTTCACTCCGTGCTCAAGCGAATAGCCCCGGGACACTATCTGGATTTGATTTCTGAGATAGTTGTCAAGCCCAGCAAGGCGATTCTAATTATATAACTTCGTATTTTTCAGACTTTCGACGTGCGATCCAGATGCGATACGGAGTTTCAATGTGCTCTCGAGAGCAACTGAGTAATATTGAGATTGATCCTAGATTTCAGGGAAACCTAGCGTCAATGATTCTACTAGTTTTGGGTCTTGCAGATCGTATTTAAAGTGGATCAAGCAGATTTCGTAGCTAATCTAGTTTAGCACTTAATTAAACTCGTCTAATTTCTAAAGGATTTGGTCCCAAGTGATTTCTGCCTGAGGTGGCACTCGGGTCTTTGTACAGAATTTTCTGAGTTATTACAAATACAGATTAAACGGAATGTGAAAGAATTCCTTACAGTCAGCCACTATTAGCTTCTAAAGGATACTCCTCCGATGATGTAATGAGGTTCAATGTGCGAGCTTAGACACCAATTACAACTACAATTATCAGCTACTAGGTTAACGTTACGGATTATGCTATGGAATGTAAATGACAAGTACAAAAAATAAATTCTTGCGCTAAGAAAAGTAATTTACCAGACAGAAAAGGTAACTGATTACACTAAGGAATGTAAATCGACAAGGGTAATTGAAAGATAGATTTGGTTTAATTGGTTTGGTATGAGATGAGTTTTTCTACTTGATTTGTCTTGCTATTTATAGTTTCAATCCAGCATTCTGGATCCTTCCCACATCATGACGGTTATCGTAATTGTTTCTCCATTACTTTTCTTTTAGACGCTTCTCATGTTCTTGCTGCCTTTGGATCTCATTCAACCATCTGTCTAGTGATTGTGCGAACTTGATTGTTAGTTATCTGTTGCTTAGTCATCTAAACTTGGTCACATACATATTGGCCACTTTAATACAATTGATACATTGTGGCTCCATTTCTTGAGATGCAACCATACATATCTGCAGGAGATCCTGCAACCATTGTATGCACATTCATACATATCACACGTAATCATCTTTGATTGGCTGAAAACAGGACTCGGCCAGATAGGGTATAAACATTGCCCCCCTCATCGTTGTCCTTTCAAGGAAAGAGACAATGATGTTTGAGGTTTCATTAATGCTGCCCTTAAATGTCTGCATGTGCCACTCAACACGAACCGTCTTCAATCGGCTACTTTACCATCGGTTGCGTCGATTCGAGGTGTCAGATGGAATTTGGGCTTAGATGTGTCCTTCATAGCCATTCTGCCCTAACAATCACAATTTATGCAATAAATGCATCAGTTCATTCACATCTAATTCTGAATCCAACTTCGACATTCTTCCAGGCTACTTCCAATCTATGTATTTCTCCTCTTGAAATCTTTGCCCCTTAGTTATCTTCTTAATGACTGCCTCCTCTTCATCTGCTCCTACCTTCGATCAACTAGATATAATGGGTGTGATGGATCTATTCACAAAGATATGTACTGAGGAGATAATCTTTAAATCTCTCGTGGTTTGAGAAGCTTTCTGCCTCGACCCATCATTCTCTCTAGAAGTATCAACCGAAGAGGTTAGACCTCTAGATCCCTTTTTCCTGATTTGTCCAGGAGAAGATATTCTCATCAGAACCATCTCGATACCAAATATTGCTAATGTATTAAAGACACCGAGGGCACGGTCGAAGACCCTTCCGAAATAGATGAATGGTTCGACTGGGTATCGGTCCAATACAAGAATATGTGGAGGGATATTGGGATATATGAGTGTATCAAACTCTCCCTCACTAATTATCAAGTTAATCCATCCCTTCTTTTATCTCTAGCAACATTCTTGAACTCTTCAACCAACAGCTTCATCTCCAGTTGTAGTCCGATGAGCATTACCATCAAAGACATTTGTCATTTGGCCGAGGTTTTTCCTGAAAGTGCCCTTATTTGTCAATATATATGAATGTTGAGTCCTAGTGTCAAGTGAGCCCCATATGAAGACTACATGACTAAGACTCATCGAGTTGAAGAAGTTCGAGTGTGCTTTATAGGTATACTAGATATTCATGGGTAGCCTTCTTAAGAGAAAAGTCAGATGCTTTTGATGAAATCAGAAAGTTAATTAAACGCATCCAGACTGAAAAAGAATCGTCTGTGATCAGAATAAGAAGTGACCATGGTACTGAATTTGAAAATAGTAGTTTTGAGAAGTATTGTAATGACTATGGGATATTACATGAATTTTCTGCTCCTAAAACTCCTCAGCAAAATGGAGTTGCTAAAAGGAAAAATAGAGTTTTACAAGAAATGGCTAGTGTAATGCTAAATACCTTAAAATTATCTAAAATTTTATGGGTTGAAGCTGTTAATACTGCTTGCTATATAAATAACTGTGTTTATATAAGAGAAACTAAAAATAAAATAGCTTATGGACTATTGTTTGATAATAATAAAAAATATTCTGTTAAATATTTTCGTACTCAGAAGCAAGTGCTTTATTTTACGAGACCGGGAAAATTTAGAAAAGTTTGAAGCTAAAAGTGGCGAGGGAATATTTTTGGAAAATTCTCTAAACAATCGAGCATATCGTGTTCTAAACTAAAGAACTCAGGTGATTCAAGAATTCATAAACGTTGTTATTGATGATCAACCAATCACACCCAAACTTGATCAAAATGACGGTAATAATGATATTACTATGGTTAATCAATCTGAACCATTATCTAAATCAGATTCAACTGAGTTAATGTTAGTTAAATATCATCTAACTAATCAAATACTTAGTAATCCTTATACTGGTGTTGAAACCAGAAAACAACTAAAAAATATATGTAATCATGTTTGCTTCACTTCCTAGATGGAAACAACTAAATGAAGCACTAGTAGATGAAAGTTGAATTTTAGCTATGCAAGATGAACTAAATTAGTTTGTTAGAAATGATGTGTGGTATTTGATTCCCAGACCATCCTACAAACATGTGATTGGAACCAAATGGAATTTAAAAAATAAATCTGATGAACTGTGTAACATTATAAGAAACAAGGCACGATTAGTTGTACATGGTTACACTCAAATTGAAAGGATTGACTATGATGAAACCTTTACACCAGTTGTGCGTCTTGAATCTATCAGATTATTTATTTCCATTGCGTATTATAAAAATTTCAAAATATACCAAATGGATGTCAAAAGTACTTTTCTTAAATAGTGATTTAAACAAGGAAGTTTTTATTGAACAACTTAAGGGCTTTGAAGATCCCAAACTTCCTAATAATGTATGTTGTCTTGAAAAAACACTATATGATTTAAAATAAGCCCCAAGGGCATGGTATGAAAAACTGACTAAATTTCTGCTTAGTCAAAAGTTTAAAATGGGTAGTGTTGATAAAACTTTATTTATCAAAAAATGTAATGAAGATATCTTAATTGTTCAGATATATGTAGATGATATTATCTATGGATCAACTTGCGTTGACCTCTCTTCTAAGTTCGTAGATTTGATGAAATCAGAGTTCAAAATGAGTATGGTTGGTGAGTTAAATTGCTTTCTTGGACTCCAAGTCAAACAACTCAAAGATGAGATATTTATCTCTCAGACCAAATATGTTATGAACGTAGTAAAGAGATTTGGTTTTGAGAATGGTAGGAATTTTAATACACTTATGAGTACAACACTCAGACTATCTAAAAATAAATCAGGTAAAAGTGTTGACTTTAGACTTTACCGTAGCATAATTGGTAGTCTATTATACTTGATTGCCAGCAAACTTGATATTTCTTTCAGTGTAGGCATCTGTGCTAGGTATCAATCTAATCCCAAAGAATCTCATCTATCTACTGTTAAATGGATAATCAGATATGTTACAAGTACCGTAACTTAGGTTTGTAGATAATCAAATATGTTGCAAGTACCACTAACTTAGGTTTATGGTATCCACATGATACGTCTATACAAATGGCTAGATACACTGATGCTAACTGGGCAGGTAATGTTGATGATAGAAAATCAACAAGTGGTGGATGCTTTTATATTGGAAACCACCTTGTATCTTGGATAAGCAAAAAGAAAAAATCAGTGTCTTTATCCACTGTAGAAGTTGAATACATTGTTGTAGGAAATGCTTGCATGCAGCTTGTGTGAATGAAACGCTTGTTAGCTAACTATGGTATTGATTAAAATACAATGAATTATATTTTGATAATACTAGTGCTATAAATATATCTAAAAATCATATTCAACATTCTTGTACAAAAAACATTGACATATGATATCATTATATATGAGAATTGATTGAAGATAAGACTATCATGTTGGAATACATTCAAACAGAGAAGCAACCTGCAGATATCCTGACTAAGCCACTTGACATGTCAGATTCTCTAATTTAAAGCATGATATTGGATTATATGTTGTTAAGTAATTATTCTTTTTTTTTTCTTTTTCTTTTTTTGCATTTTATTTGTTTATATATAATATATGCATGAAAAGAAAATACAAAAATAAACTAAATAAAATTTTCAGAATCCAAACTTCCATTTAATAATGCAAATCTGAACATGATGCGATTAACTCTACATCTTGAGCAACAAGGTGATCGTGAAGAAGCTCAAGAAGGTGATATCAATATGGATGACATTTTTACAGACCTGGAAGAGTTTGGAGATACCAATGATTCTGATCTCCTACCCTCTCAATTCTCTGATAGGTTGGCAATCCTAGAGAAGAATGTGGATGACCTGTAAGTGTCCCATGATTTATTATCTCAAACTTAAAAATAGCATATGAAGTACATTAAAAAGTACTTTCATCGATTTAATCGGAGTTTGAAAATTAATGATCCTGAGATGCCTGCTTCGTCCTCTTCCGAATCTGAATGATATATCATTTCATTTGGTTTGTAATAACTTTGAATATTTTTGAATTATCTACACAATCTTATTTCTACTGGATTATATGTACACACTTGTTTCTTCACTCTCTTTATTATATATGTCTTTATCTTTTATATTTATGATCTAGCTTTAAATTTTGTTTTACTTCTTCCTTTGTTACATTATGATAAAAGGGGGAAGAAATGGATATATATATATATATATATATATATATATATATATATATATATATAGCACTGCATGCATGATATGAATGTTTGGACTTGGAATTGGATATTTCTTGTTGTGCATGTGTTGGATAAGTGCTCAAGGAAAGCTACCGATAATTGTCTAAGGGGGAGCTTCAATTAAATGTACTACAGGTGGTGTACAGATATTCTCTTGAGCCAAAGCTTCATGATTGTATGATGAGTCCATGAGATGTTGTAATGTATGATTGTATGATGAGTTGTGTGTGGTTGTGTTTTGTAACAAAATTGACAAAGGGGAATATTGTAATTGCTTATACTTGAAGCACACTTAGTATTGTCAAATTTTGTTGTTCTGGATGGATCACAAGCATACTCTAGTATTCTTCGGTAACTCATGAAGATCACTTAAACACAGGCTTAACATCTCAATATCGGCTCAACATTTCAAGTATTAAAGACTTTTCATGGTTCAAGATTAAAGCTCTCTATATATGTCAACCATCAAGTGGTATAACCTTGGAATGAGTGGTGTACAGATGTTCTCTTGAACCAAAGCTTCATGATTGTATGATGAGTCCATGAGATGTTGTAATGTATGATTGTATGATGAGTTGTGTGTGGTTGTGTTTTGTAACGAAATTGACAAAGGGGGATATTGTAATTGCTTATACTTGAAGCACACTTAGTATTGTCAAATTTTGTAGTTCCGGATGGATCACAAGCATACTCTAGTATTCTTCGGTAACTCATAAAGGTCACTTAAACACAGGCTTAACATCTCAATATCGGCTCAACATTTCAAGCGTTGAAGACTTTTCATGGTTCAAGATTAAAGCTCTCTATATATGTCAACCATCAAGTGGTATAACCTTAGAATGACCCTAGGTTAGGTGTTCTTAAATTATGATTGTAAGTATAACGTATATAATTAAAAACTTTAAAGTTTGTCTAGCCCATCTTCAGGTTCGGCTAGCCTAATAATATTTAGCTAATCCAACATAACTCGGGCAAGTTTACAGCAATGATTGAATTTTTCGTAGCAATTCGACCAGCCCGATTCTGGGTTCAGCCAACCGAACTTGACCATCGGTCAGCCCAAGTTTTGTTCGGTCAAGTTTTCAACAATGCAACTTTTCGAATTCTAGGCAAATTGGGCCAGTAAAACCCTATATTTAGCTAGCCAAAAATTTGATTTTCTTATCTCGCAGAATCTTAAAGCTATTGGAACGCAATCCTTAATATCTGGCCAGTCGAACAAAAAATTGGGCTGATTGAATTTCCAAATCCTTTTGCTATAAATACAGGCATTTTCTCATTCATTTTAGAAACAAAAATTGGTGAATAACCTTCTCAAAGTCAGAGAGAAATTCAGGCCCTCTTCAAGCTAGTTGTGCAGTAACTCTAATTTTTTTTTTTATATAGCATTTCTATTCTCTTTCTCAAGTTAGTTTTTAAATTATATTTAAGAGAGTTCTTCATACTCTACTTGTGATTTAGAGAATTGAATTTGTAGCATTAGGGTTTGTTTTATTGAAAATACTTTAGATCCCTTTTTATTCTTTTGGGTTGAACATATACTTGAACATCAATTCCCCAAGAAAGAAGATGATGCAATCAATCTTTGGTTACATCTTCAAATCGGTATTTATAGATAAGTACAATGTATTTACTTTTGTCTCATTTGGGTTTTTCTGAGATAGCCCAGAAATCTCAGCATGTCGTTTTGTGGTAAGCCCGTGAAAATTACAAAGTGGGATTTGTTGTGATAACCCATGAAACTCACAAGAATTGTATCAGGTTATTAAGGTGAACCTGTGAAAATCTTGAAATAGTGAAAGCCAAAATTACAAGGGTAATAATTTTGGGAGTGGAGTAGGTGTGGGTTTAAGCACCGAACCACTATAACTCCTTATGCATTGGTTGTCCTACCTAAATTCTTTAGGTGAAGGTTGTCCTACAAACTATTTGGAATCAAGCATTCAATACTCTAAGCAATTAAGATTAATTGTTTATTTATTCCGCATTATATCGAATATTTAGTATTGTCCTATTCAACCCCCCCCCCCCGCGGGTCTTTTCACAAACTCTCTTCAAGTTGTCACATTTTGGTCATGAACTCGGTCTTGACCAATGATTACTTAATCATATAATTTCTTCGATGTTGTAGCCGCACAGAAGGGAACTATAGCCTTCGGCAACTCCTCATTCAATCGAATAATGGTAGCAATATCCTATATGATATTATTAAGGTGGAGTCTAGTATCAATACTGGTTGGTTTACCATTCTTGTCTCTCAGTAAATCTTATAGAACAAATCTCATCTCTATAAAAATAATCCTCGGTTGCATTAGACATAGTTAATTAGAACGGTTTATTATTAGCCAAAACTAGTTCTACTTTGTCTTAATTCTAAAAAATAACAAATTGGTGCAATGGTAATGGGATGCATGAGAATGAATTAATCCAATCTTGTCCATGCAAGGCATTGTAGTTTGAGGAAGTATCGACCACAAAGAAAGCGACTAGGATACTTTTACTTCCCATCATTAATTTGACCGGTAAGACATCATGTGTTTGTGTTATTCCTCCGGTGAAATTACTCATTGTGACCTCTATTGGGATGAGTTCATATTGAGTCTTTTCGAGTTTAGCCATCATCCTGGCTAGTAGAATGTTAATAGCAGCTCCATTATCGACTAACACCCGAGTGGTCGAACATCCTTCCAATTGGATAAAAATATACAATGGCTTCAAATGTTGGGTCATTGTAAGAGTAGTTCTTTCAATAATGATTTTTTCATAAGGGGTTCCTGGTTCAACTGTTATGGTCGATACTTTTTTTGGCTTCCTCCTCAGAGTCAAAAGATCCATGTTGCATAATGATCAGAGGGCCCAACTCTTTCACATCTCCTTCCATTGTGTTTGGTTAAGATGGTTTAGCCTAGAAACTTAATGGCAGAGTCAACACCATAATTCAATCCAATGTAATCAATGACAATAAGCCAAATTGTATGACCAAATTTAAACACTGCCCCCCAGGTGTTTTCGAATTTGGTTTAGTGTCTAATTCATATGAATATTTGTTCACTTTCTTTTTATGTTTAGAAGAAGATTCTAACTCCCTTACTTTAGTGAGCAATTCTTCAATTAGAAGGTTATCCGAGAATTCCTCGTTACTAAGGTATTCGGTCGATCCTTCCATGTTCATCATTATTTTATCACAACATGAATCTTCAACTGAATCATGATATGCATGGTATTCGATCAATTCTTTTATATCGGCCAGAATTTGATGCTTTCCTTTTGACTTTGGCATTATCAACCTTGGTCGAGTTGGTTAATACTTCTGAGACTGATCCAAAGCAACGACTAACTACCTTCTCTTGGCTACATGTTGTCTTTGCCAACATCGCTTCTGAGTATGAGTCATCTCCTCAGGTATCAGTGAGAATTTTGGATGACTCGACCTTTTCTAAATATCTTCTTGGCCAGGTTGAGGTTTAACAATCATTGGCCTTTGAATAGTCTGAGAGTAATTGCTGACATGTTTGTTCTTCGAAGAATGGAAGGCATTTCTTTCCTCATAATTCCAATTGTTAGATTGTTTCAATGGATATTTTGGTCGATAAGATGTCTCACCCAACCAATTCGGATATGCACATTTCTCACATATGTGTTGATATTTTGTTACTATTGTGTTTGAATATGGTTCGGTCAAGTCGACTACAGTTTCAAACTTCACGTTCCTCATGGAGTTTTATTCCTTGTGTTGATTCATCAGCACTCTAAGATTAATCTTTTATCATGGCCGAACCAGCATTTGAGGATTGATTGTGGATACATTGATCTCTACATTGGATGGGAACATATCAGTATCAATTAACATTGCTTCCTTTTCTTTTTCAGAAAATTTCAGCAACCATTTATCGATATTATCTTAAATAACATTTTTTAAAACAATACATTTGTTAGTAAAATGTGATAAAGTCCCCATGTCATTTATAATAACTTTTTTTTTTCAGTTCTTCGGTTATGAGAATCTTATGATTAACCAGATTTTTGATAAATTTTCCAGACAACATAATATCAAAGATTTCATCAGCATGGGGAATATCAAAGGTGTAGGATCTTTGAACTTTCTTATTAGAAGCTACCACTGTTTTTTATTTAACTAAAGATGAACATGTGAATGGTTGTTTAACCACTATTTCGATCACTATAATTTCATAATTAAGGTTATATTAATATGCCCCTATCGATGAATTATTTTGCCTCATTAACTGTGACACCCCAAATTTTCGCTATTTTGGATTGCCAAAAATCCTTATATATATATATATATATATATATATATATATATATATATATATATATATATATATATATATATATATATATATATAAAACTAACCACGTCATCACTTACTGACCCTTGACGCTCGAGGTGAGCTTATACGTGGCTGATACCGATAAAGAATCGTATAAATATGATTGATCAGCCGTAGAAAACCAATGAATCCAACCGATCACTTAAACATCGAGTTTAACCCCATGATTTGTTCACATAGGGCCCAAATCTAACCGACCAGCCACTGACTAATCAAACAACCGTAACTAAATTAGAGATCTACCCAAACCCGAGCCAGCTATGGGTCGGACCTTAATTAATAAATCAACTCAACCCAGTTACTCTTTTTGCCTAAAACCAACGATTTAGATTGATCATGACCAAATCACCATTTTCACTAATTTCGAATAAGTCATACTGTAAACTTAGTTAATCTATACTTCAACAACTGCACCCACGAAATCTCCCTACCCAATTTACTCAAAAAATGCCCCGATTACCCGAACAAGCTCTAGACCGCTCATTAGTGGGCCACTAGTTTCAAAATTATAGAGTAATGTCCATCTCACTGGGCTTGTGGTCCATCACGAGCAATGAACTCAAACGATGACTAGAAATGGATGGTCTGCGCCGTCCATCCAGCGCTTATAAAATGCAACTCTCCCAAGTAATAACTTGAAATCTGAATTTTTAAAATAATTAGCCCTACCACTTAGGACAATGAATTAGGACACTTCAGCCGTCAGATTTCACCCAAACTTGCACCGCATGTTGAGAATATTCCTTGCACTTGTCTACCGAATTTGACCCTTGATTGAAGGACGGCGACCGTTGATCGCAAAACAGACCCTTGCGATCAATCCCCGCATCCGTTTGCCACCAAACCTTGGATAGCCCCTCATCAGACTATGGGGCGCCCATACCATAACTCAGATGGTCCAGAGGACCACCATGGTAGCCCCGAAAGCCATAAGTGGGCCCCAAAGGGCCACTCGAGGAAGTAATTGGCACCTAGGGCCAATTGGACAAAAGTCTAGGCTATAAAAGCCTTCATTCCCCTCTCTCCCTCACTCCCACAACAATTTCTAGCAGAGAGAGAGAGAGAGAGAGAGAGAGAGAGAGAGAGAGAGAGAGAGAGAAAAGAGAGATTGAGAGAGCAAGGGGAGTTGGGAATTTGAAATTTCCACTCTCCTACCTCCGTTATTCGCCGGAAACCGCGGCCCTACCGCCGTAGAGGCGAAGTGTAGCTGACCAAAGGTAACCATTTTATCTCTCCTCCATTTTCCTTAGCTTAGGCCGCTTGTATGTGTCCTAACATGCAAATCCTTTGGCACAGGACCCCGACACATCAAATTTACGAACCCGGCTCCTCTAGAGCGACTCCAAGGATCTCCTATCTACAATAGGTGCAGACCATTACCTCTAGGTGGCCTGCTATCATGCCTAGAGCGAACCCTAGTGATTATGTGTGGAGATTTTGCTTTGCATGTTGTTATTATTGTATGGCATTGCTGAATTTGAACTTGTACATGAAATTCCCCTAAATTGGGAAAGAAATTTTGATTTTTTTTACTTTCTTGATGCATGTATTGTTTGAATTGTTTGGCAATTGTGAAAATGCATGTATGTTATCCCCAATGCTGCTGATTTCACAACTCGAATTCAGTCGCATGTCCCATGTATGTGTAGATTAGGTAAAAATTGTTGTTGTATAGTTGAATTGTTGACCATTGTGGAATTCCTAGTTAGGTTGTCCCCAAAATTTACTAAGTTAACAAGATGAAATCGTGCGCATGCCCCTCACATGTGTGGAGTGGGTGAATTAACCGCATGCATTTCGCCATGTAGGCCCAATTCTTCCTATAGTTGGCTATGGTGCCCATTACCATTTTATGTTCTCTCAAAACCTAGACCCTTGTGCAAGTCTAACTAGGAATGCCCTGAGTTACACCCGAATCGTGTACTGATAATGAGAGTGGATTATTATTATACATACTCGATTTCTCTCACAACTATAAGTAGATCGACTTTTACTTATTTATATTACATTTATACACTGCGCCCTCTTGGGATCGGCCAACGATTTGGAACTTTCTTGGGCAGCCCTTTTGGTTTGGCCTGCCCATGGGTAAAACTGGCCCGACTAGTCAAACTGCGAGTTGTCGGCTATAGTTGGACTAAGCGAGGCGTCGCTCTCAAGTTGAACAGCCCGTGGTTCGTCTCATGGGGAACAATTTGGCCCACTGGTTGACCATCCTTGTACATTAACCATTTTTGTACATGCTTGCTTGAACCTGACGCACCCTGTACCTGTTTGTGCCTACTGACAACCATTAGTTGTGGCTCACATGACTCATGAGCTGGGGATGGTGGTATGGGACACTATGCCCCAGTTGTCGGCCTACGCTGGGGTGACGAGTCTCCCTGTAGTGACCAATGAGCAACTAAACTTGTGAGTTGAGGATGGTGGTATGGGACACTATGCTCGACTTGTCGGCCTGCGCTGGGGTGACGAGCCTCCCCTTAGTGACTGCGAGTAAGACTTTAATTGTCTTAAATGCTTTCGTATGATTCTAATTATGGGAATGACGAACCCATACGGGCCAAGTATCGCGAGAGCCACATGGCCATGGACGTCAGAACTGCGCGATCGGATTAGGGCATTGATCTATCAGGGTATCTCGGTTTCCCCAAACTGCTGGATGAATGGACATAATTAATCAACTTGGCTAACATTCACATTACATTGGTTACTTTGGCGATTTAGCAGTCGAGGTCGCACTTAGGGAGTATTTGTCATTTGCGATTGTTAAATGTTGTCGCTCAAGGGAGTGTTGTGGTGAGAGCATGCATCATATCATTGAATCAAGCATTTGCATTAACCAGAGTATTTAGGATTCTTTGAATGTATGTCTTTCACTAAATTCATTCCTGTGTATGATAATCTATGTAACTTATCGTTAATGGTACGTACCACTGAGTTAGCTACTCACTCCCACTCTGGGACGGTGTTTTAAAACACCAACTAAAACCTGTCATAAATGCAGGGATGATGGAGCTGGATGCACTGGATAGTGCCAACATGAACGACGAGGAGGAGCTGACGTACTACCAGACCTTCAGCGGCTCCTTTTAGCTTATGTATGGATGATCGTAAAATATGGGTCAGGGCCCTAGTCATTTTGGGATATTGTGTGGGTGGGACTAATTCTTTGTCCTTACTTTATTTGTGATTTGGATATGGGTATTCTATGTACTGAGCGGCACTTATTACTATTATATGATTCACTTATACTTCATGGTTTGCTAAACTCCCTACTGCTTATGAAATAATCTAAATGCATTAAAATCTGAAGCCTATTAGGGCACTTGTGGCACCTATGAATTCGGGAGCCGAGTTCCTACTTGGCCCCTTAAAATTTGGGGCGCTACATTAACTCTTGAAGTAGAGCTTCATATCAAGACACCTTCCTGGTCAAATGATAAAGAGCAATGATTTTTTTTTTTCTGATAAACATCTTTCAAAGCTTAAATTACATTCCTTCTTAAGATAATTGGACAAATTATGCCTTGGTCATAACTATTTTACATCAAATTTTTGCTCTTTTAAATTAAGCAATATAATTCTTGACTGATTCCCTTGGTAATTGCCGAAAACGAGCAAGATTGGCCATAGAAATTTCTCTTTTATTTCTTGGAATTTTTATATGGAGTTCGGTAATAGATTGGAATACCATGTAAAAGCTACTCTAGTGGGTGAATGGCCATAGTCTCCACATTGTATAGTAAATTGACCTATATGTTCTATGATCGATTGACCTATATCACCTGTAAACAACGTAAATTCAGGTTGATAGTTCCTCGATAATGGATATGTTCACAACCTCGAGTGTAGGGTCGCGATGTAGTAATAATCTTGGTAAGACCGAGGTCGAATCCACAGGGACTGAAACTTGTACGTTTTTTAAATTAACTACAAGTAGAACTAGAAGAAGATGTGAAACTAATTCTGAAGTATTTGAGAGAGTAATTGTGAATAGAGTAATTAAAACTAAAAATTTAAAGTTGGAAACTAGGGTGCCAAGGAACCACTTGTAGTGATCAGGGAGCCCTCTTTCTTGATTCAAGTAAAACAATTAGAATTGGAGTCCTATCCTATCCAATTGGAAAATATATCAATAAAATCAAATCTGAACTTTCATTGACATAATTCTCAATGAAGTAGAAATATGATAATTAGCAGGGATTTCATCACCAAACCATGCCCAAAAGACAATGATGATCAATAGGGCTTACTAATTTCACAATTTCAAATCAGGAAAAGAAGATACTCAAAGCTATTACAGATTTACTATAATTTGAGTCACAATAAACCATTAGAAACTAAAAGTATTCCTTAAATATTAAATTAGAATCCATGGAGTTCAACATAAACATGAATCAAAGCAATTGAAACATCCCATCATGTTACAAGCTTCACCTCTTAGCCCTAGTTAAGACGTTTAAACAACCATAGACGTGATTAGACCAAAGTCTCTTAAGAAAAATATGAAAACAACTAAGGAAGAAGAAGAAAAAACTCTTGATGACGACTTCTCCACCCTTTTACTCCACTCCTTAAACCCTAGAAGATGCCTACGAACATCCTAGGGAGTCCTATTTATAGTTGTGGAACTCCAACTTTTGCACCTAGTTAGAAAACTTTAGAAACCAACTCAAATTTATGCAGTTTACTAAAATAAACTTCACTCTGCGCAGTTTTCCAAAATAGGTTTCACTCTACGCAATATCACAAAATGACCCAGAGTTTCAGAATATGTTTTTCAGAACGATTTCATGATTTCTTTTCTTCACTTTAAATCTTTGATTATCTTCATTCCTCACGTGATTATCTTAGATCCTTGGCATGTGAATTCTTCAATCTTGGTCTCCTAAGATCTATCCCTTGCCTTTGTGATTCTTGAGCATCAAATCCATGCTTTTAGTACCCTTTTCAATCAAAGCTCTTAAATTCACCTTGCAACACAAACATGAGTAAAATCGAACATTAAACATTATCATGTTCATAAAACCAAGATATAAATGGGGGATAATATGCAATATTTGACCCTCAACACAATCCCCAACCAACATTTTACTAGTCCCGAGTAAAGTATGGAAAAATATTTCGAGAACCACAGGATAATTTCTATAAGCTCAAGTGATTTAAAAAAAAAAAACAATCTATATAATAGAATTCTAAAATACATCAATGTTATGCATTACCTTCTCTTAAACTCTAGCACTCGGTAAGTTTCATAATCAAGTTCAAAGCATTAATCTTCTAATTAGAACAATTCCAAACGTTGAGTTCCATGGGTGTATAATGAAGTCTAGACTTATCACAATCAAAGGTTCAATTCGTCACTTTCATGATAACATTGATAATTAAAAGAGCATTCAGGACAACCAAAACGTAAACCGAAACTTGCCTTTTAGTTCATCTTTTAGTTCCTTCTTTTATTCTTCCAGCTTTTCATTTTTTCATCAATGGCTTTCATGTTATGTCACTATTTTTAGGTAGCCCTTTTCGACAACAACAGTTTTTTTAGTTGGGCATTTTTTTTTTCCAATTCTTCTCATCGAACATGATGGACAAATTCCGTAGGTTAGTTCCTTTCATGCTAAATAATCATTAAGTTAATAATTCAATGTTAATTGAAACTTTAATGTGACTGCTAGATGTGGCATGTGAAATCATGACTCGATCAATGTTTAAAACTTCTACTCTTGGATTAATAACTCGAACTTAACTTCGAAATCTCCAAGTAACTGAATCCAAGGGATATAAATCATTAATATTAAGCATCTTATACTTCTATTTTTCAAAAAATTTCTAATTTTCTGTACTTTTTTTTTTCACAATTTTTGCTCAAAGACTAGTTGAACAACTAATTAGGTAACCTTATCCCCCATCCCCAACTTAAAATCTACATTGTCCTTAATATAAAAGAAATAAGCGTGTAATGCATGGAGGCAATGAAAAGAAAAGGGAAGTGATGGAAAGATAATACCTGAAGAAGGAATTTTAAGGCTTTTCCAATGATCTCAGTACAAAGATGGGTTAGCACAAAAGACTCGAACAGATAATAAGCAAACTTTCTTAAAACAGCGGAAAACAAACTATCATAAACAGGGAAAAGCAATAAACCTAACTACACCTCCGTAAGACTATGAGGTCAATCTTGGAAAATAGGACCATTCAGAGGTATGGACATGTCCTTTGAATCAAATTTTTTAACAAATGGCTTTAAACGGTGTCCATTGACTTTGAAATCATTGTCATTGTTTAGATTCCAAATCTCGATGGCCTCATGAGGATAGACATTAGTAACAGTGAAAGGGTCGGTCCAACGAGATCTGAGTTTACCCGGAAAGAGATGTAATTGAGAATTGTACAAAAGGACCTTCTGACCTGGTGTGAATGATTTTCAAAGAATGTGTTGGTCATGAAACACCTTCATTTTGTCCTTGTAAATTCTCGAGTTCTTGTATGCATCATTCCGGATTCCCTTAAGTTCATTCAATTGAAGTTTGCATAGCAAGATAACATTGTCCAAATTAAAGTTCAGATTTTTAATCGCCTAGTAGGCCTTATGTTCTAACTCCACAGGTAAGTGGCAAGCCTTCCCATAGACAAGTCTAAAGGGAGACATTCCAATAGGAGTCTTAAATGTAGGACGGTAAGCCCATAAAGCATCGGTCAAGTGGATTGACCAATCCTTACGGTCAGGGTTAACCGTTTTTTTCAGTATGTGTTTAATTTCCCTATTGGAAATCTCAGCTTGCCCACTTGTTTGTGAGTGGCATGGAGTGCTCACTTTGTGAGAGATGTCATATTTCTTCATTAAATTTGCGAATGGCATATTGCAAAAGTGTGATCTTCCATCACTAATGATGGCTCGAGGTGTTCCAAACCAGGAAATGATATTTTCTTTTAAGAATTTAATGACGGTTTGATGGTCATTGTTCGGGAGGGGATCGCTTCGACCCATTTAGTGACATAGTCTACCACTAGCAAAATATATAAATTTCTAAAGGATTAGGGGAATGGTCTCATGAAATCGATGCCCCAGCAATCAAATGATTCTATGATCAAAATGGGGTTCAAAGGCATCATATTTCGATAGAAAAATACTCCCAATTTTTTACAACGCTCGCAAGCTTTGCAAAACTCATGAGTGTCCTTGAACATAGTGGGCCAGTAAAAGCCGCATTGCAGAGTTTTGGCTGTGGTCTTTTTAGAAGAAAAGTGACCACCATAGGCCTAGGAATGACAGAAGGAGATGACACTTTAGTGTTCATTGTCTGGCACACATAATTTGAATAAATACGGATCATCCTAGAAGAATTGACGTATCTCGGTGAAGATTTTTTTTCTTATCTTGCACATTCCAATGTGTTAGCATGAAGCCTATGGCAAGATAATTAGTAATATCCATAAATCAAGGTGAATGAGAGACTTCAAATAATTATTCGTCAAGGAACAAGTCATTTATATGTGTCGTCTCAAGGGAATCAGAAAGATTAAGGCGGGAAAGGTAGTCTGCCACTAATTCTCTACTCCATTTTTATCTTTTATTTCCAAATCAAATTCTTGGAGTAGGAGGATCCATCTTATCAAGCAAGACTTAGCATCATTCTTAGAACGAAGATACTTGAGCCCTGTATGATCAGTGTAAATGATGATTTTGGATCCGATCAAGTAGGACATAAATTTGTCTAAAGTGAACACTACGGCTAAGAATTCTTTTTCTGAAGTAAAGTAGTTCACTTGGGTAGGATTTAGAGTTCTACTTGCGTAATGAATAACGTAGGGCTTCTTTTCTTTTCTCTAGCCTAAAATCGCCCCAAGTGCATAGTCAAATGCATCACACATAATTTCAAAAGGAAGTTCCAGTCAGGTGGCTGCATGATAGGTGCAGTAGTTAACATGCACTTGAGCTTAGAAAAAGCTTCCTGATATTGCTCAGTCCACTCATATGGTACATCCTTTTGAAGTAGATTGCATAAAGGACGAGAAAGGTGACTAAAGTCCGTTATGAATCTTCTGTAAAATCTGGCATGTCCTAGGAAGGATCGCGTGTCTCATATGTTCTTGGGTGTAGTTAAGTTAGAGATAAGATCAATCTTAGCCTTATCTACCTCAATTCCCTTGGACGAGATGATATGTCTAAGGACAATTCCCTTACGAACCATGAAATGACACTTCTCCCAATTCAGTACCAAATTCTTTTCCTGACATCGCTTCAACACACATTTAATATTCTCTAAACAATCGATGAAGGATATACCAAAGACAGTGAAGTCATCCATGAATAACTCTAAAAATTGCCCCACCATGTTAGAAAAAAATATTCATCATGCATCGTTAAAAAGTGGCGGGAGCATTACACAGTCTGAATGGCATCCTTCGGTAAGAAAATGTACCAAAGGGACATGTGAATGTGATATTTTCCTGATCTTCAGGGGCTATCTCTATCTAGTTGTTGCCTGAATACCCGTCAAGGAAGCAATAATATGAGTGGTCAGCTAGCCTTTCCAAGATTTGATCAATAAAGGGCAAACAAAAGTGGTCCTTCCTCATGATGGTATTCAATTTCCTATAGTCAATGCACATTCTCTAACCAGTAGTAGCTCTAGTTGGTACGAGTTCATTACTGGCAATGGCTACGATGGTGATTCCGGACTTCTTAGGAACCACCTGAGTTGAACTCACCCATTGACTATCGGATATAGGGTTTATGATACCCACATCCAATAGTTTAAGTACCTCGGCCTTAACTACTTCCTTCATGTTTGGATCTAATCTACGTTGTGGTTGCCTGGAGGTCTTCGCATTATCCTCTAGATAAATGCGGTGAGTAAAAAGCAAATGGTCAATTCCCTTGAGATCTACAATCAACCATCCAAGGGCTCCTTTGTGCTCAATGAGAGTAGAGATAAGCATACTCTCCTGTTTTAGCTCAAGGTAGGAAGAAATCACCACCGGGTATGTCTCATCCTGAATTCAGAGGGCAAAGGTTTTAAGTCAAGTTTCGGTGCCTTGAGGTTAGACGGTAAAGACACTACATCATTTTGGGGTAATTCTTCAAATTGTAGCCTCCACCGATTAACTTCAAGTACCGGCACAGTATCCAACATGGCACTCGTCTCCCTAATCATATCATCTTGTAAATCATAGAAGTAAGCCAGGAACATCTCTAGAGAGTCAGAGGATAAGGTTAGAAGTGTTCTATCTTCCACGAAAGAATCAATCAAATTAACATCGTGGGCATTGTTATCATCCTCTGCCTGTTTACTTGTTTGCTTATGTTGAAAAAGATATTGAGCACCAATGTCATATTCCCAAAAGGCAAATTCATGACTTCATTCATACAATTAAAGATTGCATTTGATGTGGCAAGGAATGGGCGACCAAGAATGACGGAAATTTAAGTGCTCATATCCACGATGGGTTGAGTATCCAAGACAATAAAATCTACTGGGTAGTAGAATTTGTCAAACTGGACAAATACGTCCCCTATTACCCCTCTCGGTACACGAACTGAGCGATCATCAAGTTGTAATGTGGTCTGGGTGGGTTTTAATTCACCTAAATCCAGTTGTTCGTAGACCGAGTATGGGATCAGATTTATGCTCGCTCCTAAGTCAAGAAGTGTGTGCACAATCCGATAATTCTCAATTACACACAAGTGATGGTTGGGCTACCAAGATCTTTATACTTTTGTGGCACATCTTACTTTAGGATGACACTCACTTTTTCTGTTAAAAAGATTTTCTTTTGAATATTTTGTCGTCTTTTAGTCGTACACAAGTCTTTTAGCAATTTGGCATATGAAGGTATTTATTTAATGGCATCCAGTAGTGGAATGTTGACCTTCACTTATTTCAACACCTCTAGAATGTCCTGAGAGTTAGAAAGAGGTTTTAGTGCAATCAATCGTCGGGGAAATGGAGCAATCGGCTTGCCTTGAGGTTCCGGTTCTAACTCATGTGAAGTGTTGTTAGGTCTATCAGTTTCATCTATTTCCGAGTCCTTAGACTTTTCTGCTCTTACCAGAATAGATTTGTCAATTGTTTTCCCACTCCTAAGAGTGGTGATAGACTTACCTTGCTCCATTTGATTTGAAGAGCTCGGGTCGCTGACTTCATAATGCTATTTTGGATTGGGAAGAGGTTGTGCTGAAAGGTTTCCCTTTCTCCCAATCGCCTTTTTGTCTCAAGCCCTTGTATGGCCTTTGTAAGGTCTTGAAAGGCTTGTAGCATACCCTGATTGAAACGCTCTTGATTTTAAAGATTCTTAAGAACTAGATCCTCTTGAGGTTTCCCTTGATTTAGAATTTGATTAGGGAATCCTTGAGGAGTAGCAGTATGTCCATTCCTTCAACTAAAATTTGGATGATTTCTCCAACTAGGATTGTATGTATCTGAAGTAAATCCACTGAAAGGTCTTTGGTAATTATTTACAGCATTAGATTGCTCATTCAGTACCTCTTGAAATGCAGGTATTGTTGGACAATTTTCAGTTGTGTGAATGTTGCAAGTACAAATACTGTAAACAGTTTCCGTAGCCTTATCCTTCTTTAGTTCCATGACCTCGAGTTTACTTATGAGATTAGCCGCTTTAGCATTTATATCATCATCTTTTTTCAAAAGATAAATTTCACCATTCTCCTTTGATTGAGTAGGCTTAGAAGTGGTGCTAGATTTTGGGGAGATGTCCCATGATTGTGTGTTTTCAACAAGCTTGTCAAAATAATCCCACACATCATCGACCTTTTTGTTCATGAATTCCCCATTGCACATTGTCTCGACCATTTCGCGCATGGAAGAGGTTAGCCCATCGTAAAAGAAACTTGTTATTGGCCAAATTTCGAAACCATATTGTGGGCATAAGTTGACAAGATCATTGAACCGCTCCCAACATTGGAAGAATGTTTCATCTTCCTTTTGGGCAAAGTCATGATCAATTTTCTAAGGGTGTTCGTTTTATGATATTGGAAAATTTTCTCTATGAACTCCCTTATCATGTCATTCCATCTGCCAATAGATCGTGGACGTAATGAATGTAACCACGTCTTAGCTTTCTCTTTCAAGGAGAAAGGAAAGAGTTTCAGCCTGACCGTGTCCTTAGACATGTTCAGAAAATATAAAGTGGTTATGATCTCGTCAAACTCTTTCGTGTGTAAATATAGATTTTCATATTCAAGTCCATGAAATTTTGGAAGGAGTTGGATCACCCCTATTTTGATATCCATATGTCTCGTATTTTCTGAAAAAACCATTCATGAAGGTGTGCTCACCCCCGCTGGTTGTAAATAGTCTCATAAAGTATGAGGTGGGGGTGCTTGATGCACCTCATTCTCATCCTGGATTTTCTCAACCCTAGGTTGAGGTGGATTTGGAGGTTGATTGACAGCCATAACTTCAGTTAACTATGTGGATCTCGAGTGGTATCTAATCCTGTGATGGATAGATAACCCCTCAACCAATCCTCCTTCACTAAAGAGACGTCGAGTGTTATCACGGACCCACTTGGGCATGAAACACTCTCAACCCTAAATTTCATAATCTAACCTAAACCTAAAAAAGAAAGAGGAAAATACAAATCTAGAAATAGAAAGAGAGATTTAGAAAGAAGTTACCAAATTAAAAGTTTCTATATTGGGATCCTGCAAAAGAAAAAGAAAAGTGAATTAGAATCTAAAAACAGAAAAGGAAAGTTTTTAAACCTAGAAATAGAAAGTTATGTTAGTTTTTTTTTTTTTTTTTTTTTTAAAAAAAAGAGGAAAGTTTCTAAATATGGAAATAGAAAGAAAAGTTAGTTTCTAAAAAAATTAGGAAAGTTTCTAAATCTGGAAATAGAAACAAAAGTTAGTTTCTAAAAAAAAAATTAGGAAACTTTCTAAATCTGGAAATAGAAACAAAAGTTAGTTTCTAATAACAAACTAGAAAGAACCCTAACCTAAAAATAAAAAGTAAAAAATCATAATCTTAACCTAATTCCAAAACTAATCAAATCCGAAAAATGCAACCGTCAATCCCTGACAACACCTCCAAAAACTTGTTCACAACCCTAAGTGTAGGGTCACGATGTAGTAATAATCTCAGTAATACCGAGGTCGAATCCACAGGGACTGAAACTTCTACATTTCTAAAATTAACTAGAAGTAGAACTAGAAGAAGATGTGAAACTAATTCTGAAGTATTTGAGGGAGTAATTGTGAATCGAGTAATGAAAACTAAGAATTTAAAGGTAGGATAGGGTGTCAAGGATTCACTTGTAGTGATCAAGGAGCCATCTTGCTTGATTCATGTAACACAATTAGAATTGGAGTCCTATCCTATCCAATTGGAAAATATATCAATAAAACCAAATCTGAACTTTCATTTACCTAATTCTCAATGAAGGAGAACTATGGTAATTGGCAGGGATTCCATCACCAAACCATGCCCAGGAGGTAATGGTGAACAACGGGACTTACTAAATTTACAATCTCAAATCAGGAAAAGAAGATACTCAAACCTATTACAGATCTACTGTAATTTGAGTCGCAATAAACAATTAAAAACTGAAAGTATTCATTAAATATCAAATTAAAATCCATGGAGTTTAACATAAACATGAATCAAAGCAATAAAAACATCCCATCATGCTACAAGCATCACCTTTTAGCCCTAGCTAAGAGGTATAGCCAACCATAGACATGATTGGACCAAAATCTCTTAAGAAAAAATATGAAAACAACTAAGGAAAAAGAAGAAAAACTCTTGGCGACGACTTCTCCACCCTTTTGCTCCACTCCTTAAACCCTAGAAGATGCCTAGGAACAACCTAGGGAGTCATATTTATAGTTGTGGAACTCCAACTTTCGCACCTAGTTGAAAAACTCTACAAAACAACCTCAAATTTACGCAGTTTACTAAAATAAACTTTACTCTGCTCAGTTTCCCAAAATAGGCTTCGCTCTGCGCAATTTCACAAAATGATCCAGAGTTTCAGAATATGCCTTTTCAGAACGATTTTAGGATTCATTTTCTTCAGTTCAAATATTTGATTGTCTTTATTCCTTGGTTTTCTTGGATCTTTAGCATGTGAATTCTTCAATCTTGGTCTCCTAAGATCCATCCCTTGCCTTAGTGATTCTTGAGCATCAAATTCATGCTTTTAGCATCCTTTTCAATTCAAGCTCTTAAATTCACCTTGCAACACAAACATGAGTAAAATAAAAACATTAATCATTAATATCATGTTCATAAAACCAAGATAACAATGGGGGACAATATGCAATATTTGACCCTCAATAGGATACCGTTGGTCGATCTAATCAGGATATGACTTATGATAAATTAGAGTTGTGGTTTGGTCAAGAACTTAATTAGCGTGATACTTCCTATACCAGTTGAACAATTTGGTTACACTTCCAGTACTGCAATGGAGAAACTGGCGGTACTTCAAGGCCATCCTAATATTGTTCTTCATTAAAAGGTTAATTTCTAGGCAAGGGATGTCCTTCAAGCATCCCTTGATTCCTGGCTTCATGAACCACGTTCCTATTTTCATGTTTAAGATATCTGAAATTTATCGATGGCAATGAATTTTGTATATCCTGGAGATGAACACATTCAGGAAGTCTAAAATTTACCAGTGGTGGTGAATTTTGCACATCCTGGATCGGACCAAGGATGGGAACATGATATGTTCCATTGTATTGGAAGTGTCTGAGGCATCAGTTAAAATGGTGGCACAGGTGCCTGATTTCACGCATGACTTGCATATGCATGTTGCTGATGTGCAATAAATTCTCTATCAGTAAACAAAACCACCAACTGATTCATGCTCTCAGTATGGCTAACCATTTCCCTATTGCAAGCCTCAGCTTAAGCTTGCGAATGCTCTACTTAAACCCTCAATAGTTTTGCGATGTGTTGAATCTCCCTTTGCACATCGACCATCTCGGCTGACATAATCTCCAGAAGCTCAAGTCAGGATGTCGATGATTTGTCTAGATTTGGTGAAACAAGCACTAGACTAGGTGGGGGATCTCTTTGCTGAGGCATTTGTTGGACTTGGACATCCTTCTCATGAGTAACAGGCTCATTAGTCACAACAGTAGCTGTTGAAGTATTATGACCACCCATTTGGCTCATGATTCTGAATGATTACTGCATCGACAAATGTATTTAAGTTGACCAATTATTATGGCAACCAAATACTTTTTAGTCTCATCGGGCATGCTAAAAATGTTTATCGCTTGGTTTGTTTTCAATTATGCGGGCATGCCAAAATCGATACGGTGGCTCGATCCAAACTGATCAACTTTGACCCCAAGTGACCCCAAGTGTCAAAATAAGTAGATACGTCCAAAGTGAACGTATATGACCAGATTTTGAGAAGATCGATTGCTTACTTAGTCACTTGTAGAAGTTTACAACGATTAGGCAATAATCGGAGGGTGGGGTTCTTCATACGAAGATGAGTTACTTTGTGCCTTCTATAAGAAATGACTTTTAGAATACCAGTGTAAATCAAACAAAAGGTTACAAAAAAAAAAAAAAAAAAAAAAAAACTCACAATCGGTCACAAGGCAAATGCAAGAATGCATTTCTTGAGAGAACTACTTGATGTTAGATAAAGAACAAATCCAATGTACATGTGTAGACTTAGATTGCAACTGAATATTACAACTAAGAAGTATTGCTACTAGATTATCACTACTCCTAGGAGAAGCTGAGATATTAATAAGATAAATTTATTTGACTTTTGTGTTGGATTGGGTCCTTGATAATGTTTCTCTGTCATATTTCTTTGCTATTTATAGATCTTTGTCATAGCTTATTCCTCTAGATCCTTCTTCCATTTATTACAATGGGTATAACACTCGAAAGACCTCTTTCTAGATCATTCTCTTGTTAAGTTTCTCTCTCGCAATTACTCCTCTTCTGAACACGCCACTTGCTTTATTTTTATTGGCCAAGGTTCTGATTTTACTACCCTGGGTCACCCTTTATATATGAAACAATTGGATTGTACATTTGTACATCGGACATAACACTTTGTCAACCATCCCCTGCTATGTAAAAGTAAACTTGCACCAACTATCAACTCACAAGAAGTGCCCGAAATCTTTAAAGATCTTTTTATTATTTTTTTTTTTAATCCACTTCCTATCTGTCATTAAATGCCTCATGTCATTATTGCATTGGCTCTTTCAGAATTACTAGAATTAGGGTATAACAACTTCTTAGAGAAAATAAGATCGAGAAATGATATTCCACGATCCAATCCACTTATCACAATCCGAGGTCATATTAACTCTCGAAAATCATAAGGGTGTGATTAAACCTACTCACTAAGATTGGGAAAACAGTGGGATCCTGCAGGACCATCCATGTCGGCCGTCTTTCACTGTAGGCCCAAGTATCAACAGTGGATGTGATTATTCCTATTTTTATTGTGGTGTCGTCCCGTTAAGCTCAGGATATGCTTCAATTTTATGATCTTGGCCTGAAATGAGTAAGCAAAATGGATGTTACGGATAAAACACATACCACAACGGAGGTCGTATCAGGGTCAAGAAACAATCCACAACATCTCATCAACCCAAACACCCGAGTTGAGAATTTTGGGCCAGTTGGCATGTGCATGACATGCAAAGCGTCCAAGAGATGCGTTCTACCGTGATGATGAGATGAACAGAAAATAAGTGAATCCAAACATTGGGTGGTCCCATCGTAAAAATAATTTACACAAACCAAAAACATCTAATTCGCTTTTAACCTATCTAATGATTTGATAGGCCCACTTTTTTGCCTGGATGATCTCCAATGTTTACGTACGTATGTTAGCGCGGTTGGATGTCATACTGGATTGAGTCCTGCCCTGCCAGCACGAAATCAGTCAATCCTGGCAGCGGTTCTGTGGGCTCACTGTGATGTAAGGGCCTATTTGGGAGCACGTGGATTTAGAACCCCGTGGATCCAAACCCCCCAGTATTTGAAATCCTTCCAGTGTGTTTGGCACCATGGAATGTGAATCAACTTTAATCCAAAAGTTATGTATGATATATTTACAAGGGTTTGAATTTAATTACTAAATCAACTTTAATATATTTAATTAGTGAGATATGTAATTTTTAACACAATGGTTGTAATAAACCTGCTGAAATATATGTTTTGCCCGAAAATGATGAAATTCCAAGTCCCGTATGGGCCACAAGCACAAGATTATGTCTGAGTGACTAACCAGCGATTTTTTATTGTGGATGTACATGAACAATGTTTGGATGGTGCTGATCATCATTAGTGGGTCATGCGCCCAATAGAATGATAGCATAATGACACACGTGTTACACATGCAACTATTGAAATGATTTTAGGTGTAATCCAAGCTCTCACCGTGAATTTCAAACCTCCTCAGTGAGAGGATTTGATACCCGCTGGATTTGAAACCCCTGTTACTTTGGATTTGAAACCCCCTCAAATCCACATGGCCAAACGACCCCAAGGGTATTATCCAGTCATTCATCTATTTTTCTATATTATTATATTAGTATATGATATAAGCTCAAAAATAAAGTAGATCCAAAGATTAAATAAACCACATAAGGGGATTGAATGCCCACAATTAAAAACTCCTTTGAGGTCACAAAAGTTTTGGATCAAGTTTACATTTTTGTTTTCCCTTCATTCAAGTTTATATAAACTTATGAACAGGTTATATGGCGAATAAACATTACAGTGGGCCTTAAAAAAGTTTTAATGGTGTAGGTAATTGTTATTGCATCTCATCGTGTGGTTCACTTAAACGTTGGATCTGCCTCATCTTGGGCCTCATACTCAAATGGATGAACAGCGTGAATAAAACCCAGATATCACGGTAGGCTTAAAGAGCCCCTGATTTCTATCCAGCCGGCGGCATCAGGACGCAATCCGCTTCCGACGTACAGTGAGTGGTTTAAAGGGGATTTTTATTTATTTATTTTTTTCCAATGGAGGTTATTTCGATAATTTTCTCTCTAAAAGCACGTTCATGGAGTCATTATTTCATAGAATCGGAATTTCGGAGGAATTTTGACTTTAAAATATTTATTTAAAAAAAAAAAAAAAAACAAACTCGACCACTTATATAAAAGAGCGAACATAACGGGCAGGTATCTCGGCACCGAAAGCGACGTAGGTGGAACTTTCATGAGATCCCCACCATCCAGGTATGCTGTCTCACCTTGGAACCCAAAAATCATTACCATCAATAACTCTTATAAGCTAGCTATACTCGGAAAAGGTTTGATTGGTACGCCGACCATTAGTTTCGTATACCAGAGAATTACTCAAAAATCACGGTATTTAAATTTTATTTTTATTTTTTTAAAATTCAGGTGGGCCATACCACGTCGATGTAGAGGATCATGAGTATAATTGTATGGGGGTGGCCCACTGCATGTTGAATCAACAGACTCATTTTTGGGAAGAAGACCAAACAAGTTGTGATCTAGGTGATATACGAGGTGAATTTCATTCTTATTAATTGGTTTCTTCCCACGTTAAAGAAAGTGACCCCGACGTGGTACCGACGCGACGTAGGCAAGAGGTTTCCTGTATAAAACCAAAAGCATCCATCCATCCATCCTCGTGAAAGAATAAACAAAACCAACCCCTCAAAACCGCCGTCCCAACCTCCTCTAATCCAACAATAGCCACAACAGCCAAACCCATACACAACAAATCGAGAACCCCAAAGAAGAAAAATAAAATTTTCTTAAAATACCCTTTCTTCTTCTTCTCAACATGCCCCTATGAAGACCAACCAAGAAAAACCTTCCCTCCTCCTCAGATCATTCACCCTCTGCCTCTGTCTCTCTCTTTTTCTTCTCCTCTTCCTCTCTCTCCACCGCACTTCAATCCCATCTCCACCGTCCCTTGTCTCTGACGACCTCCGCATCCGATCCGGCTTCTCCTCCTACGACGCCTACATCAAGCGCCAGCTCGACAAGACCTTGAACCCCAAGCTTCGTAAGATCTGGACCACTCGCGACTGGGACCGCAAGATCAACGTCTTCTCCAAATTCTTCGAAGATCTCAAGTCCAAGAACCTCCTCTCCGACGGCTCCAAGGCCTTGTCCATCGGTGCCCGCGTCGGGCAGGAGGTTGCCGCGCTGAGGAGAGTCGGGGTGTCGGACTCGGTCGGCATCGACCTCGTGCCTTACCCACCGCTCGTAATCAAGGGAGACTTCCATGAGCAGCCGTTCGCGAATGGGACGTTCGACTTCGAGTTCTCGAACGTGTTCGACCATGCTTTGTATCCGGCGAAGTTCGTGTCGGAGATCGAACGGACTTTGAGGCCTGGCGGGGTGTGCGTATTACATGTGTCAATATCACGGAGGCCAGATAAGTACTCGGCGAATGATCTGTACAGCGTGAGGCCGTTGGTGGAGTTGTTTAAGGAATCGGAGGTAGTGCATGTGAGAAGCGTGGACGGGTTCGGGTTGGACACGGAGATTGTTTTCCGAAAGATGAAGGAGAAGGCCACGAAGAAAACGTCGTGATTTCTGTTTTTATTTTATTTTATTTATTTTTTCATTTCTCATTTCTCATTATTTACGTCCAAAACATAGAGTAGTTTGTTCTTATTAGGGCGTGAGGAACATTTTGTAACTCCGTCGGACCAACCCTGGATACAAGGAAGCGTTGATGGGTGGGCCTGATGTGGGCAAGAATCCTCTACAGCACCTGAAACTCCCAACCTTTGTGGGTCCCGCCATATTCTGTATGGGAATCCACTCCGTCCATTAGATGAGGAACCTTATCTGAACCACATATACAAAAGATTAGCGTGATATAGATAAGAAAATTTTCCGAATGGGCCACACCAATGGGATCAACAAGGCAAAATTGCTACTAAAACTTCTAAGTTCACGTCTTGTGGCTCACCTGAGTTTTGGGTCAGGCTGGCTTTTGGTTATTTACTTTATCCTGGAGATTTACACCTGATTAACGGTTTTGATGTAAGATAAACAGCACGATGATCCTCACACAAACCTATGGTTTCCATCCCATCTCTGTTGTTCCATGCGATGTGGCTCACCTGGATTGTGGATCTGGCTTACTTTTTGCATCGGTTCCTATAATCGAGGGTAAAACGTGATGGACAGAGTGGATTTATATAACAACATGGTGGTCCTACAGAGTTTTTTACGCACCACGTAAAACATGTGTGGTTGAGGATTCCGGTCCGCCGGCTGTGGCTCCCTCCATGCAAAAGTTGCAACTATTTGATGATTTTGATTAAAATATTAATTGACAGCTTTCTTTTAGGTTCGGACCGTTGGTCTCTTTTACTTGTATCGATGTTTGTGCACGATCGGAATTCGATAGATCCGGAGAACCACCGATGTTGGTAGATCCGTAACTGTAGGGCTACTGTGATGTATATGATATATCCACAACCATTTTGTCAGGATTATTTTAGAGCCTGAGCATAAAAATGAAGCAGAACCAAATATGAGGTAGACCCCATCACGTAAACAGTGGTGATTGAATAACCACCATTGAAAACTTTTGTGACCCTGTTGAAAACATCTGGGCCCACAAAAGTATAGGATGAAAATGATATTTGTGTTTTCCTTTCATCTAGGTCCGTGTGATGTTATCAACAGGTTGATGGAGATTAACATTATGGTGGGCCTTAGGAAGTTTTTAACTGTAAGTGTTGAATCACCACTATTTCTTGTGGTATGGTCTACTTGAGATTTCTATCTAATTCATTTTTGGGTTAAAATGAGCTCACAAAATGAATGGACGGCATGGATAAAAACCACATATATCATAGTGTGCCCCATGATCCACTGGGCTCATGCTCCACACAATCTGCGTCCGTCTTTGCATACCATGGTGGCCCACCTAGATTGTCTGTTCCCTAGGGTCTCTCTCTCTCTCTCTACGTGATGAATGATTCGATCATGATGGTGAACCCGTGCGTAGAAGAGGCCCTAACCTTACTGGGCACAAAAATCAGGCCAGTCCGCTTATTAGATGGGCCCCATGTAAGAACTCTATTTGGGCCTTACTGATCAACGGTTTGGATTGTCATTCAGTTGGACTGGATGATTGAGTAGACCAGTGGGCCCCACTTCATGTGATATGCTACGCAATTCTGATTACACAGCAGTGCGTATTAGGGCTGGAATGCTATGGTTGTTTACGCAGACAGCAGTTTGAGACGAACTAGGACACATCAATGTGGAGCGTGGGAGAGGGAGTTTTGATGGGTTTCAAACTCTCCCTCCACAGCCTCTATAAAAGAGAGCTGGGTCCTCGATCCTACACCACGGCAGAAATTTGAGTCTCATCTTGTGAATTGCAGAAAGGGTGTGAAGGAGAAAAAGATCGTAAGCTCTACAGGAATTCTAGTATTCTTATCTAGCTTCCATGGCGGCGTCTCATTTAGGTACGCTATCTAAACCCCTGATCGTCATGTCCCATGCACAAGCAGATCCATGGGCCTATTCCGCATATAGATTAAGTGCCCACAGTTGGTATCAGAGCAGACAGAGGAGAAACGGCTGAGATTCATCTCTCTTTCTTCCTTTTTTTTCCGAGACTGAATACAGTGGGTCGTGATCGACCAGCTCCTTCCACGCCGCAGACATCAGGTCGAAAACGACTTGCGTTCGTTGCGACTGGAATTAGGTCGACAATTGACCTTATTAGAGGACGGGTCTTCCGACCCGATTTTCAGTTTAATCGGATCCGCTCTCTAGACCCGATTCGATATATGCGGGATTTTCAGCTGGGCCTGATGCTTATTCCGGGGCCCATTCTCGAGTTTTAGATCCACCTGATATTTATTATGGGCCTAACATCAGTTCTAGGCCCATTAAATCCCACATATTTATGAAATCTCATGTATTTTGTTTTGAGCCTGTCATAACAAATACATCCATTGGTTGATCAAAACCATCCATGATGTATTCCATAGGCATCTCATATAGAATATTCACTAGGTGGGGATAAGTGTGTGTATACACTAAAATTGAGCTAAACGGACTGTTGATAATTATCGTCCATCTTATGACAATTCTAATCTAATTATGAGTGCCTTAAGGATGATGTATAGATCATACAGATTAAATTCTGATGAAGCCCTTATTTAGGCCCATTACCCATCCTTAATAGTCTTACATAGACCATTGGATCATAGAAAGCGAAACATATCTGACAGTTTCTCTCTGTAGATCATCTATTTTCCAATGATCAAAACTGACTATCTTGTGGACCACATCAGAATAATTAAGATCTAACCCAAAGAGAGACAGGATTATAATAGCAATCTTAAAGTCTATATTTGTAGTTTTGGATTCGGTTGTGTTAGCCACCATAGTGACCTCAATCGATGAAAACTTTACAGGTACTGAGATAAGGAGGATTGCATACAGTTGCATTCATTTTTCAAGCGTACGGTAACGAAAACACAGACGATTAACGTTTGGCAGTCAAGTGAACGGGTGAAGTAAATGGTGCTGGTAATGTAAAGTTGAAAGACTCATCTCACCCACAGGTGTTGAGTGTCTTAGATTTACATGACTTACATCACTTAGTTTCATGTTCAGGAGGATCACTAACATGTTGTTATTACCTCCCACAGGAGAAATGATGATGATGTAACAGATTCTCACCAGGATGAGATGGTTGGGCCCATCAATTGAATTGATTAACTTTTCCTGATATTTGTCTACATTCACGAAATTGCTTTGTGAAATAATGAACAAATGTGAGTATATATGTATCTCTTTTATTTCAGTCTCAATTTCAACTAATCAAAATCAAGTCCCTGCCCTTAATAGATCTAATTACGCTCAATGGAAGAATGTCATTGAAGTTGTACTGGGCTTTCTTCAATTAGATCTTGCCCTAATAACACCAGAACCGCCGAAGCCATCTGATAATGCTACTTAGCTGAATATAATCGATGGGTTGCATGGTTTAGATCAAATGATACATGCCTGAAAGTCATTAAGTATTCAATTTCTGAATCGATGAAGGGTGTCATACCTGAAACAGATAAGGCCAAAGTTTTCCTCACTGAAATGGGAAAACGATTCAAGAAATCTAATAAATCTGAAGTGGGCATTCTTCTGAATAAATTGACTCGCTCATCCTATGATGGAAAAGGCAACATCAGTGAATACATTGTAGAGCAAATCGAAGTTATTTCTAAGATCCGTGCTCTAGAGCTTGTACTCACCGATGCTCAACTTATTCATTTGATCATGAACAACCTACCTCCCCAATTCGGCACATTCTTGGTAAACTATAACACTCTAAAGGGCATGTGAACATTGGATGAACTTATCACTCAGTGCGTCCAAGAAGAAGACAGGATCAGGCAGATGGTAAAAGTTTAAAATGTTAATATTGTGACTTCAGGACAAGGGCATGGGCAAGGGAATAAAGGTAAAAAGGAAAAAGGAAACAAGGTTCTAATAATAGATTATCTGGTCCTCCATTTGGAAACCATGAGAATCAATCTGGAAATGGATCTAAACGCAAACGGGTTAAAGGCAAACTGTGCTTCTTTTGCAAAAAGGCAGATCATCTAAAGAAAGACTACGAAGGTTTTAAGAATTGGCTCATAAAGAAAGGTAATCATTCTATTCTTGTCTGTTTTGAATCTAATTTGACCGATGTGTCAGCGGATTCCTGGTAGATAGATTCAGGAACTACTATTCACATATGCACTTCTATGAAGGAATTACTACAGGTCAGGCCACCAACTGATGCAGAGCGCTCAGTATACGCAGGTAATGGTGTCAAGGTTGACATGGAGGCAATATGAGTCTATAGGCTTAAGTTAAAGTTTGGTCAATTTTTGAATTTAGTAGATACATTCTGTGTGCCATCTATAAAGTACAATTTAGTTTCAGTTTCCTGTTTGGATAAGTTGGGATATTTATTCCACTTTAGAAATAAAAGTTTTGGTATTTACTTTAATTTGATTAAAGTTGGAACCGACTCTATAGTAAACAACTTATACCAGTTAAACTTGATTTCCTCTCACGTCTATAATATTAATTCCTTGCATGAAAATGTAGTGGGATCCAAGCGAAGTCTAGACTATGAGAATTCCTCCATGTTGTGGCACAGGCGGCTATGCCATATATCTCGTGAGAGATTAGACAGGCTTGTATAAGAAGGAATTTTGCATTCTCTGGACTTCTCTGACTATAAAGTATGCATTGATTGCATAAAAGGGAAACAGACTAAAACAAGAAAGAAAGGTGCAACCAGGAGTGTAGATCTATTAGAGGTTATACATATAGATATCTGTGGACCATTCCCTATAGCCTCATGGAGTGGTCATAAATATTTTATTACCTTTATAGATGACTACTCTCGCTTTGGGTACCTATACCTTATCAGTGAGAAATCAAATGCCCTAGATGCTTTTAAAATCTATAAAGCCGAGGTTGAAAATCAACTCGATAAGAGAATTAAAGTTGTCTGATCTGACCGTGGTGGTGAATACTATGGCAGAGATGACGAATCAGGGCATAATCTAGGGTCATTCGTTAAATACTTGCAAGATTGTGACATTGTCGCTCAGTACACTATGCCTGGTACTCCAGAACAAAATGGAGTGGCTAAGAGATGCAATCGCACTCTTATGGATATGGTGCGAAGCATGGTCAGCAATTCGACATTGCCAGAATCTCTATGGGGTGATGCTATCAAAACCGCAGTTCATATACTAAAAAGGGTTCCCAGCAAAGCAGTAAGCAACACTCCTTTTGAGTTGTGGAATCAAAGAAAACCAAGTCTCCAATATCTACATGTTTGGGGTTGTCCTGCTGAGGCCAAAGTTTATAACCCGCATGAAAGGAAGCTTGATCTTAGAACCATAAGTTGTTTCTTCATTGGATACCCAAAAAGATCAAAGGGCTATGAATTCTACTATCCTTCCCACTACATCAGGATTGTTGAGACTGAGAATGCCAAATTCATTAAGGACACTGAAAACAGTGGGAGCACGAACATAAGAAATTTTGTATTTGAGGAATAAAGGACTGTGACTCCGGTCATAGTCAATCCAGATCACATGGATATTAATGAAGCAGTCGATTCTGTAGTCACTGCAGAACCCCACGTAGAACCTCATATACAAACCACTAATGAGGAAAATCAAGATCAGACCCAACAAGCTGAACCATTGAGAAGATCTGAAAGAGAGAGAAGGCCTGTAAATCGAGACGATTACATTGTATACTTACAGGTGCACGACTTTGACATAGGGGTAGAAAAGGATCCTGAATCCTTTACACAAGTCAAACAAAGTATTGATCTTTCTCGTTGGTTTGATGTCATGAAAGATGAGTTCAAATCCATGCAGGACAATAAAGTATGGGATCTTATAGAGTTACCTACTGGAATAAGGTCAATTGATTCTAAATGGATATTTAAAACCAAAAGGGACTCTAAGGGTAATGTCGAAAGGTGTAAAGCCCGACTTGTTGCCAAGGGTTTTAACCAGCGTGAGGGCATTGACTTTAAGGAGACTTTCTCACTAGTATCCAAGAAAAACTCATTTAGGATCATAATGGCTCTTGTAGCTCATATGGACTTAGAGTTACATCAGATGGATGTAAATACTACATTTCTCAATGGGGATCTGAATGAGAATGTGTACATGTTACAGGTCGAAGGTTTTGTAGCTACTAGCTCAGAACATTTGATTTGCAAACTAAAGAAATCCATATATGGGTTGAAACAGACATCGCAACAGTGGTACCTTAAGTTTTATGAAGTAATTTTCTCATATGACTTTGTAGAAAACACTGCAGATGAATGCATCTATATTAAAAATAGTGGGAGTAAGTTCGTTATGATGATTTTGTATGTTGATGACATTCTGTTGGCTAGTAGTGATATCAGGATGTTGAGCGACACCAAGAAATTCTTATCTCAAAGGTTTGAAATGAAAGACCTTGGTGAAGCTTCTTACGTCATCGACATTGAGATTCGTCATGACAGAACACTTGGACTGCTCAGCCTGTCACAGAGGGCCTATATTACTAGGGTACTCGAAAGGTATAACATGTAAAATTGTGCTTTGGGAAAGTCGCCCATTGTGAAGAGCGACGAATTTGGTATATTTCAGTGTCTAAAGAATGATTTAGAAAACAATCGAATAAAAGAATTTTCGTACGCATCAGTAGTAAGGAGCATCATGTATGTTCAAGTCTGTACGCGACCGGACATTGCCTTTATCACTAGAATGTTGGGAAGATATCTATCTAATCCAGGAATACAACATTGGATAGCTGCGAAGAAAGTATTGCGGTATATCCAGAGAACGAAAGATTCAGACTCACATACAGAAGATCTGATCAGTTGAAGTTGATCGGATATTCAGATGCAGACTTCGCAGGCTGCGATAACACTAAGAAGTCTACTCCAGGATACATCTTCATGATGGTGGGAGGAGCTGTGTCATGGAAAACCGTGAAACAATCTACCACAGCCTCATCCACTATGGAAGCTGAATTTATTGCCTGCTATGAGGCATCTAATCAGGCACTATGGTTACAGAGTTTCTTCTCAGGTTTGCGGGTACTGGAGCATATCCCGAAACGATTGAGAATATTTTGCGATAATTCGGCTGCTATTTCGTTCTCTAGTAATAACAAGCATTCGTCAAGGTCGAGGCATATCGACATCAAGTATCTTGTTGTAAAGGAAATGGTTCAGAATCATCAAGTGTCCATGAAATTCACCAGCACTACGCAGATGATTTCAGATCCGCTCACTAAAGGGCTCCCTATCATGCCATTTCAGGAGCATGTAACATCCATGGGAGTCATTGATCCCACAGAAGTTTTCAGTTAGTGAGAGTTGTGCGTACTTTGATTTTCACAGACACTTAGAGATCTCATTTTATACAGTTTGTTTGGATGATTTTGATATAAAGATTTATTTCTGCTTCTCTATATATATGCGCAAATTTTGAGTAAGTAGAACTACAGTCGTGTCTCGTTAGAGACATGTAAAAGCTTCAGGACCTCTTAAGGATAGACACATATCATCACACTAAAGTGTGTAATCCTTATACCACATCGCCTAGTTCCAAATCTATGTCATTAAGATTGAAAGTATTTGTGATCGCGCTTAGACTCACTTCGTCTAAATTAAAAGTTGTGACGACTACCGCGTTTCGATACTGACTGTCTTGATGGACCAGATTGAATAGCATTACTCATACTGTCCAACTGTTTTATTGGTTAACCATTTAGATATTTTCTTAAAAGATCAAAACTTGTCTTCAAAATTATTCTATATGACTATCATTGACGTTGCTTAATGAGGCCCAAGTGGGAGAATGTAAGAACTCTATTTAGTGGGCCTTACTGATCAACGGTCTGGATTGTCATTCAGTTGGACTGGATGATTGAGTAGACCAGTGGGCCCCACATCATGTGATACGCTGTGCAATTCTGATTGCGCAACAGTGCGTATTAGGGCTGGAATGCTATGGCTGTTTACGCAGACAACAGTTTGAGACGAACTAGGACACATCAATGTGGAGCATGGGAGAGGGAGTTTTGATGGGTTTCAAACTCTCCCTCCACAGTCTCTATAAAAGAGAGCTGGGTCCCCGATCCTACACCACGACAGAAATTCAAGTCCCATCTTGTGAATTGGAGAAAGGGTGTGAAGGAGAGGAAGATCCTAAGCTCTACAGGAATTCTTGTATTATGGTATTCTTATTCGGCTTCCATGGCAGCGTCTCATCCAGGTATGCTATCTAAACCCCTGATCGCCATGTCCCATGCACAAACAGATCCGTTGGCCTATTCCGCATATAGATTAAGTCCCACACCCCACACTTAGAATCGAAGGTCCGTCTAAAAAAGCAGGTTTGGCTCACCTAGTGAGTGGATTAGCCTGATTTTACAGATGGGTGATCTTCGTGATGGGGCCTACCATATTCATGGTACTGATGTCTTTGGATATAAATAGTTTAGATCATTTGAAGATAACCAAGATTCAAAGGCTAAGGTCCCCGCGTATCTGATTGAAATGCGTGGGTGATGCATTCAAGCAAGCCTTCATAAACAGTAACTTGGTTTATATGCCACATGCCCGTCGATGGGATCAAGGCCCTAGCTTAAATTAATACCAACAAAAGGTTCTCTACCGTAAAAATAATATCTTACTGAAACTAACATCAACAGAAATTGAGGTTTTATTATTTATTTATTTTGCTTTAATACACACACACACACACACACACACACACATTACTAAAGGCATCGAAAGGATTTCTAAATTGATCCGAAGATCCTTTCAATTTGTTAGGATCCATTTGTTCATTGTTAGGATCCATTCCTTGAACGAAAATAGATTTTGTGAAATCATATTGAATATTTTATGATATATGATATATTCTGTACCTTGCTTTGCTTTACTCCACCAATCTTCACTCTGCGCTAAGCCGACTTTTCGTCGTCGAATTATGTTGTTGATATATGTCATTAAATCTGTAATTCCTCAGTCTATTAAAGCCGGATTCGATGCCATCGAGTAGGCTTCGATGCCGTTAAAATTGGCTCGATGTCATCGAGTATTTTCCAAATTTCCTTCATTGGTTGCTCGATATATTGGTGTCATTTTTTGATAATATTGAGGAGTGTTCGATGACATTGAATGTCAGTCGATACCATTGAAGCTGGGTCGAGCAATCAAAGGTTTTTAGAAAATTCATGTTTTGTATTTGGACTGATTTGACGGTTTTTTTTCGATGTCATCGAAGTGGCTTCGATGTCATCGAAGGTTAAGTGTCGATGACATCGAACTATCTCGTGCAAATTTTCGCAGATCTGGCGGATCTGCGGATTTTGTTTCCGATTTTATTTGAGATTCTTCCCAAGGCTATATATATGAGTGTAAACGGAATTGGGAGGTATCCTGGGGTTTCTAATTCGTCAAGAGGGTTTCAAGGGTATAACAAGGGTAAGATTCGAGGTTGTTCGAATCAGGTAATCTCTTTCTCTTTGTAATTTTTGCTTTCATAGTAATTATCTGTTGCTTTGTACCATAGTTTTTTTTTCCCGCAAGGGCTTTTCCACCTTAAAATTGTTGTGTCCTTTTCGTGTTTTCTTAATGCGATTGGATTTCTCTCCTAGATTCATCTCCGTGTGCTTCCGCGGTCCCCCAACAAGTGGTATCAGAGCTATCGTTGAGGCGCAGGATTGAATCTGTAAGAAGAAGTATCAATGATTGAAAATTCGAAGTATGACATTGACAAGTACTTAGGCAAAAACAACTTTGAGTTATGAAAGATTAAGATGATTAGTCTATTAACTTAGCAAGGGCTAGATGAGGCTCTTGAGGAGCAACATGAGTCTATGAATGATGATGATTGGAAGACTCTAGATTAGAAGGCTAAATCCTCAATCCGATTGTGTCTAACGAATGAAGTTTTCTACGATGACATGAGGGAGAAAACCGCATTGGCGTTGTGGGCAAAATTAGAAGACCTTTATGCCAAGAATTCCCTTGAGAATCACCTACATGTGAAGCTGCATTGGTTCAACTTCAGGATGGCTGGGGGTGGAGATGTGAAGACACCTTGTGCACCGGTAACACGATCCTTAGTGTCGATACCATTATCTCATCCCTTCAGGGAAAAGCGATGAGAAAGAAGAACGGTAGCATTGGGGCCACTATCGATGCTCTGCTTATGAGCAGTAGAAATTTTGAACGGGAAACGAGATCCTTTAGATCAAGATCAAAATCCAAATCCAAGGGCAAGGGCAAGGATAAGTTAAAGTAGTGGAATTTGTCATGTCAGGGCACGGGAAGATAGATTGTACAAATCCTAAGTTAAAGAAACAAAACTTAGAAGTTTCTTCCAAGGAGGCCAACATTGCCACGTCTGATGAAGAGACAAATGAAGGTGATATGTTGTCAGTGTCTATGATCGGACACTTGTACGATGATCATAGAAACGAGTGGATTCTTGATACAGAGGCTTCATATCATATGACTCCTCATTAGAGTTGGTTCGCCAGTTACAGGGAGTGCGATGGTGGATAGGTATTTATGGGCAATGATAATGCATGTAACGTTGTGGCTGTTGGTATGGTGCACATCAAGATGCATGATGGGATGGAGCGTACCCTAACTGATGTCAAGTACGTTCCTGATATGAAGAAGAGTTTGATTTCTCTCGGTGCACTCGAGACAATAGGGTGCAAGTTCACCGGTCTTAATGGTGTCCTTAAAGTTTGAAAAGGGGCAGTCATGGTTATGAGAGAGCAAAGGCATAAAAATCTTTACAGATTGATCGGGAGCACTTCAGTAGCTGGAGTGACAGCGGTTGTTGTAGACTTCACGTCTGCACGTATGTGGCATGCTCGCCTAGGCCATATGAACGAGCGGGGAATGAAGGTACTTTCTGATCGTTATTTGATTTCGACTTCTAAGAATTCTGATTTAGATATATGCAGGCATTGTATATATGGTAAACAATATAGATTATCTTTTAAATCTGAAAAATATGTATATAAGGGAGTGTTTAATTATGTGTACTCTGATGAATGGGGGTCATCCATGTGGTTTCCGTTAGAGGGTCATCATGGTTTGTCACATTCATTGATGACTACTATCAAAAAGTTTGAGTTTATTTCATGAAAAATAAATCCGAAGTTTTCACCAAATTCAAACAATGGAAGGCCATATAATGAAAAAATAATCTTGGCAAAAAATAAAATTTTTAAGGATTAATAATGGCAGTGAATTTACTTTCATTGAGTTTAATGAATATTACAAATATAAAGGGACCATTAGGCACAACTATAACACCCGTACTTCCCAGTACTCGGATGTTACTTGATAAACTAAATTATGGAACCGCTCATCTTCATTCCAGCCTAAATTCGATGATTAGAAGTAATCTTCATATATGGATCAAGCCATCCACCCATTAGAATCCAAGGTGGTTCGTCATGTCATCAGATCCACATCCATCGGGCCCATGATACTTAATCCAGCTATCGATCATCTGTTGACAAGAATCAAACCATCAGACCATCGGGTCCACTATTTATTGGGACACAAAGCATCAAATACACCATCCTTCAAGTCCATAACACTCAATCTGCCAATCCACCATCTGATCATCACAATGGGACCACCTAATTATTGAATCAGTAGTTGGATTCTTATTAGGCAATCATTTGACAATTTAAAACAATTCAACAAATAGACCTTAAAATCGGCCATTAAATAACTATTAGTCCATATTACAAGCTCATCTAGCCACTAGATTGACCATCTAATCATCCATTATGGACCATGAAGCGTCTTGACCATCTGAACATTTTCTTGGGACTTTTGACCATTAGAGTTTGAATTGAAATCAATCCAACCATTGGACTAATATGAATAAATGGAATGAGATAAGGAAACACTTGGCATGGCCCACCTGATCTTTAATCAAAGGCTCCGGTTGGGCCTTCCAAAGGGAATGGACGGAGTAGATTTACAAAGTGCATCACTGTGGGCCCCACAACGATTGTGTGTGTGTGCATCAGAAGTGGTGCACTTGCAGCGCACCAGACCGAGAATCGGGTGAAACTTTGTTTGACCCGACGAAAGCTGAAAATGGGAAGAATTTCTTCCCTTTTTCCCTTTGATGTACAGTTTAAACGGGCAACGTCCATGTGTGGCCATTGTGGCCCACCATCATGATCATCTCGGATGATCTAAACCGTCCATCACGTTTAGGATGTGGCCTCGACCAAACCCTAAAAGGGTTCACATGTTACTTCACACGTGCATACACATAATTACAGGCACAAGGCGAGTTGCATGCAGCTACTCTTTCGGAAACGAAATTTCCATTTTTGTGAGGATGAGCTGTCAACCCAAGTGGAAATCTCTCCCTCCATCTCGTCCCTCCACCTCAATCAATCCTAACCCTCCATTCATTTTCCTTTTAGGGCTTCCACAGCTGTAGAATAACGGGATGAATCTTTTCATTTGGAGCGTTGGCTCAATCACATCCGTCAGTTTGTTTCTAGAAACTCTTCCAAGCCATCCGTAGTGTTCATTCTAGGGTGAGCAGCAATTCATCTTGCAGAGATAGGAAGCTCCGCGAGAAATTTCTCATTCGTGTGAGAATTTACACAGGGCCGAAAATACCATCACACACCACTTATATGGGAATGTTGTAATGAATGGTGGGTCCCACAATGATCATTGATCAAATCCACACCATCCATAGGCATTAGATCACCGGATCAGCCACTTGTTGGGAAACTGCCATTGTCGAGGAGGTCATCTTCTCCGTTTAATTGAAAACCCACCATTTGGTAATGGACCCAATCTTCTGATCAAAGCCATCCATCTGATGGACCATGATTCCAGAAGTGCATCCATAACCTCAGATCAAAACCATGTTAACATGAATCGATTACATTATCACAAAAATATCATGTTTTAAGCAACGAAAACTGTAACTAATCCCTTGATTAGTTACAGTCTGAATCCTCTAGAAGCTGACTAATACCAGCTTATTAAAGGATGCCTTTTAGGGCAACCTTTCCAAAAAAAAAAAAAGGAAAACCGAAAAGAGAAGGAAAAGCGCCATTTCTACCTCCCACGTTAGCTGACTGAAATCGAGTCGCGAGTCCGTCCGAGTTTATACGAGACGGGCGATTTTTATTGAGTCAAGTTGCTGGACATCAGCTGCAAAAAGAAAGAAGAAAGTAGGGAAAGAAGGACGAAGGAGAAAGAAGGTAGAAGAAGAAGGAAAAGAGAGAAAACGGAAGAGCTGCTGCCTTCTTGGCCGAGTTAGGTGTTCACCACCACAAGTATAGGGTTGCGATGTAGTAATAATCACGGTAAGACCGAAGTCGAATGCACATGGACTAAACCTTATACGTATTCTGAAAGTAACCAGAACTAGAACTAGAAGAAGATGTAATCTAAATCAGGAGAATTTAAGAGAATAACTGTAAACTACTAAACTAAAACTTGTAAAATTCAAAGGTGGGAAACTAGGGTTTCCAAGGATCCACTTGTAGAGATCAGGGAGATCTATGCTTAATTCATAAGCACAACTGGAATCAAAGTCTCATCTTCATCCAATTGGAAGATAATTCATTAAAATCCAAATATGAACTTCCTCTGATTTAGTTTTCAAGAGATGAGAGGTATGAGAATTAGAATTGATTCTATCACAAAATCATGCCCATGAGACAAAGCAAACAACAGAATTTAACCAATCCACAACTAATCTAAGAGAGTTATGAACGTTAGGAAGGATTCCATCATCCAACCATGTCCATGAGACGATGGTGAACAACGGGATTCCTAAGTTCACAATCCCTATAATGTAAAGAGCATACTCAAAGCTATCGCAGATCTATTGTAATTTAAGTCACAACAAACCATTAAAAACTAAACGTATCTCATAATCAACTAAAATCAAAGATAATTCAACTTAAAACATGAATCAAACCCGTAGAAAACATCCCATCACGCTACAAGCTTCACCTCTTAGTCATAGTTAAGAGGTTTAGCTCATCATAGACATGATGATCTAAGTCTCTTAAGAAACATTAAAGAAAGAACAAAAATGAAAGAGGGAAGAAAAACCAGACGATCGTCCACGCTCTCTCTCTCTCTCTCTCTCTCTCTCTCCTCTCTCTCTTTCTCTCTCTCTTCTCTTCTCTTCTCTTGCTCCTCCATGTCTTGGCTGCCTGATGATGGATCTCTCTCTTCTCTTGTCCTTTTTATAGATAAAGGAAGGTCGGATGGGAGGCTAGAGTCGGTGAAAGCTTTCGCAAAAGGAGTTACGTACTCCTCTTTCGCTGCAAAACTACGAACCCATTTGCACTCAACCTGCTTTTGGCATGGATAGACGATCTGTTGTGGCCATCTGATCCATTCATCCTTCTTGGTGATGGTTGGTGGCCCCCCTGGAAGTGGTTTGGATGGTCCATATTGTGGATTTGACTGTGATATGGGTCACACAACGTCCCACGTTAGCCGGTAGCGTCTGGACTACGTATTGCATATGATTTTGGATTTTGCATAACTGGTGGTGCCCACATTCCCCGTTCTTTGAGAAATCCACTCCGTCCATTCGATTCTTGACAAAATTTCAGTCGGGAATGGCCACTTTTGCTCGAGTTTGGTGTGGCCTATTGAATCTTTGCTTCTACTGTCCATTCCTGCGTTTGAATGAGATCTTCCTGTTGTGCATGCATGGCAGCATATAAATACCATGGGTTTGGTAGGCCCCACGCTCTGGAACGAATGGACGGTCCGGATCATCGAGATGGTCCACGGTGGTGGGCCACTACATGTCCCATCGTCCGTCCCTTGCGGACGCTTTGTAAACGGAGATGGGAGTCCGGTCAAACCGACTTTGACCAAAAGTCTGGTCCGGTGCACTGTTGGTATACATCCTCAGTGTACGCGCACTATTGAATGTAGGGTCCACTGTGATGTTCATGAGAAATTTGCATCGTCCATCTGCCTTCCCATCTAATTTGAGGGGTTGAGACCAAAATTGAAGCATATCCAAATATCAGGTGGGCCCCAAATTAGTGATTTATGGCTGATCTTGTCCTTTGGGCCACTTCCACAAAGATCCAACGTCTAATATTTTACGTGTACGGTTACTTTATGATCCTCAGGCCGAATATAAAGTTTCATGCCAACCGGATGGTGGGAACCCTGTGATCTTACATTCAGGATGAATTTCAGTCTTCCTTAATCACTTGGTTTTTTCGGATCTTTAGTGTGTGAATTCTTCAATCTCGGTCTCCTAAGATCCGTCCTTAGCCTTGGTGATTCTTGAGTAGCAAATCCATGCTTTTAGCACCCTTTTCAGTCCAAGCTCTTAAATTCACCTTGCAACAAAAACATGATTAAAAATAAGTGTTTAAGCATTATTATATATGTAAAACCAAGTAATAACTAGGTCTAATATGCAATATTTGACCCTCAACACAATCCCCAACAAACATTTTGCTAGTCCCGAGCAAAGTATGCGAAAATCAATCCGAGAACCACAGGATAAATTTTTATAAACTCAAGTGGCTTTTGAAAGGCAATCTAGATAATAGAATTCGAAGATACATCAATGTTGGGCATTCCCTTCTCCTAACTCAAGCGCACGGTAAACTTCATGGCCATGTTCAAAGTATTAATCCATCGATTAGAACAATTCTAAACATTGAGTTCCATGGGTGTATAATGCAACCTCGACTTATCACAATTAAAGGTCCAATTCTCAATTTGCATGATATCATTGGTAACCAAAAGAAGCATTCCGGATAACCCAACCTAAACCAAAACTTGCCTTAAAGTTCAGCCTTTTTATTCTTTTAGCTTTTGATTTTTCCATCAATGGCTTCACGCTATGTCAACCTTTTTAAAGATCTTTAACAGGTAGTCGTTTTCGATGACAACTATTTTTTTAAGCTAGATATTCTTCCCCTTTTTTTTGTTTTTTTTTTTTTCAAAGAACATGATGGACAAATTCCCCGGGTTGGTTCCTTCCATGCTTAGTGATAACCAAGTTATCCCTTCAATATCGAACTGAAACCTTAATGTGTAAGCTAGATGTGACATGTGAACTCATAACTCAAATAATGTTTAAAACTTCTAATCATGGAGTAATAATCCAAACTTAACTATAAAGTTTAACAGGTAACTGAATCCAAGAGTCATAAATCACCAACATTAAGTATCTTATACTTCTAAATCAAGAATATCCTTCGAAATCACTCGAATTCACAAAATTTTCAGAAAAAATTTAATTTTTTTTCACAATTTCTTGCTCAAGACTGAGAAAACACTGATTAGGTAACCTAACCTAATATCCCATCCCCAACCTAAAATCGATATTGTCCTCATTGTAAAAGATTTAAGCATACAATGCACATGAGACAACGAAGATAAAGGAGAAGTGATGGAAAGGTAGTACCTGACGAGGAGACTGTATGGCTTTTTCCAAAGAGATCTCAGCGTGAAGGTGGGTCAGCACAAGAGTTAAAACCAACAAAAAGCAACTATTCTAAAACAATTGGAAAGCAAACTATCCTAACAGAAAAAAGTTGACTATCCTAGAATGACAAAAAGCAAACTACCCTAGTCCTATGAAAGCAGTAAACCTACGTATACCTCTATCGAACTAGGAGATCAATCCTGGTACATACGATCATTCAGAGGTATGGACATGTCCTCTGAATCAAATTTATCAAAAAATGACTTTAATCGATGTCCATTTACTTTAAAATCATTACCATTGTTTGAATTCTGAATCTCGACAGCCCCATGAAGATAAACATTGATAACAGTGAAAGGGTCGATCAAACGAGATCGAAGCTTACCCGGAAAGATATGTAACCGAGAATTATACAAAAGGACTTTCTGACCTGGCGTGAATGATTTTCGAAGAATGTGTTGGTCATGAAACACCTTCATCCTGTCCTTGTAAATTCTCGAGTTCTCGTACACATCGTTCCGGATTTCTTCGAGTTCATTCAATTGTAGTTTATGTAGTGAGCCAGCGTTGTCCAGATTGAAATTCAAATTTTTGATTACCCAGTAGGCTCTATGTTCCAACTCCACAGGCAAGTGACAAGCCTTCCCATAGATAAGTGTCACGCCCCAGAGTCGGTGATCAGACTCACAAGGAACTCGATAGCCGGTTCCGACCGTAACAGCCTCTGTAACACCCCCATTCTCAGCTCCTGGGACAGGATTCTGATCTAGGGATCCTACAAGGAGGATTTCCATATCACAATTCCAATCCAATAGAGCATACCCAAGATCATAGTAAGTAAATATCAGAAATAAACCCAGGAACACACTGCAAAATCCACTAAGAATTTAAACTTTACATGTACAAGGTTCAAAAGGAAATATATAAAGAGGGAAGGAAAGGTCTGCAATAGGTCCTCAGCTCGCACCAATCCAAATCCACAGCTCCTCCGCTACTGCGCTGACCTAGGATCTCCTGCACGCATCAATCGTGCATAAGCTTATAGAAAGCTTGGAGGGTGGTGAAAGTGTGTGACAATGGTGCTCAGAAGAAGATAAGGGAGGATGCAGAAGGAAACATGAATGATACCAATACCACTAGCCATACCGAGGCCAAGCTATGAATGCGGTAAGCCATACCAAGGCTATGTAATGCAATACATGAGTACTATATGCCATACCATGGCGATGCAATATAAGGCTTATACAGCCGATGCAAATGAAATGTGAAGTGATGTCAGTCCTCATAACTAATCCATATATCAGGTACAATTCCATCATAAGGAATCCACCGGGGTCAAATACACTGTAGGATGACTACTGCTTTACCGACCCGCATAGTCAAATGAGCGTAGGAGACCTCACTACCTGCACGTGGACAGCCAATCACCAGCGAGGTTCGATGGTGGTGGACCCACTCACGAGCTGGTCAGACTCAGCCTAGTAATGCCCACTCACTCAGGCGGATAAGGCCACATATCATCTCAACCGACTACACGATAGTGGGAGATGCGGCCTAACGGTGTAAGGTACTCAGGTGCTCATAATTTTCACTCGGTCACGGTGTTGAGGCATCTTCTAGGTACCTTGAAGGTTTAGGGGCTTTTACCTAGGGATATCCTACGCACCTCAAATGCTCAATAATATATTTCTGGTGTCCACATACAACCATCCACGAATATACCTGTGGAGATAAGACCTTGGTGAAGCAAGGGCGATAAAATCCATGAGATGCGATGCCAGATACATGAATCATGCATATTAATCATACACCAGCTCCAAGCACTCAATGTGCACGAGAGGGGAAAACTCCATCCCTCTATCATACCAACCCAATGACCCCACACTAATGCAATCCAACCACACAATGATGCATATGGGTCATGAGGGTGAAATAGGTGCACCATATGGTGATGATGATGTGGAATACACTCCTCCTTCCTAAGGAGGGATCAAGTTTAGGCACTTAGATAGATCCTCTAAGGAGACATCCTCTAGTGGGGCCCCAATAGTTTGGGTTAGCCCACAAAGCTAAGGAGAACAAGACATAAGCCTGAAAGGATGAACGGTCCTAGCAAGGGTCTATGGTAGACTTTTAACCACCTATAGAGAACCCATGGGCCTACCGTAGGATCACCAAGGAGGACATCCAACCTCAACTGGTTCCAAGAGGTAGAGTGCCCAAAATCAAGGCCCACGACCTTTACCAATACATAGGCCTAGTGGGCAATCATACAAAGCTCAATTCATAGGCTATATTGTGGGCCCATAAGCAAGGTTTGGGCCCAATCATAAAGGTCATAAACTCACATATTGTGGTGGGCCTGATGGGCAGCCCGTTATTCCAACCATATGGCAAATCCTTAAGCTTAAATCAAGTGAATCGGGCCTTACAACTTGGCCCAAGTACAAGGTTAATTTAGTGGGCAGCCAAAGGCCCAACTACTTGTGTAATTTGGCCCACAAACCTATCATAATAATATAGTAAATATAGGCCCAACGGTCCAATGGGCCTATTAAGAAAGTTCTAGCCCAATAAGGCCTAAAAAGTCCAACAATTAGCTAAAAATATGGATCCAATAAAACCCAACTGGGGTGGGCCTCAAATGTGCATTAATTAAGCTCAAAGCATGATAAGAAATAGGGAAAGATGTGTGTATAAATATCCCCAAATCTGGTGGGCCATGCTTCCCCGAAACGTACAATTATGGGCAGCAACTTTGGGCCTATTGCTGAAATTCCAGCAATAATGTAATTTATATAAATATTTTGTTCCCTGGTAACCCACACATGTCACAGTGGGTCCCACCAGATAGGAGGAGTGCATATAACAAATACATCAAATGGGCCAGCTGTTGGACTGGACGTCCAGCAGCAACCCAATAGGGTTGGGCGTCCCAGCTTGGACGGCTACCCTTAAAATCATCAAAGTGGGCCCCACATGTGGACGTCCTACTGGGAAGTGGGCCAGGCTATGGAGGGACGACATGGATAAAACCATACATTAAGGTGGGCCGAAAGAGGGTGGACGGCTAGCCCATGGCTGGATGCCAATACAGCTGGGACGTCTAGCTATGGCTGCCAGTCCAGCAGCAACCCCTATTTGGGTGGAAAAAAATGGTGGCCCACACCCCCAAGATAGGTCCCAACATGATGGGCTAATTAGGAAGCCACAAACCCAAGCACAACATGAAGAAAACACATGGACAACAAGGTAGGAATTAAAAGTTTTGCTGCATAAACATCATTGTCCACACCAATGTACACCCATAAAAGTGGGCCCAAACTTGTCTAAGAGGGGATAGATGAGTAGTTAATAATTTTTATGAAAAATACAGTAAGGTGGGGTCCACAAAAGTGGCCCACCACACGAAGAATCAAGCTGATATTAGTGTTTCCCTTCATTCATTAAGGTTGGACGGTCCAGCAAGGTGGACTGTCCACCCCTATGGGCCTGCCCTTTTAGGTGTATTTGGAAAGTCAGCTGGAGGTAGGGTTTATCATACTTCAAGGTGGGGTCCACTCCTCTATGGGACACCCCACATCAGGAAGAAAAAGAATGAAAATCATGGACCAATCCCATGCTAAACATCAACTACAACAGTCCATGCAAACAATCACACCCACACATCTTCATTAATACAAATTACAACATGGAGCTAGCACATGCATGTCCTTTAATCAAAATGGATGGTTGGGATACCATTCCCACCATGATGATAAGGTCTAGATGACACACATGCTATGAAATTAGAGGAAACCACCATGATGGGGTCCATAGAGGAAAACCCCATGCATGGGACATGCATGCATAAGGTAGGCCTTTTGGCCACTCCTATGGGAATGTGTGGGATCTCCACCATTGATTGGTGGGTCCTACACTTCCCTCATGAAAGAAATAAGAGATCTAAGCTATGGAAAAGAAATTCTACATTCTAGAGGAACACCCACTCTTGATCTCCACCAAAACTCCAACTCTAGTCTTCTAATGCTCCAAGGATGCAAGATTAATGGTTAAGATGAGATTGGGATGGATGGATTGAGGGAAAATGGAGAAGGGGGCTGGAATATGAGAGGATGATGGGGATGACCCACCCTCTTGCTAGGGAGAGAATGAAAAGAGAGAAGGGAGAAATGAGAGGGAGAGGAGAGAGAGGGGTGTTGTAGTAAAGTGATCATTACAAATGGCTTGGGAAGAAAAACCATTATGGTTTCTCTATGGAAGAGTTGCATGGGGCAGAGAAACTCATCATAGGCTAGGAAAAGAAGAGCTAAATGGGGGCTATAGGGTAGGGATGAGTGGTGTTAGAGATGTGGGTGGTGTGGGAGATGAAAATTTAGGTGGTGTGGGTAGTGTGCGTTGAAAATTGAGCAAATGGGATGGTCCACATTAGAAAACATGCTCTCTACACTAAGTAGGCCACATGATCATGATCAAAGGGCTAGAAATGAAATGCCTACAACTTAAGATCTACACATCGGATGGGTGCATGGGACGTGGCATCGGAACTGCAACGACGATGGGAACACGATGGCATAGGTCAATCCGGGTCCGGTCAATGTGTCACGCCCCAAACTCAGAAAATGGGCTCACAAAATTCCCGATTGCCGAATCCAGCACCGACAGCCTCCGTAGTGCCTCATTCTCGGATCCCGACACTCACATGCCAGATTCCGATCCTGGGATCCTACAAGGAGGATTTTCAATATGATTTTTTTTTTGTAATGGAGCATAACTACAAGCATAACCAAGTCACAAAACAACAACACTACATATCCACTATATCAAAAACTTTAAGTACAATGCGGAAAGGGAAATACAAGGTGATCAAAAGCTCTAAAATAGTCAGATTCACACTCCTGCCTCAGCGCTGCTGCTGTTCAACGCTACCTGCACGCAACGGTCGTGCATAAGCTTACAAAAGCTTAGAGGGTGTTGTAAGTGTGTGCGAATGGCAAGTGCCAAGTATATAAACCAGAGTAATGCGGAAGTATGCGTTTAAGTCCATGAATGCTATCAACTATACCAAAACTATGTGATGCAAGACATGAATGCTATCGGCTATACCAAGACCATGCGATGTGAGGCCTAGGTAGCCAAATATCATATGCAAGATGCAAAACAAGCATGTCAGTCCTCATCAAGTACACATATCAGTACAGTTCCTCTGTAGATATCACTGGGGTTTAATACACTTCACACTGATTGCCTCCTCCCTAGCTGCACAGCCAAGCAAGTGGAATAGACCACACTATCCACCTGACTAGCAGTCTGTCAATACCTACTCGGCTCGTCGATAGCGGACTCATTTGTGAGTTGGTCAAACTCAGCCTAGCTTATAGTCCCCTCACTCGGGTGGATAAGGTCACACCCCCTTCCAACCGACTACGACACAGTGGGAGACGCGGTCTACTGGTATTCGGCACTCGGGCGCTCGTGTATCTACTCGGTCTAGACGTTAGAGCATCCCTTGGTATCAAAAAGGTTCTGGGATTTTTACCCAAAGACATCCTAAGTGCCCATAAAGCTAGAGCCAATATTTCTGGTATCCGATACGACCATCCACGATGTGCTTATGGAGGCCACGACCCTGATGTCGCTAGGGCATGTAATGATCAAGACATACAAATGCAAGATGCATGAAGCACACTTATCTAGTCATGCAACAATCTTGCACATACCACGCGCTCATGTGGGTAACTCCTATCAACGAGTCCCATAATGATCTGTCCAATGGCATATGCAATGATTAGTCACTACTCATATCATGCATACATATGATGCGTATGGGCATGAGTCATGAAATTACACTAAGCATGTTATAAGGTGATGAACTATCCTCACAATGAAGGTGGGCTTAGATGGCTTACGCACAGCAAGTATGGGCCTATCAATGGGCCCTAGGTAAATTTATAATGCGGACATTAAACTAACATTATTCTTACAATGTGGATGTCAAACCAACATTGCTCCCAAGGCATGGCCCGCCATAAAATATTATTACACAAACCATGGAGGAATCTCACATTGCAATGGACCCTAAGGACATCCCGTTGGGCCTCGACCCATGGGCTTTAGATACATCAAATGGGCTGCATCCTATGGGCCTTATTTAAATCAAGTGGGCAGCACCAATGGGCCTTATGTACATTGCAATGGGCCATAACCCATGGGCCTCGAATACATCACAATGGGCCTCATAACATGGTCCTTACATTCATATCAAGGTGGGCCTCAACAACGGCCCCATACACATCAAGGTGGGCCTCACCAATGGGCCTCATACACATCAAGGCGGACCTTATAGATGGGCCACCAAATACATCGAAGTGGATCTCGCAGATGATCATATCACAGAGTGGCCCGCCGTGATGTGTTTGAGATCCAACCAATTCACAAGTTAACATAGAGCTAGATGAAGTGAAAACAAAATATAAGCTTAATTGGAAGCTACTGTGGCTCCTAAGAAGTTTGAATGGTGGAGGTCACTGTCCACATCGATGGTGGGGTCCACTTGAACTTTTAGATCTAACTCATTCTTAATCTCAAGCCCTAAAATGCACTTTCAAAATGGTTGGACGGCTTGGATCCAACACATGCATCATGGTGGGTCCCATAGGGATAGACGACATGGACAAAGCATACCCCATGGTGGGTCCCCTGCCATCCAGCAGCCCAGCCAAAGTGGCTGGACAGCATAGATAAAACACATACATATAGGTGGGTTCCACCGTCCACAGCAGTGGACGGTGTGAATAAAACACATATCACTGTGGGTCCCACGTGGGGCCCACCATAATGTTTATAAGCCATCCAACCATTGATAAGGTCACATGACCTGAATGAAAGGGAAAAAAACAAATTTCATGTTAATCCAAAACTTCTGTGTCAATCCAAAAGGGTTTCTAGGGCAGACGTTCAACATCACTATTTCCTGTGATGTGGGCCACCTAAGTAACGTATATGGCTGATTTTTGGGGATGGCCCACGGCCCTAAGGGGCCCACAAAATGGACGGTGCTGATGCACGACACACACCACAGTGGGGCCCACGGCTGGGACCGTGGGTCCCTGCTCGTCTGCTCGCCAGTGCAACAGGCGCTGCCTGCGCCTTGACAGCAGCAGCGTTAGGTGCTGCATGTTTTTATTAATTTTTTTTCCTGTGGTTTTTCACAGGTGGGGCCCGCATCAAGGAAATCCGACCCCACCATTGATCCTCATATCTCAAGATAAGCCGAACGAGCCCAATATTCATTATATTTTGGGGTACAGAAACGTTAGGGTGAATTTCAACAGTAAAGCCACTGTTTGCTATGCTATGGCCCGCCCGAAAGTCGGATTGGCCCTATTTTTCCGTTCAATGCCTAAAATGGTATGGGGAAAAGGATGGACGGTGTGGATTGAATTTATACATCGAGGTGGGGCCTACATGGATAGCCCTTCCTGAAACCATTTTTTTTTGCTGCAGTCAGTACACCCACCATCTGTTCACATTTCACTGCACGTCCAGCATCCATGGACGCTGGACGGTGTGAATGCAACTCATCCACGTGGGTCCCACATGGACGTGGTCCACTTGGATCAATATGATATTTGTGATTTCCCATCATCAAAGGGGTAGGGCCCACATAGCTTGGACGGCCGTGGGGTCCATTTAATGGACGGTTTGGAGCATCACATACACTCAATAGGTGGCCACAAAATAAAGGAAGAAAAGAGAGAGAGAGAGAGAGAGAGAGAGAGAGAGAGAGAGAGAGAGAGAGAGAGAGAGAGAGAGAGAGAGAGAGGGACATGTGATGATGGAGGGACCCCGGCACTATGGGCCCTCCGTTCCATACATTCAATCATACATTAAGTGGGTCCCAATACATGTGGGCCCACCAAATCAAAAATCAATGGTGGAGATTTCTTCTCCACCAAAATGAAAGGTCTATATGACCTATCCATGCAAGAAAGTAAACATCATGATGGGGTCCATGGAGAATGGCCCCATCATGAAATGATCATGAGGATCAAGGTGAGCCATCGGCCACATCTTAGGGTCCAAAGTGAGATCAATACCATCAATTAGTCGGCCTCACTTGGCCCATCATAAAAATATGAAGACTAGCCTATAGAAGCACCCACCGTTCGATCTTCTCGGTCCGTTTGAACGTCGGTTTCCTTGTGCTTCACTTTGATGGAGGGTGATGAGGTATGAAAGGCTAGGATAAAGGATTTGGGATGGAAAGTGGGCCACACAAAATCACTTTTCTCTCTTAGAATGCATGGACATGTATCTCTCTTGCTTGCTTGTGAAATGTGATGAGAAATGAGAGAGAGAGAGGGTTGTAAGGGAGAGAGAGTGATGGATGTGAGTGATGGGTGAGGTGATGGTGTACTTGACATGAGAGTTGACTTGGTGGTTGCTTGACTTATGCAGAAAGGAAGCATGGGTGTATGTACTTGACATGAGGTGATTGATTGATTGATTGATTTGAGTGATTAATTGATGGGACATGTTGTAGAGATTCTCTAGAGATTGTAAACGTGCGGTGTTTTCTTCGAAATAAACGCCGGACCATATCTCCCTGTCAGGGTATCGGATCGGTATGCAAGACGCGGCGTTGGAACCGCGGCTACGGTGCGGTCGCAAGATACAAATATCGGATTAAGCTGACTTAAATCTATAGGATATGATTTAGGGTCGCGTGTAAATATTGATTATAGGTCACAGATTGCTGGACTTCGATAGGAAGGATCGGGGGAGTCAATGGAACAATACGGACTAGGATACGGGTCTTACACAACGTGACCAGACTTGAGGATGACCGCAAACACTATCCGAGGGTCGCAGGTCACCGGAATTCGACTGATAGCATCGCGGGACTAAGAAAAATGAAATGCACATACACACACACCCACTCGGGTCGGGTCGGGTCGGGTCAGGTCGGGCTGCTACAGAGGCTGTTACGGCCGGAACCGGCTATCGGGTTCCTTGTGAGTCTGGGGCATGGCAACAAGTCTAAAGGAAGACATTCCAATAGGAGTTTTAAATGCGGTACGGTAAGCCCACAAGGCATTAGTCAATTGGATTGACCTATCTTTATAGTCAGGGTTAACCGTTTTTTGTAAAATGTGTTTAATTTTTCTATTGAAAATCTCAGCATGCCCACTTGTTTGTCGGTGGTATAGAGTGCTCACCTTATGAGAAATACCATATTTCTTCATTAAATTCTTGAATGGTCTATTACAAAAATGTGAGCCCCCATCACTAATGATGACTTAAGGCGTTCCGAACCGGGAAAGGATATTTTCTTTTAAGAATTTACTAACCGTTCGATGGTCATTGTTCTGGCAAAGAATCGCTTCGACCCATTTAGTGACATAGTTTACAGTGAGCAAAATATATAGATTTCCAAATGATTGGGGAAATGGTCTCATCAAATCAATGCCCCAACAATCAAATGCTTCTATGATAAGGATGAGGCTTAAGGGCATCATATTTCGATGGGACAATGCTCCTAATTTCTGACAACACTCATAGGCTTTGCACAACTCATGAGTATCCTTGAACATAGTGGGCCAGTAAAAGCCACACTGCAGAATCTTGGCCGTGGTCTCTTTAGCAAAAAAGTGACCACCACAGGCCTGTGAGTGACAGAAGGAGATGACAATCTGATGCTCATCGGCTGGCACACATCTCCTTAAGATTTGATCTGGGCAATATTTAAACAAATACGGATCATCCCAAAATAATTTGCACACCTCGGTGAAAAATTTCTTCTTATCTTGCGTAGTCCAATGTCGGTGTGAAACCTGTGGTAAGATAATTAGCAATATCAGCCAACCAATGTGAATGGGAGACTTTAAACAATTGTTCGTCAGGGAACATGTCATTGATATGTGTCGTCTTAAGGGACTCAGAGAGATTAAGGCGAGAAAGATGATCAGCCACTATGTTCTCTACTCCCTTTTTATCTTTTATTTCTAAATCAAATTTTTGGAGTAGGAGGATCCATCTTATTAGGAGGGGCTTAGCATCATTCTTAGAAAGAAGATACTTGAGCGCCGAATGATCTGTGTAAATGATGATCTTGGATTTGATTAAGTAGGACCTAAATTTCTCCAAAGCGAACACTACGGCTAAGAGTTCATTTTTTGTAGTCGAGTAGTTCAGGGAGATCTATGCTTGATTCATAAACACAACTGGAATCAGCCCCATCTTCATCCAATTGGAAGATAATTCATTAAAATCCAAATCTGAACTTCCTTTGATTTAGTTTTCAAGAAATGAGAGGTATGGGAATTAGAATTGATTCCATCACAAAGCCATGCCCATGAGACAAAGCAAACAACAAAATTTAACCAATCCACAACCAATTTAAGAGAGTTATGAATGTTAGGAAGGATTCCATCATTCAACCATGCCCATGAGATGATGGTGAACAACGGGATTCCTAAGTTCACAATCCCTATAATACAAAAGAGCATACACATAGCTATCGCAAATCTATTGTAATTTAAGTCACAACAAACCATTAAAAACTAAAAATATCTCTTATAATCAACTAAAATCAAAGATAATTCAACCTAAACATGAATCAAACCCGTAGAAAACATCCCATCATGCTACAAGCTTCACCTCTTAGCCATAGCTAAGAGGTTTAGCTCATCATAGACATGATGATCTAAGTCCCTTAAGAAACATTAAGGAAAAAACAAAAACGAAAGAGGGAAGAAAAACCAACCGATCGTCCTCTCTCTCTCTCTCTCTCTCCCTCTCTCTTCTCTTGCTCCTTCACGTCTTGGTTGCCTGATGATGGATCTCTCTCTTCTCTTCTAATTTTAATAGATAAAGGAAGGTCGACTGGGAGGCTGGACTCGGTGAAAGCTTTCGCAAAAGGAGTTACGTACTCCTCTTTCGCAACAAAACTGCGAAACCCATTTGCACTCGACATGCTTTTAACATGGATAGACGATCTGTTGTGGCCATCTATCCATTCATCCTCCTTGGTGATGGTCGGTTGCCCCCCTGGAAGTGGTTTGGACGATCTAGATTGTGGATCCGACTGTGATCTGGGTCACACAACGGCCCACGTTAGCTAGCAGCGTCCGGACTGCGTATTGCAAGCGATTTTGGATTTTTTGTAACTAGTGGGGCCCACATTCCCTGTTCTTTAAGAAATCCACTCCGTCCATTGGATGCCTGACGAAATTTCATTCTGGAATGGCCACTTTTGCTCGAGTTTGGTGCGACCCATTGAATATTTGCTTCTATTGTCCATTCCTGCGTTTGAATGTGATATGGCTGTGTGTGCATGCATGGTAACATATAGACACCATGAGTTTTGTTGGCCCCACTCTCTGGATCGAATGGACGGTCCGTATCATCAAGATGGTCCATGGTGGTGGGCCACTACAAGTCCCAGCGTACATCCCTTGCGGACGCTGTGTAAACAGAGATGGGAGTCGGGTCAAACCGACTTTGACCAGAAGTCTGGTTTGGTGCATGGCTGGTATGCATCCTCAGTGTACATGCACTATTGAATGTGGGGTCCACTGTGATGTTCATGAGAAATCTGCACCGTCCATTTGCCTTCCCATCTAATTTGAGGGTTGACACCAAAATTGAAGCATATCCAGATGTCAGGTGGTACCTAAATCAGTGATTTATGACTCATCTTGTCCATTGGGCCACTTCCACAAAGATCCAACGGCTGAAATTTTACGTGTATGGTTACTTTATGATCCTCGGGCCAAAAATAAAATTTCATGCCAACAGGATGGTAGGACTATGATCTTGCATTCAGGATGATTTTCAAGCTTCCTTTTCTTCAATCACTTGGTTTTCTCGGATCTTTGGCATATGAATTGTTCAATCTCGGTCTCCTAAGATCTGTCCCTTGCCTTGGTGATTCTTGAGCATTAAATCCTTTCTTTTAGTACCCTTTTCAGTCCAAGCTCTTAAATTCACCTTGCAACAAAAATATAATTAAAATAGAACGTTTAAGCATTATCATGTACGTAAAACCAAGTAATAACTGGGTCTAATATGCAATATTTGACCTTCAACATCAGGGTCGTTGTTGTGGTGCCGCACCAAGGCTAGACTGAGTTCGGTCCGAGATGGGTGCAGATCCGGCTTGAATTCGGACCTCACAGAAAGTTTAAAGAAAGAGAGAGAGAGAGAGAGAGAGAGAGAGAGAGAGAGAGAGAGAGAGAGAGAGAGAGAGAGAGAGAGAGAGAAGGAGAAGGTAGCAAGGGAGAGATCAGGCCCGAGTCATCTTCCAAGCTACTGGATTTGGTCAGGTTCCTCCAAGTCGATCGATCCCAGTTTGAGTTGAGTTGCAGGTCTAGTCACGAGAGAGTTAGGAGCTGAGTTTGATCACTATCGAGTCAGGCTCAAACCATTAAGAGGATAGAAATTCACCGAGTTGTGGTGGGTTTTTATTTTGCCCAGCTTTGACTCATTACTGACTGAGTCTGTCTCGCTGCCAAGTCACGATCTCATTGGGATCTGGTCGAGAGCTGAGTCAAGGCCCATTGGTTAAAGAAGTTCACGGAGTAAGAGTTCATTAGAGGTAATTTCTCCCATCTCTTATGAGTGGGACAGGAACTGAACACAATTAGCTACGCTGAGTCGACTCGGTCGAGTTTGACTCAGTTGTCTGCTAACTTCAGCCAATTTCGACTTAGTATTAAAACCTTCTTGTTCCAGCAGACTTGACTTTGGGTTGTGTTCAGTCCAAGCACTGTAGTAGATTCAATTTTTTTTTAAAGAATCCTGAACTGGAATCGAGTTGGATCGAAACATAGACGAGTTAAAATTAACACTCAACATGAAGTATTTCCTTTTATTTCTCAAAAGTTTTTTGTCACGCCCCAAACTCGGAAAACGGGCTCACAAAATTCCCGATCTCCGAATCCGGCCCCGACAGCCTCCGTAGTGCCCCATTCTCGGATCCTGACACTCATATGCCAGATTCCGATCCTGGGATCCTATAAGGAGGATTTTCAGTATGAAGTTTTTATTTTTTTTATGGAGCATAACCACAAGCATAACCAAGTCACAAAACAATATCACCACATATCCACTATATCAAAAACTTTGAGTATAATATGGAAAGGGAAATACAGGGTGATCAAAGAACTCCAAAATAATTCGATACGCACTCCTGCCTCAGCGCTACTACGATCCAACGACACCTGCACGTAACAGTCGTGCATAAGCTTACAAAAGCTTAGAGGGTAGTGTAAGTGTGTGCGCAAGGCAAGTGCCAAGTATATAATATCAGAGTAATGCAGAAATATGCGGGTGAGTCCATGAATACTATCAGTCGTACTAAGGCTATGTGATGTAAGGCATGAATGTTATCGGCCATACCAAGGCCATGCGATGCGAGACTTATGTAGCCAAATGTCATATGCGAGATGCAAAGCAAGCATGTCAGTCCTCATCAAGTACACATATCAGAAGAGTTTCTCTCTAGGATATCACCAGGGTCTAATACACTTCACACTGACTGCTGCCTCCCTAGCCGCACAGCCCAGTAAGTGGAATAGACCACACTATCCGCCTAGCCAGTAGTCTGTTAATACCTACCTGACTCATCGATAGTAGACTCATTTGTTAGCTGGTCAAATTCGGCCTAGTTTACAACTCCCTCACACGGGTGGATAATGCCACACCCCCTTCCAACCGACCGCGACACACTGGGAGACGCGACCTACTGGTATTCAGTACGACATAGTGGGAGCATCTCCTGGTACCAAAAAGGTTATGAGACTTTCACCCAAGGACATCTTAAGTGCCCACAGTGCTAGAACCAATTATTTTCGGTATCCGATATGGTCATCCACGATGTGCCCGTGGAGCCATGACCCTGATGTCACTAGGGCGTACAATGATCATAGCACACAAATGCGAGATGCATGAGTTACACCGTCAGTCATGCAGAAATCTTGCGCGTACCATGCACTCATGTGGGTAACTCATATTAGTGAGTCCCATAAATAATCTGCCCAATGGCATATGCTATGATCAGTCACTACTCATATCAAGCATACATATGATGTGTCTGACATGAGTCATGGAATTATACTAAGCATGTTATAAAGTAATGAACTATCCTTACAACGGAGATGGGCCTAGACGGTCTACGCACAACTAATATGGGCCTATCAATGGGCCCTAGGGAAAGTTATAATGCGGACATTTAACCAACATTATCCTTACAATGTGGACATCAAACCATCATTGCTCCCAAGGCATAGTCCGTCATAAAGGTCATCACATAAACCACGGTGGAATCACATTACAATGGGCCTTATGTACATATATCTCATTAGGCCTCAACCCATGGGCCTTAAATACATCAAATGGCCGCATCATGGGCTTCATATATATCAAGTGGGCCATATCAATGGGTCTTATACACATCAAGGTGGGCCTCAACAACTGGCCTCATATATATCAAGGTAGGCCTCAACGACGGGCCTCATATATATCAAGGTGGGCCTCAACGACCGGCCTCATATATATTAAGGTGGGCCTAATCATATGGGCCTCATACATACCCAAAAGAGTCATATTGAAGGATCATTTGGACCATACCACAAATAGCAACGGAGATAATAATTTTCATGGTTAAATAAACCACAGGGCCCACTATAAAGTTTATTTGCCAACCAATCTAATCATAAGGTCATAAAGACCTGGATTAAGAGGGAAAACAAATTCCCTATTAATCCAGAACTTCTGTGACCCAAATGGGTTTCAATGATAGACGTTCAATCCTCTACTATTTCTATGGTGTGGTCCACCTGATCAATGGATGATCACGTCACGGTGTGGGCCGCCGTAATGTATTTGAGATCCAACCAATTCATAAGTTAACATAGTGATAGATGAAGTGAAAACAAATATCGGCTTTATTGGAAACTACTATGGCCCTTAGAAGATTAAACGGTGGATGTCACTGTCCACATTGATGGTGGGTCCACCTGATCCTAGATCTGTCTTATTTTTAGTCTCAAGCTTTAAAATGAACTTTCAAAATGGTTGGACGGTTTGGATGCAACACATGCATCATGGTGGGTCCCATAGGGATGGACGACATAGATAAATCACATAGCTCATGGTGGGGTCCACACATGAGGAATACAATACATACATCAGTGGATCTCACGTGGGCCCCACCGTAACATTTATCTGCCATCCAATCTATTAATAAGGTCACACTGACCTAGATGAGGAGGAAAAACAAATTTCATAAGGATCCAAAACTTCTGTGACACCCAAAAGGGTTTCAATGGCAGACACTCAATCATCACTATTTCCTGTGACGTGGGCCACCTGAGTTATGTATACGGCTGATATTTGGGGGCACCCCATATATAAAGGGGACCCATCAAATGCACGGTATTGATGTGCAACACACATCATGGTGGGGCCCACGGTTGGGACCCAACGGTCCCTGCCTGTTCACGCCAAGCGCAGCAGGATGCTGCGTGGCCTCTGGACAGCAGCAGCGCCTACTGCACCCACACCCTTTTTTTATTATTTTTCATGGTTTTTCCTATGTGGGGCCCGCATCAGTAAAATCCAACCCAATCATTGGTTTCTATGGCTGAAGACAGACCCATCAAGCCTAATATTCGATGTGTTTTGGTGTATAGAAACATCAGGGTGGATTTCAATGGTAAAAACACTATTTTCTATCCTATGGCCCACCAGATACTCAGATTGGCCTCATTTTTCGGCTCAACGCCTAAAATGAGTAGAGGAATGGGATGGACGGCGTCGATTGAAAGTGCCCTGGTTTGTCAATTACCGTGAGTATTGAGTCAGTCAGACTGCGGAGCCTCATAGGAAGATCATTTCAAGCGTCTATCTCATCTGAATGTGTGCAAGCTCGTCACAGGTAAATCTAGCCTCATATCCCTTGTCCCAAAACACCAGGTATATAAAACCCTTAAAAAAAACTAGAACATCATAGGGTTTTTAAGTTAAGAAAACTTTTTTCAAAATAGGAAAATTCTCTAAGTTTTCTTGCATTGTCGATTTTATTGATACACATCTCGATATGATCGACCTGCGCTGTCGATGTCCTCGATACCTAAACGATATCATCAGAATGAGGACAAAAGTTTCCAGCAATCACATGAACATCTGAACGGATTTATTGATGTATCGATATACCTATCGATATCATCGATATTTGAATCTCGAGCCTATCGAAGGTGATTCGATAATATCGACAGAGCAGATCTCTGACCCCCCTGTTTTTTCTTAAGAATATCATATATGCATCGATATATCGAAGCCTCCTCGATATCATCAAAGTTCAAATCTCGATGATATCGGAAGGCTCTCGATGATATCGGTCTTGGGCATCAAGTTCTTCCAGTAAAATATTTCATGTTGGTTTATCTATGATCGGGGGTCTCTCGATAGAATTGATATTCAAATATCGATAATATCAGTAAAGTCTCGATTGCATCGAACATGGACATAAACTGTCCAGCAAGCTTAAAGAAAAATTCATTAGATTTATCGATGCATCGACAAGGGTATCGATATCATCGACATTCAAATTTCGATGATCTCGATGGTCCCTCGATCATTCTTGTAAACCTGAAATATTTCATGTCAAGTCCCTCTCATTATTCAAATGTCGATGAATCGACACTAGTATCAATTATATCGGAGTTCGAAATTCGATGTCATCGACACTTGTTTTCGATCCCATCGACCAACTGGCAAAAGGTTTCAAAAGCGTATGACATTGAGTTTATATCATCGAGCAACCGGTCGATGCTATCGAGAGTATACGTTTGATGAGATCAAACCCGCTCGATGATATTGAACTCTGTCATAAATGTGACCGTTTTATATCCGTTGGAACCTTTTGCCTATATATAGAGGGCTTGTTTATTAATGCTGGGAGAAAAAGAAGAGAGTGCTTTTGTGTGTTTTACCTTAGATCATATACCTAAAGCCCTTTCTCTCAGGGAAGTTCATCCTCAAATCCACCCTCATCATTGACATTCAATAGAGCGGATTGGGGAATGAACTTCCGCATTTAAGGATCCTCCAGCTACTACCTTAATGGCAAATCATTAAGTTGGGATGCCTTGAATGCATAATCAAAATCACTTTATCTTCCTAATAGGAAAATCTTTTATAGAGTAGGATTCCGTCTTAACCTTGACCCAACCCGAAGCCTTGCATTGGTACATTATTTGTGTTGCGGATCAAGGAAACCAAAGATTCTTCATCAACAAGGAGAAGATCTTTGTTAATGTGCTGAATGAGACTCATCCACTTATTTGTAAGTTACTAGAGTCCAAAAGACTCTTGTGATCATTCCTTTTTAGGATTGGATCTTAAGTGTTTCTCACCCTTGCAAGCCCTCGTAGGAGGCCTCTGACGGGAGTGTGCGTGGTGGGTGCGTTGTGTGGACCCTTACTCTGTGGAGAGCATAAACATCCGGTTGAAGGTGAACCTGTCTAAAACCTTAGGTTCGATGTGATCTGAGTGAAACCTCCGTTAGGGTCTTATGGAAGATCCTTGGCCAGCGTGCCTAAAAGTGGGTGCGTTGGGTTGACCCTTGCTTGTGAGAGCATAAATAGTCAGCCTCAGTGTCAGTTGTAAAGGTTGAAGGAGAACCTGATTTAAAACCTTAGGTTTGAGGTGAACCGCTGTGAAACCTCCTTAGTGAAATCCAGTACACTCAAGGGTTGAGTGCAGTTACCAGGAGTGGAGTAGACTGATCGTCGAATCACTATAAAATGACTGTGTTTGAGATTGATATATGTTCTTGATTATTTGTGTGATTTCATTAACTGCATTCATATCTGCTCACACTTCACACACAGTCACATCCATCATAAACTATAACCTGTCTCTTGTTTATCATTGAAATAGTTTTGTGATTGGATCCTCAATTTGGCTTGAAAGCCATTTGAGTTACTCTGATGATGTCCTGATGCTTGTCATGCCTATTCATTCAGGATTAGTGTAATAGGATTTTAAATAAATCATAAAAACTTTAAAAAGTCCTATTCACCCCCCTTTAGGACATATTGACATATTCCTACTTCAACGAAAGCGGTCTTCACCGCTATTTCATGGATAAGGTTCATACATCAAGGTGGGGCCTGTATGAGTGGCCCACCCAAAAGCCTAAAAAAATCAAACTGCTTTTGCTGTGAGTACACCTCACTGTCGTTCACACTTAGTGAACACGTCCAATGTCTAGGGATGCTGGACGGACCGTGTTCACATATTGATCAAGGTGGGTCCCACATGGATGTGGCCCACTTGATTTGGATCAATCTGATACTTATGTTTTCCATCACCAAAGGGTAGGGCCCACATGGTTTGGACAGTGTAAATCCAACATGTCCATCAAGTGGGTCCCATGAAGGCGGACAACATGGATACATTGCATACATCATGGGGCCAACAACAAGGGAAAAGAGAGAGAGAGAGAAAGAGAGAGAGAGAGAGAGAGAGAGATCGAGTGATGGAGGGACCTCGACACTATGGGCCCTCCCTTCCATGATTTACAACATACATCAGTGGGTCCTATTACATATGGGCCCACCGATCAAAATCAATGGTGGAGATCCTTTCTCCACCGAAATGCAAGGTCTAGATGACCCTATCCATGCAAGAAAAATAAACATCATGATGGGTTCCAAGGAGAATGGCCCCATCATGGAATGATCATAAGAATCAAAGCAGGCCATCAGCCACATCTACGGTCCAAAGTGAGATCCATACCATCAATCGGTAGGCCCCACTTGGCCCATCATAAAAACATTAAATCTAGGCCTATAGAAACATCCACCGTTCAATCTTCTTGGTCCGATGGAACGCCGAGCTCCTTGTATCTCACTTTAATGGAGGGTGATGAGAAGGGCTAGGATGATAGACTTGGGGTGGGAAGTGGGCCACACAACACACTTTTCTCACTTGGGATGGCTTGGACGTCCACCACTTTAGTGTTGCTTAAAAAGTGTGTTGAGAAAGAGAGAGAGAAGGGGTGGTAGTAAGAGAGAGGTGATGGATGTGAGTGATGGTGTATTTGACTTGAGAGTTTACGTAGGGTGGTTGCTTGACTTAGGGAGAAAGAAAGCATGGGTGTGTATTTTGATTGATTGATTGATTGATAGGATGGGTTGTAGAGATTCACTTAAGTTTATAAATGCGCGACGTTTCTTTGAAATAAACGTGGGCCCACATCTCCTGGCCAGGGTATCGAATCAGTGTGCAAGACGAGGCGTTGGAACCGCGGTGACGGTGCGATCGCAATGGTACAAGTCTCGGATTAAGCGGACTCAAATCTACGAGATATGACTTAGGGTCGCGCACAAACATCGATTACAGGTCACAGATTACCGAAATTCGAAAGGAAGGATCGCGGGAGTCGAAGGAACAATATGTAATAGGATACGGGCCTTACAGCTCTCCCCGCCTAATAAAAATTTTACCTTCAAAATTTACACTACCATCGCAACTAAACATAACTCATAAGAGAATATAAATCATAACATCATATATAATCAAAACACAATACAACATACAATCAAACATCGAAAAGATGGAGATAATGCTCTCAAATCTCCACTTCGCACCCCAAAACACTTTATCCACACTATGATGGCCCCACTGCACCTTTACTAAGGGAATGACCTTGGTCTGGAGGACCTGCTCCTTCCGATCAAGGATACAAACTGACTACTCCATGTAAAAAGCATCCTCACGAACCTCCAACGTCTGTCAATCAATAACAGGAACGATGTCTGACCCACACTTCCTCAATATAGAAACGTGGAAAATGTTGTGAACGCTAGACAACTGAGATAGTCAGCAAGCCGATAGGTCACAACGCCAATGCGTCCGGTGATCTCGAAAGGTCCTATGAATCTCGTGGCAAGCTTGCCCTTTACTCTAAAATGAATCACACCTTTCATGGGTGAGACCTTGAGATACACATGGTCCCCAACGGCAAACTCAAAGGGACGACGTCGATGATCAGTAAAACTCTTCTGCCGGCTTTAAGCTATGCACGTCCTCTGCCTGATGATATCGATAGCCTCTGACGTCTTCTACACAAGCTTGGGACTCAGGAGACACCGCTCTCCGACCTTGGTCCAATAACTTGGAGATCTGCACGGTCTGCCATATAATGCCTCAAAAGGAGCCATGTCAATGGTCGCCTGATAGCTGTTGTTGTACGCGAACTCAGCCAATCTTAGGTGCTCGTCCTAACTACCCGAGAAATCTATCGCGCAAGCCCGAAACATATCCTCAAGGATCTGGTTGACCCTCTCGGTCTGGCCATCGGTCTGCAGATGGTACGCGGTACTGAGCTGCAAATCAGTCCCCATCGCTCTCTGGAAGCTCCCCCAAAACTAAGACATGAACTTCGGGTCTCGGTCTGAAACGACTGAGACAGGAACACTGTGTAGTCTCACGATCTCATCAACAAATAGCTTGACAAGCTGGTCTGCATGTCAGGTCTCACGAATCATAAGAAAATGTGTCAACTTTGTCAGACGGTCCACGACAACCCAGTTGGCGTCATGACCGCACTATGTCCTTGGTAAACGCATGAAAAAATCGGTAGATATGTGCTTCCACTTCCATATCGGGATGCTCAGCGGCTGTAATAGACCAGGGGGTCTCTAATGATCGGCCTTGACATGCTGGCACATGTCACACTCGGCCACAAAACTGGATTTCTGGTGCTTCATCCCCACCCAAAAATACTGACGCCTCATGTCGCAATACATCTTCGTCGAGCCAGGGTGGATAGAGAACCGCGATCGATGTGCCTCGGTCATAAGATCTCGGTGCAACTCAAGAATATCCGGGATATATAATTGGCCTCTGAAGCGAAGTCCACCATCAGAAAAAATTTGTCAGTCTGACTGACTCTCAGATGTTGCCTTAGCCTGATAACCCTGCACTAACTCATCTGCCTGCTGAGCCTCGATCACCCTTACGACAAGAGAGGGTTGAATCAACAGGCTTGATAACTACACAATAGAAGACTACAAGTCGATCTCGAAGTCAAAAGCTGACACATCCTCAAGCATCCTCCACTCCTGAATCATTATGTGCACCATCAGGCCTCGTGGCTGACAGCTGAGGGCATCAACCACCATGTTCGCCTTGCTTGGGTGGTACGGGAGATCAAAATCAATGTTCTTCAGGAACTCCATCCAACATCTCTACCTCATGTTCAGCTCAGACTAAGAGAACAAATACCTCAAGCTCTTGTGATCGGAGAAGAGCTCGAACCTCACCACATAAAGATAGTGCCTCCACACCTTCAGGGCGAAGACAACTGCTGCCAGCTCGAAATCATGCGTGGGATAGTTCAGCTCATGGACCTTGAGCTGGCGAGACGCATAAGCTACCAGCTTCCTGTACTGCATCAGGACAACACCCAGGCCAACTCGGGAGGCATCGGTAAATACAACAAATCCATCACTCCTACAGGGAAGAGTGAGGACAGGAGCAGACGTGAGGTAGTCCTTCAGCTCCATAAATGCCTGCTCATAAGTGTCACTCCAAACGAACTCTGCACCCTTCCAAGTCAACTTGGTCAACGGGGCTGCAATACAAGAGAATCTCTCAATGAAACGTCGGTAGTAGCCCGCCAAACCAAGAAAACTGTGGATCTTAAACGCGTTCATGGGCTGGCCCCATAGACACACGACATCAATCTTTGAGGGGTCCACTGCGACACCCTTCCTCGTCACCACATGACCGAGGAACTTCACCTTCTCCTGTCAAAACTCGCATTTCTCCAGCTTTGCGTAAAGCTGGTGTGCATGGAGGGTCTGCAAGGTAATATCCAAATGCCGCTCATGCTCCTCACGGCTCCTTGAATATATCAGTATGTTGTCGATGAACACCATAACAAACTGGTCGAGATACAAAAGGAAGACCTTGTTCATCAACTGCATGAATACTGAGGGCGCATTGGTCAGTCCGAAGGACATGACCTGGAACTCAAAATGACCATAACGCGTCCTGAAAGCTGTCTTCAGGATATCCTCCTCTCGGACCCGAACCTGATGATAACTGGACTGCAAGTCTATCTTTAAAAAGAACTGTACCTCCTGCAGCTGATCAAACGAATCATCAATCCTCGAGAGCGGGTACTTGTTCTTGATCGTGACCTTGTTGAGCTCGAGGTAATCGACACAAAGCCTCAACGAGCCATCCTTCTTCTTCATGAAGAGTACCGGCGCTCCCCATGGTAAACTGCTCGAACGGATAAAGCTTAACTCACGCAACTCGTCCAATTGCTTCTCAAGTTTCCATAATTCCAACGGTGTCATACAATACGGGGCCTTCGAAATAGGTGTTGTACCGGGCATGAGATCAATTTGGAACTCAGTGTGCCGACGAGGTAGTAACCCTGTAATCTCCTAGAACACATCGGAAAAACCACAAACGACTGGCAGTTGGTCGATACTCAAAGCAACTGACTCCTCAAAGGCACACGACAACAGGCAGAAAAGCTGTTCTCCTCTGGGCTTGGCAACAAATTAGAACTCTGGCACACCGGGTATACAGAACGTGACTGTCCTCGCGGAGTAGTCCAATATGGCGTGGTACTCGGAGAGCATATCCATGCCTAGGATATCAAACTCGGACATTGGCAATATGAATAGATCAACAGGTAAAAAGATATTTCCAATCAGAATGGGGCAAGATAAGCAAAATCGGTCTAATACTGCAGTCTTCCCCAAAGGCGTCGATACTGACAAACCCTCATAGGTAGACTCCATCGGTAAACAGATCGATCGGTAGAAATCATCGGCCACAAAGGAATACGATGCACCAGAATCAAACAATACACGTACAATGCATGCAAAAACAGGGAGAGTACCCTCGACGACCCCTCTTGATGATTGACGGTCCTGCAGGGCGGCATAAAATCTGCCCTGTGCCTGCTGGGGAGGTGTAGGTCTCCTATGAGGTCTCTACTGCTACTGGTGTCGTTGTGGTAGAATGATATGCTGCCTCTGCTGCTGCAGGGGAGGTCCCAGAGGCTGGTGCTGTGGTGCTGTTGCTGCTGTGAGGGCTATCGCGGAGGTTGATACGGTGCCCTCGGCTGCTGCTACTGCTATGCAGATGGGGACACTCGTGCCTACGATGTCCTGTCCTACTGCACCCAAAGTAAGTACCTAAAAACGGTCTCGGAGGTGGTGCTGGGAGTGTCATGGTGCTCGAAATGCTGGGCGAGTCGTGCGTCACTGCTGTGGACGATGCTGCTTCTGCTGTGAGCTAAAGAAAAGGAACTTTTGTAAGTACTTGAAAATGCCCCGGTCACTGCTTCAATATGGGCGGGCGTGATGTGGGCGGGGCCTGAGGGCTTGGGCAAGCTACCGCGATCGGTGAGCTACTATTGTAGTTAACTGTAGCATAACTTGTCCCACATCAGAAGCACTGTCCGAAGTTTTAATGGTTATATGTGGAGTTAGTACCTTCATAATATGAGGCCTTTTAGGGGAAACCCTGAGAATAAAACTGTACGGGCATGAGCCCAGAGCGGACAATATCATACTGTGCTGGTCGAGCTATTACACAGCCTCAGTAAACACCTGTCGTATTTTATCCTAGCTTATTGTGCAAACAGCAAGTGCCGATCCATGCGATCCTGCCCTTGGCGGTTGCAAACCCTTTGCTTTCGTTCATTATAATTTACCACAGCCATCATGAGAGGAGTGACCACCCAGGCTACATTATGAGCCAATGTAGTTAATGCTTCTCTGAGGCTCTTACATTCTTCCATAAGAACGGTTTGTGTGCGAGCTACTTCAGCTAAACATTCGTCTGTAGATGACGGATGGTTTTGGCTTGTCCCTGCCATGTAAATGGTCGCTTCCCCAATTTATAATTTCCCAGTTGTCATAGGGGAGGGAGGGTATGTTTCCATAGGAGAGTTTAAAGACAAGGAACTTTTGTTAGACCCATTAGCACTCCCACAGGATCCTGGTGATATAGGCGAGGGAATATCCAATATCAGTGTACGCAACGGCGTAGTTGTAGTGAGTCCTGGCGATGACTATTTATTCATCAAGGGAAACTTTTCCTTTTCTCTATGAGTCCATCATGAGTTGCAATTAGGAGGGTCGAAAAGTCTCACGAAGTAAAGGAGATACTCAACCTGCCCTGGATGAAGCGAGGTCGGGCCAATATAGGATTATGCCTTATTGTGTTGTGTGTAACTGGTCCTCTAAATTTTTGCAATAGGATCAGAGTTCTAGCCGAAGGAGGTTAAGCCTTTGCTCTTTTAGATGTTACCACTGTCCATCCTTTGTCATTCTTTTATGCAACTAGTGATGCAAAAACTACACTCATCGCTCGTGGCCTATTAACCTTAATTTGAATCAATTAGACTTTCTTTATTAAGCTTTCCCAGTGATGTTTACATATCATTGACGTAATCGATGACAAATCCATTAGGTGTGAAGTAAAAGACCGTGTTGATCGGAAAAGAATTCATATAGTTGTGAAGGGTTGAAATTCCTGAAGAAAATGACAGTGCATTAGTAATACGAACTAGGCAATAATAAACTTTGTTTTGGAGATGAAGGGAATGACGTTCCCATTGAGTGTTGTCATTTTGACGCCATTACGGTGTCATTTGATGATAAATGTTCTTCCGACTATTCCAAAGTATTAAACATATATATTCCAACTAGCGATTCTAGGTTCGATCCACAGCAGAGTCGCCATTTAATTTGTTTCAACAAGAAATGAAGTATTGCGGTTGGTTGGAATATCGATATTTAATAATAATAAAGGAAAGATAGAAGAACAATCATCATCGTTAATTTTATTAATTTTGAATTCTAATTACATCCTCACATTTCTCTTGATTCCAAACAAAGTGCATTTGGTAAATACAGTGAAAGGAAAACAATTCGAATTGGTGATTCCATAAGCATTTTGGCTTATGTAACATCCGTCGCACTGACCGAGAAGTTGTTGGGATTAGAAGACCCCCTTTGCTCTTCACTAATATGTTTAAGATGCAATCATAGAGGATCATCCCGCATGAGATTTCAGATTTCGCAGAAGAATGTCGCTAAACCCCAAAATGCATAGGAAGCTTGTTTATTGTGTGGCCACGTAATCGGTGCCTCCTACCTGTTGCACGACCGCACAACAAGTATTGGCCTGGATCTTGGAGCTCCCATCTTCTTGTGTTCTCCTTCTACATTGTGTCGTGGAAAACCTGAAGAAGTCTTTGAAGAAAATTTGGAATCTCTCTGGCTTCTCCGGAGCTTCACACTTGTGAATGAATCATATGAGAAGAAGGGGTATTTATAGGCCACCACACATGTAAACTAGAAATCCATGCAATAGGTCTATCCCGCAATTGCGCAATGAATGTCTGTTGTGTGGCCATGCAACCAAAGAGCTATGCACCCTTAACAGTTTCCCCGAAATCATCATTCTGGCAACATTCATAGTTTTCTATGCAGTCATGCAATGAACTTGTGTTGCACGGCCACATAATAAACTAACCCTGATGCAAACTCGGATATTTTTTGTGCCTCAAAAGTAAGACAATATAAAGGTTTTAATACTTTCTGTACTCTACTACGAGTGGTATCGGTATGTGCAACTAATATACATGAATGCGTACTTGGCAAATTGTGTGCAGCTCATCGTACATAATGACTACCACATTATAGAATATAATTTATAAAAACTCGGCTCACTCCACATCCCATAATTATGGAGGTTCGTCGGCATGTTTGGCACTACCATGGATTTACATGAACACCTCGAGACGACACAACTCATTGATTCAAAGAATTATGTTAAGCGATTTGTTCATGGAGCGATTATTTGAAACATCAAATCCCAAGAAAATAATGTACCATGCGCTTGCAGATTACATGCGTCGATTTGTGCACCACTAACCGAATCCAATGATTTATGTATCGACCAAGAGGGTCACTACCCAAAGTGCATTATGTCTAGAATATATATACAAGTTACTAGTTGTGAGACTTTCAACTCATCACTTGCAATAATAGAAAAATAAGTTGAACCATGAGAGTTTTGGAACTCTAAGACATATGCCCAAGCCATAAAATAAGGGAGGCAATGTAAGTGTTATATTGAAAATCCAGCACCCAGATTTGTCAAATTTTGTTGTGCCAAACCAGTTAGAATCTGTATCGTGTTTTAATAAGTTGGAAAGATCATCTTCATACATTTTAAGTTGTCCACGCCATCGTCAAACTTTTCTACATATTCAAGTTGAAGAACGTTGACAAAGTTCAAGACTACAAGCTCAAGTACAAGAACAGAAGTTCGAAGCTCAAGCTAAAAGTTCAAGATCACTACCTTAAGTCTAGCTCAAGTTCACGACTTCAAGGACAAGGTTCATTTATTTCAAGTAATAAAAAACTATCGATGTTTTGATGTTTCAAACTCACAATCCAGGTATGAATGGCCCTAGATTGACCATAGGTTTAAGTCATATTTATTGCATATTGAATTTGGGTCAATGTATAAGTTTTTAGGCATTTCTTCGACTATTCCTAGCCTTTGTTCGACTAGTCCAAACACTAGCTCGACTAGTCCAAAGTGTTTTTCAACTAGTCCAAGATTTGTTGAGAATTTTCGGGAATTTTTTGTTATGGCTCGACCAGTTGTGAGAACTCCTCGACTAGTCGAGTGAACGGTCTCGACCAGTCATACAGTTCTCGACTCAAAGTCTAGCAAGCTTTTCTGGTCCCACTCGACTAGTCGATCAGGCCACTCGACCAGTCGAGTAACGAGTTTATCTTATCGCACCAGAAATTTTGAAAATTGGTTGGTGCTTCGACCAGTCAAACCGACCCTTAGACTAGTCGAGGAAACAAATTTTTACCTATAAATAGAAGATGAATCTCAGAGTTTTCCATTCATTTCAAGCCTAATCAAGCCATCACTCTAAGAGATAAGTTCCTGCAAATTGTGAAGCTATTACTTATTCATTTTAGATTTTATTTATAGTTTTTTTTTGTATTTGATTTTGTGATCTCTATTCAACTCTATTGTATTAAAAATGAGAATTTTGATTTACCCTTTTTGATATCAAAATCAAATCAAGCTAGCCCCAAGTTAATTTAATTTAAAAATCATTTAGACCTACAACTCTTTCATTTGTGGGATTGGACATTGAACATCTATGTCTACATCGAATTGGTTCTACCAGGTTACATTGAAAGAAGAATCTTCAGACAAGTACGATTTTCATTTTCTGCATTTTTGGTTTGTGAGATTCAACCAGGAAAACTCATGGGGTTTTTGTAAGTGTGTAAGCCCATTTGAAAGGCACAATTGTGAAGGTTTTAAGGTGAACCATGGAAAACCTTATTTCTTAGTGAAAGCCAATATCCTGTGGGTGTGGATATTGGGAGTGGAGTAGTTGTGTGGTTGTTCTTGAACAGTTGTTGTACACACACAAACCACTATAATTGCTGGTGTTTGGTTGATGTTGATGGTGATGTATGTGTGGTGAATGTTGTAATTTCCCTTTATGCACTTGTGGTGAATGTTATAATAATTTAGTTTATTTCCTTTGCCTCTTTCTAAGTTTGAGTTTTAGATACTTACAAACGTTCTAGCAAGGTTGTCCTATCATAAGCCTTTGGTTTTTGGTGTAAGGTTGTCCTTAGAACTCAGTTTGTATCAACCTCTCAAGACTTGTGCATTTGAGGTTGCTTTTATTTGTGCTATCTATCTTTACATATCGTCATATTCCGCATTTATTTTTTAATTTGGCATAGTCCTATTCACCTCCCCCCCCCCCTCTGGGACTCAGAGCTTGGCCTTTTCAAGTGGTATCAGAGCCTAATAGCTCATTTTTTATTTGGATTCATTTCCTGAGCTAACTGATCTCAAGCATTTAATATGTTAAATTTTGATAGCCTCTCAATTACTTGGCCTCCACCTTTTGATGGCTTCAATTATGCTTATTGGAAAGCCAAGATGAGAATCTTTTTGAAGTCCATCGATGAGAGCATGTGGCAAGCCACAGTGACTAGATGGAACCCACCCATGTCTGAAGTTCTATGCACTGATGGAACTAAATCTGTTAAAGTTACACCTTATTATCCAGGGACCACTCTTCAAAAAAATGAGAGTAGCACCAATGCCAAAGCTTTAAATGCAATCACTTGCGCACTATCACCAGATGAATTCAAAAGAATTATATCTTGTGATACTGACAAAGCAAGCCTGGGATATCTTAGAAATGACACATGAGGGTATGACTATAGTCAAGAAATCTAAACTTCAAATCCTCACCACTAGGTTTGAAGAAATACGTATGGAAGAAAGTGAAACTTTCATGGACTTCTATACTAAATTGAATGACACAGTTAACTCAATGTGGGGTCTTGGAGATAGCATCCCAGAAAGTAAAGTTTGTGCAAAGATACTACGCTCATTGTATGAAAGGTTTAATTCTAAGGTCGCTATTATTCAGGAACTTCGTGATACGGATAATATGAGAGTTGAAGAGCTTGTTGGTTCTTTATAAACCTACGAGTTAAATTTTAATGCTCCTAAAGGTAAGTCCATAGCCCTTAAGTTATCTAAATGTATTTCTCAAAATAATTCTAGTAATTCTAATTGTGAAAATTTAGAGGATGATATAGCACTATTAGCCAAAAATTTTTATAAAATTTTCAAAAGTAAAAAGAGAGTTGATTTTCAAAAACCCTTTGAGAAGACAAAGGGTGAATCTAAAAATTGGAAATCACTTAAAGACAGCCAATGTTTCAACTGCCATGAATACGAGCATTTGGCAAATAAGTGTTCAAAAAGGGACAAGCTAAAGAGAAAAGGCATGTTGGCCACATGGGATGAATCGTCTTGCTCTGAAGCTTCTTCTGAGTCAGATGATTCAAAACCCGAATCTTCTAATGAGGTCAAGGCCTTAATGACTCTAGCTAAAGTCACTTCCTTAGAGAGTTGTGATTCAACTTATGATAAAAATATAAGGAGTGACCCTGAAAACGATGAAGATTTACAAGATGCCTATAATGCCCTATACAGGGAAAGTTGTAAGATAGCTGTAAAACTTAAACTTCAAAAAGAAAAGTATTTAAACTTAAAAGAAGATTTTGAAAACCTAGTTTTAGAAAAATTGCATCTTTCTAATTGTTTCGAAAAAACTAAATGTGATTTAGATTTCAAAATGTCCCAAGTTGAAAATCTAAAATCAGAAAATGAAAAACTAAAGCTAGAAGTCTCTTCTCTCTTAAGTTTGAAGGATACTTGGAGGTATGCCTAGGGTGATCCTAAACTAGAAAAATTACTAATGGATCAAGAAAATGTGGAGATAGATCTGGTCTAGGTTATGATAAGAATACGCCTCTAAAATGTAAGTCTACTCCTCCTAATTTTGTTAAAGGGGAGTCCTCCAACTCAAAAGGGAAAAGTCTTAATCAAAATGGTTTTAAAAATCCTAAAACTTTTCCAACTACTAAATCTAAAAATAACCATATCAATTTCAGAAATCAAAATTATAACCCCTTAGCTGAGAAAATTGTGGATCTACTCAATGAGCTTTTGAAATCTAAATCTATTGGTAGAATATATAACAACTACAAGTATAGAAAAACTAACATTGCTCCAAAATCCAAAACAATAATGAAATGGGTCCCTAAGGTTACTTGTCTGGTTGCCCACACTGCTTTCAAGGCTTTAAGTCAATCAAAGTGGTACCTAGATAGTGGTTGCTCTAGACACATGACAGGTGACAAAGATTTGTTCACCAACCTTAAAGATATGACTGATGGTTCAGTCACTTTCGGTGATGGTAGCAACTGTAAAATAATTAGCCAATGTATGGTTCAACTCTTCAATCTTCCTTCTTTTGAGAATATTTTGTTTGTAGAAGGCCTTAAGCATTTCTCAAATTTGCAATAATAAACATAGTGTCAAATTCACTAATCAAGGGTGTGAAATTTCTAATGAGAAAGGTTCTGTGATATTAACTGGTCGTAGAACATCTAAAAATTGCTATATAGTTAGTGATTCAAGCTCATCTAAGTTATCGTGTTACATGGTCCAGACCAATGAGACCGACTTATGGCATAAACACCTAGGACATGTACACTACCGTAATCTTTATAGACTGGGCAAAGGTGAATTAATAAGAGGTCTGCCTAGGTTAAAGAAAATGGATAAAATTTGTGGGAATGTTAGATTGGGAAACAAACTAGGAGTACTCACAAGAAAGTGAACTCCGGTGCCACATCTAAACCCCTTGAACTCATCCACATGGATCTCGTTGGACCTACTAGAACGGAGAGTCGAGGCGATAAGAAATACATTCTGGTAATAATGGATGACTTTATCAGGTATACATGGGTAGCTTTCATGAGAGAGAAGTCTGAAACTCTCGATGAAGTGAAAAGGATACTCAAGCATATCCAAACTGAGAAGGAATCAAATGTTTCAAAAATCCGAAGTGACCATGGATCGGAATTTGATAATAGCAATTTTGAGAAGTTCTGTAGTGATCACAAGATATCGTATGAATTTTCTGCACCTAAGACACCTCAATAAAATGGGGTTGTTGAAAGGAAAAATCGTGTCCTTTAAGAAATGACCAGTGTTATGTTAAATAACATGAAATACCTAAAAATCTATGGGCTGAACCTGTGAACACTGCATGTTATATAATAAACCGTGTTTATATTAGAAAATCAAATGATAAGACTGCATATGAACTGTGGTTCAATAAGAAGCCCACAGTCAAGTACTTTTGAGTTTTGGCAGCAAGTACTATATTTTGCGTGACCACGAAAATTTAAGGAAGTTAGACACTAAAAGTGACAAAGAGATTTTTCTAAGGTATGCTCTAAATAGTCAAGCATATTGAGTTCTCTACAAGAGAACTGGTGTTATTCAATAACCCATTAATGTGGTTATAGATGATCACCTAAATACACCTATCTCTAGTTCAGAAGATGATGAAGTTTCTATATTTGATAAACCAAACTCTTCATCCAGTCAAGACGACACTGAACTACGGTCAGTTAAAGACCATCTAACTGATCAAATTCTTGGGAACCCTCTCACTGGTGTGCATACTCGAAGACAATTAGAAAACATATGTAATTATGTATGCTTCACTTCCCAAATTGAGCCGGCCAATGTAAAAGAAGCGCTTACTGATGAAAACTGGATAGTAGTCATGCAAGATTAACTAAATCAATTGTAAGGAATGATTTATGGTATTTAGTTCCTAGACCTAATGATAAACATATAATTGGAACTAAGTAGATGCATAAAAATAAATCTGATGAATTAGGAAATATTATAAGAAACAAGACAAGATTAGTTATACAAGGGTACACTTAGAAGGTATCGATTACTATGAAACCTTTACCCCAGTAGGTCATTTTGAATCTAGAAGATTATTTATATCCATTGCTTGTTTCAAAAAGTTCAAAATCTATCAAATGGATGTCAAGAGTGCTTTCTTGAATGGTGATTTACATGAGGAAGTATATGTAGAACAACCTAAGGGTTTTGAAGACCCTAAACACATTGATCATGTTTATCGACTGAAAAAGGCACTCTATAGTTTAAAACAAGCTCCCGGGGCATGGTATGAGAAGCTGACTAAGTTTTTACTAAGTTATAACTTTATAATGGGGAGTGTTGATAAGAATTTGTTTGTAAAGAAACACAATGATTACATACTCATAGTACAGATATCTGTTGATGATATTATTTATGGTTCTACATGTTCTAACCTGTCTACTGAGTTTGCAGAATTGATGAAGTTCAAGTTTGAAATGAGCATGGTTGAAGAACTGAACTACTTGTTGGGTCTACAAGTGAAACAACTTGAAGACGGGATTTTTATTTCTCAAACCAAGTATGCTCTAAACTTGGTGAAGAAGTTTGGTTTTGAGAGTGGCAAAAACTTTGATACTCCTATGAGTATGACTCTTAAGCTCTCTAAGGATGCAACGGGTAAATGTGTAGATCTGAGGTTGTATCGCAGTATGATTGGTATCTTACTATATTTAACTGCGAACCGACCTGATATATCATTCAGCGTAGGTGTCTGTGCTAAATATCAATCAGATCCTAAAGAATCTCACTTGATTATTGTTTTTGAGGGTCAAATATTGCATATTAGACCCTATTTATCACCTGATTTTACGAGCATGATACCGTTTAAAGCCCTGCTTTAATTGTGTTTGTGATGCAAGGTGTATGTAGGAGCCTAGACTGGAAAAGGGTACTAAAAGCATGGACTTAACGCTCTGAAGTCACCAAGGCAAGAAATGGACCCCAGGGGACCAAGATCGAGGAATTTACACACCAGAGATCCGAGGAAATCAAGTCATTCACGTTAAAGAGGCTTGAAAAGTGTCCTGAATGCAAGATCACAAGGTTCCCACCATCCGTTCGGCTCAAGACTGCATATATGGCCTGAGGACCCTAAATTAGTCGTACACATCAAATTTAGGCCATTAGATCCTTGTGGAAGTAGCTCAACGAATAGATCAGCCCATGAATCTTTGATTCAGGGCCCACCTGAGATCTGGATATACTTCCAATTTGATCTCGACCGCTTAAATGAGCTGACAAAATGGATGAAGGGAGCAGATTTCTCACACGTATCAAGGTGGGACCCACTTTCAGTGAGTGGGAGTGCACACTAGTTGTGCACTTGTAGTGCACCGAACCGTCAAAGTCAGTCAACCGACTTTTGACCGAAATTTTCAAAAGGAATTTATATTCCCTCCTCTTCTCGTCTACAAACGCTCAAATAGAGCATGCGGACGATTTTTCATGGGCCACCATGATCAATCATCTGGATGATCAGGACCGTTCATCAGACCATAAAGGGCCTTATGATCATGGCCTAGGTGACAGATTCCCAGAAGGCATCGAAAGACGATTTCCAATCGTCCAAACACAGGTCGGATGGCAGAGTGAAAGAGTCTGTGGGACACACCGAAATCAGTCAAGAACCGTCCATTCCCGATGGGTTTTTCGAGCTAAATCCGATGGACGGTGTGGATTTCTCAAACGTCAGTTGAAGTGGGCCCCATCGAGAACCAGCGCAGGTGTAGTTCACAGCATGCGTAGAGCGTGTGATAAATAGATTTAACGGGCCGTTCGGAGAATGTGGCCAGGATCGGACCAATGATCCTGGCCGTCTAAAACGATTTCAGGGTTGTCCGATCAGGGTTGAGGACATTGAATGAGATGGATCTCACGTTTGATTGCACGGTACAACTCAAAACTGATTGCGCAACCAAGAAGCCTAGTTCGCACGCTGATGGTTGCGTAAAGAAAATGCACGCTGCAAGCCCCCACCGACTCTCCTCGTTATGCTTATAAAAGGTGGAGAAAGAGAGAGAGAAGGGAAGCTAGACAGGAGGGAGGACGTGAGAGAGAGAGAGGACGGTGAAGATGGTTTCAATTTTCCTTTTCTTCTTTTATTTTTCTTTCTTCCTTTTCCTATGAAATTGTTTAGAGATCTTAGCCTAATCATGTCTATTCTAGGCTACCTCTTAGCTAGGGCTAAGAGGTGAAGCTTGTAGCGTGATGGGAGACTTTTTGCTTATGCCTTTTGTTTAGACTGAATTGATCTTGATTTAATTTTATTATGGGAATGTTTTTAGTTTTTTTTAATGGTCTGTTGTGACTAAAATTACAATGGGTCTGCGATAGCTTTGAGCATGTTCCTTTCCTTATGTTGATTATGACGTTAGGAAACCCTGTTGTTCACCATCGTCTCCTGGGCATGGTCGGATGACGGTACCCTTCCTAACCTTCATACATCTTATGATTGGCTGTTAATTAGTTTAATTTTGTTGTTTACTTTGTCTCTTGGGCATGGTTTGGTGATGGAATCCATTCTAATTCTTATACCCTTCATCTCTTGAAAACTATATCAAAAGAAGTTCAGTCTTGATTTTCATGGTTACACCCTTCAACTGAATGAAGATGGGACTCTAAGTCCAGTTGAGTTCTTGAAGCAGGCATAAGATCTCCCTGATCTCTACAAGTGGATGCTCTGAATCCCTAGTCCCCTTCCTCTGAATTCTCTAATTTTTAGATAAATATTTCATCATGGACGGTGGGGTCCACCATGATGAATGCGTTGTATATTCAGCTGGTGGGGCCCATCTTTGTGATGTAATAGGCCCTAACTTGATGTATGTATGGTAAGCACACTACCCATCCCTTGTGCCTAATCCATGGCCCCTTGTGTGAGGCCTAATATGATGAATTTATGGCCCATTTGGTGAGGCCCATTGTGATGTATATGTGGCCCATTTGGTGAGGCCCATTATGATGAATATGAGGCCCTTGTGTGAGGCCTAATGGGATGTGTATGAGGCCCTTATATGAGGCCCAATGTGATATATAAGAGGCCTATGTGGTGAGGCCATTATGATGTGTAAACCCACCATGATGTATATAGTAATGTTTATGATGCCCAACTATTATCCTACCTAGTATAAGGCCTTGGCCCCCCATCATGAGATAGATTCTATGGGCCATGCCTTGGGAGTAATGATGGTTAAATGTCCACATTGTAAAAGAAATGGTGGTTAAATGCCCACCTTGTAATCCTCCCTAAGGCCCATTGTTAGGCCCGTTCTCATCTCCCCTTGTTGTGGGATAACCCAAATTGATGGGCCTCCCACTAGTATAGATATGATCCATCTCACCTTTTTGGGCTATCCCAAACTATTGGGCCCCCATTAATGCTAGAAGGATTGACCAACCTTGAAGCCTACCTTGATGGGTGTATCATATGCATGTAGTTCATCCATTTTAGACCATGGGGCTACCCTGTGCGGCCCACCATATTGTGTGTATATGCGCCACTATTTGTCCATTTTCTAGGCTTTGGGCTACTCACCTTGACATATGTGTTCTACACAGGCTAACCATTCACATTCCCAGCTAGCCTGAGGGCCAGGGGCCCCATCATGAGTCAAATGAAATCCCAAGTGGACCGCACTATTAAGTCTCCCTAGGGCCCATTATTAAGCCTATTCCCCGTTCTTCCTCCCTTCACTCAAATCCTACATGAGTGGAAGATATACCTTGCCATGATTAGGCTATCCCAAACAGTTGGGCCCCTATGATACCTACCTTCCTTTGTTGGGCTACCCCAAAACCACTAGGCCCCATTGATAATGATGTCTCTCACATCTTGTAGGACTACCCAAGTATTGGAGCCCTCCTTGTGTTCATATCGGACCTTCCATGGTAAATGTAGACCACCCAGATATACATGTTTGTCCGAGTTTAGTGACCCAAACCCAAGGCCCACTTAGATGATGAGCAAGCTACCCCATCCATTTGAAAAGGCATAAAGTCTTGGACGTGTGAATCATATCAAGGCCCGCCTTGTATTCATATCGGGCCCCATAAAAAAGCCCGGTCGTTGTACGATAGAGATAGTGAGAGGGACTACTTATTGCGTACCCGCTTGACTTACCCCGTAGGATGTATCCTACCTTGTGATCGATTGCTAGGATCACGTGTTATGTATATATCGTCCACATAGTCCACCTTCTTTGTATGAGTGTAAGGCCCATCCTTAACATTAGTACATCATCATCACCTCCTTACTGTAGATGGAAGAATATGTGGTATCATATTAGTCATATCCACTGTTGATGTTATGAATTAGATCTGCTATCCTTCTATGGACCCTACCATGTATATAGGCCGATTATTCGTAGCCATGTCAGTATACTTTATTTAGTAAGACTCACTGAGTATGTGCTAGTAAAACAACATGATACAGGCCCATTGAGATGATATGAGGCCATTGTGATTGTATTAGGCCCATTGTGATTGTATGAGGCTCATTATGATTGTATGAGACCCATTGTGATTGTATTAGGCCCATTATGATTGCATGAGACCCAAATGTGATGTATGAGGCTCATTGTATGTGTGAGGCCCAATTGTGATGTGTGGGGCCCACCATGTATGGATGACTATGTGCACACCACTCATTCATTTATACTGGCCATGGGTCGTCTTATACCGGCCCACCATGAGGTATGTGATTATAATCATGCTTAGTATACTTCATAATACATGCCCATACACATCATCCGTAAGCTTGTTATGAGGAGTAATTGAGCATAGCATGTGTCATTGGGCTGATAGTTTATGGGACTCCCTAAGAGGCGGAGGTGCCCCACATAAGCGCGCGGTATGCGTAGGTTTGATGCATGACTGGATGGTTAACTCATGCATTTCGCATTTTGTGATATGACCACTGTACGCCCTAGCGACATTAGGCTTGTCGCCTCCACAGGCATATCGTGGATGGCTAGATGGGACATCGAAAATGTTTGGTTCTAGCATATGGGCACATTGGATGTCCGTGGGTGGAAGTCCCTAAACCCCCGTGGCCAGGGGATGCTTCAATGTCTAGACCGAGTGGATGCATGAGCGCATGAGGGCCGAATACCAGTTGGCTGCATCTCCCACTATGTCGTGGTCTGTTGGAAGGGGGTGTGGCCTTACCTGCCCGAGTGAGGGGGCAATGACTAGGCTGATTCTGACCCAGCTTGAGGAATGAGTCCGCTATCGATGAGCCGGGCCCGATATTGGCAGACGGATAGTGAGGTCTCTTCCACTCTCCCAATTGTGCGCTTAGATGCGGCGGCGAGCTGGCGTGAAGTGTATTAGATCCCGGTGATTGTCCAGAGAGGAGATGTACTGATATATGTTATCCTAGTGGTGTGTGATACTGATATATAGATTTACTGAGCGGAGGTTGCACGTTCAACATTAAATCATTCATCCATTCACTAGCCACTCAGGCTAGTAGTGCACAATTATACCATTATGTGTACATTCACAATAGCCACGATTTCGGTTGGGTACACGACCAACTTGATATTAGGAGTTTACCACACTGAGTCTACCTATCCAAATTTAGGTATGGGACTGGTTTGGATAGAAGTCTCTTATGGTAGACTCCACAGCTTGCGATACTATGCATTATCATCCTGACTTCACGATCTAGCACCATATATTGCATTACATCTCTCGCATATAGCGTCTTAATGCATTGCATCCTCTGCATATGACATCTTATTGCATTGCATCTTCCACATATGGCATCTTATTGCATTGCATCTTCCGCATATAACATCTTATTGCATTACATCTACCGCATATAACATCATGTTGCATTGTATCCCTCGTACATGGCATTTAGCTTACTGTGATTACGCATAAGGCTTATGACATTCATGGACTTGTTAGTATTTCTGATTCCCTGATATTGTATAATTTATGGACTTGAATTATATGCCTGACACCTATCTTACGCACACACCTACACCACTCTCTAAGCTTTCGATAAGCTTATGCACGATAGATGCGTGCAGGTGACGCTAGGACACAGTCGAGCTGAGGCAGGAGCATGAGGCTGAGCTTCTGGAGTTTCTGATATCTATATTATATTTTCCTTTCATGCCTTGTACACAAAAGCTTTTAATATTAGTGGATATGTGGTGATGCTTCTTGTTGCTATTATGGGTTATGTTTATGGTTATGGTTATTATGAAACAAATTTATGTTGAAAATCCTGGGATCCTACAAGGAGGATTTTCAACATAAATTTGTTTCATAATAAGCAATCACCACATAAGCATAATCGGTTATAGTGGTTAAATGCCGGGAGCCGAGAATGGGGTACTAAGGAGGCTGTCGGCACCGAATTTGGCGGTCAAAAATTTTGTGAGCGCGGTTTCTGAGTTTGGGGCGTGATAGAAGTCCTACGCGCGCGCGGGGTGGGGGGGGGGGGGGAACAGGACACTATAAAATTCTTCAAAATAAAGTTGAATAAATAATCTCAATCGTACGAAGTATTGAAATCTTGATTCCAAAATAATTCATAGGATAACCTTCACCTAGTATTTTAGGCAGGACAACCTTATATCATAATGTCTTTGAAATTAAACTTTCAAACTGGCAATAAACAATAAAATAAATATAACATTCAGCATAAAGAATGAAATAAATATAACGTTCACTAAAAATAATGAAATAAACAATCACCACATAAGCACAATCGGTTATAGTGGTTCAATGCTTTAACCTGTACCTACTCCACTCCCAAAATTACTACCATCGTAATTTTGGCTTCACTATACCAATGTTTTCATAGGTTCGCCTTAACAACCTCTTACAGTTCTTGTGATTTTCACGGGCTATCATAACAAAACCCCTTCGTGATTTTCACGAGCTATCACAAATCAACCCACAGAGATTTCCGGGCTATCGTAGAAAAACCCAAATAAAATAATGTAATTGACAATGTACTTATCTTCAAATAATGATTCAAAGATGTAATTGAAGCTTGAAGTAGAGATCTTCTTTCTTGAGTGTCGAGGAGGCAGTATATGCCTAACCGCTTGTTAGTGACCCACTAAACCCGAAACCATAGAATAATGTTCGTCTCACTGGGCTTGATGCCCATCGCTGGTGGTAAACCAAGATAGTGCCTAAAATTACTCAACTTGGGCTAAAATCTAAGTGCTTGAAACGAACGAATCCCCTAAGTTGAAATTTGGAACTTAAGTGAAACTAGTCACTTTGTTCTTTCACGAAGTTGCCACTTTCAGACCGTCAATTCATGGCCAAAATCGGGGTACTGATTAAAGAAATTTCTCCAAACATATCTGTATAGTCGCGGCCTCAATCGACCATCGCTGACCGTTGAACATAATTCTAATCATATCCGTCGATTGGCGCATCCAAATGGCAGACCGATCATATCCATAAGTAGATCATCATTATGGTTAACTATCATATGGTGTATATCAACCCCTACCCCCCATAATGGGCACCAAATATTAGAAACAACCCCCTCAAGGGTTATTATAATGAAGAAAGGGCCATTAGGGCCATATGCACCAAATCTGGTGCTATAAATAGGGCATTTTGGGACCTTCTTTGCTCCCATACGAATTTCATACCTTATGAGAGAGTGAGAGAGGGAAAAAAAGGAAAAGAGAAAGAGAAGAAGAGAGAAAGAGGAAGAGAGATTGTGAGAAAGAGGAAAGGACCTTGGTGCTTAGCGGTTAGTAGCTTGTCGATTAAACCCTTTAACTTATTGAATCCTTTACTGAATTTACCGCCACTTACAACTGGAGGTAAGACTTACTTTCAACCCTTTGATTTCACAACTTACACTTACTTTACTTGTGATTAACAATACTTCTTGCTTTACATTAGGAATTGATGATTTTCTCCAAATTCTCAATCCTAGGAGCTCAAAGATTGGAAATCTCCTTTTAAGGTGCAGACCATTATCTCTATGTTATCATTTATTGATCCTTGAGGGTCTCAGTTAATGATTTTGTTGTTTATAGATAGGTTGGTGTGTCAATGTAACGTCTGGAAAAAATCCGTACAAGGACCCGAGTACCACCTTGGGCAGGACTACCCGAGGATCGCATCCTGTCTTATAATTTAGGTGGAATTTTGTTAAGTACTGAACTAAATAATTGGTGGATTAGGCTTGGGCCACCATTTCCATAAATGAGAAGGCTTAAAATCATTAATACCACTGACTCAACGTCACTTAAAGACCTGGGAAAAATTCCAAGAGCCTGTCGCTCAAGGGAGTACATTAAAACTCTGTATTGGACTTATACCTTACGTCGAGGGTCCGATGACCCCGAAACTATAGGATTATGTCTGTCCTACTGGGCTCGACAACCATTGTGGGAATCAAGCCCAGATAGTGTCCAGAAACGCACAACTTGAGCCCCGAGTGAAGTGTGTGAGAAACACGAATATCTTTAGAAAATGAAATGAAACTTAAGTGAATTGGGCCGTTTACTCTCACGCAAAGTTGAGGATTTCAGACCATCAGTTTCTGACCAAACCTATCCCATGGGGAAAGGAAATTTCCTAGCACGTATCTGTATAACTGTGGCCTCGATTGAGTAAGTATGACCGTTGATTTGACGCAGGTCCTTCACAGCCGATCGACTTATCCGATCGTACTAAAATCATGTCTTGACATAGATCCATTGTCAGGGAACATACCTTATGATGTAGGTGGTAGTGGGCCTCCCTATGAGCCCTGTTTGTCAAAAACAGCTTCCCAAAGGATATAACCTATGTATATAGTGGCCTTGGGGCCATTTGTAACACTTCTGGGCTTATAAATAGCCCTTAATTCACCCTACCTCTCTCATATACGAATTTCTTCAAAACCCTAAGGAAGAGAGAGAGAAAAGAAGAGAAAAGAGGGAAGAGAGAAGAGAGATCTGGGAGATCGTTGCAGGAATCCTCTCCCACGACTCCACGCACTGACTCACCTCCCCATTACGCTACACAATCTGTTTCAACTATGATTTTGGGTAAGAAACCCTAACCCTAATCTTGTTATAGAGATTCAGGCTGATTATTTGTCAAACTAGCTAATCTATTATGTCATCTAGGTGCCCGACGTTCCGTTTTGGAAACGTAGAGTTTGAAGCGAGTCCGAATCGAGTATTCCGACGAATGGGGCGGACTATAAATGCTTAGGTTATGGTTATCAATGCTTTCAATGTCAGCGAATGATTTATGTCTGACTTGATTGCTGCTGTATTGTCTTAGATACGCCAATTTCTGTACAAAATGTACACGTGAACTGTGATGAGTAAAGGATGCATTCCATGTGTTTGTTGAAATGTTTGAATGAGCATGTGAATATGATTTGTGCTTGCCATGATTACTGATCAAGGATTAATCATTGTCATATGCATGTTGATCTCTCCAAATAAGGAATTGCTAAAATATATGTTGTAACTAACCTAGTCTATGTATTTAGTGAAGTGTAGTCTAAGTGTTTGATGAATTGTCTGAATGAGAAATTGTTGATGATTTGTATTTATTACGAGTATTAAGATATGATTCTTAATTGCCTTATACATATGTGTGGTTTCTTTCATGTAATCATATTTGCCTCTATGAAATTTATGGATAAAATGCAAGTATTTGGTAACATGATCAAGGTGTTCGATGAAATGCTCAAATGAGGAATTTATTTGGATTGTTTGTCAAATGCTGAAATGATTATCATATGTGTTTATTTACTGCATCTAATTAAGATTGGGGCTGCAACGTAGCCCAAGCAATCAGTAACAGTCCCTATTCGGGTGGCCGAATTAGTCTCGCCACATTGGGTAGACTCAATGAATTCGGGTCGCACGACGATTGTCGATAGTGGTTAGGCCACGAGGGGTGCTTATGCGCTCCACGTCAATTAAGTCAGCATGTGCCCTTACCAATCGAACTTTCCTAACAAACCGATTAGCCTATTGTGTGTTTACCATGTATGGACACTACTGCTTGAATCTAAGGTACCCCTCACCAATGTAAAGGCCCACTTTAACCATGGTACCACGATCCGCTAAGACTCATGAGCTGGGCATAGTGGTATGGGACACTGTATTCGAGCTGTCGGCCTACGCTGGGGTGACGAGCCTCCCCGTAGTGACTAGTGAGCAACTAAGGCTCATGAGTAGGGCATGGTGGTATGGGACACCGTGTTCGTGATGTCAGCTTATGCTGAGGTGATGAGCTTCCCCGTAGTGACTTCGAGTATAAACTTTTGAATTTGCCTATCGACTGCATTTCATTAGGAGTGATGCTCTACAACTTGCTTATCGTATATGCTTAAATAGGATTAATGACCCTAGATGGATCATTCGGTTCGGGTCAATGATATAAGGGGAGGTACCCTAGCTTCCCAAACATGGTGTATGAATAAGCTTAATTAAGTACTCGGTTAACACAACCATGCATTTCATTGCATTAGTTAAGATGTGCTTTAGAGGTGATGAAGTTGCACTGTTTTGAGGGAGTACTGTCATATACATCATTATTTGCACTCCATTCCTGAATTAACAAGAGTAGTTAAGAAGTGATTGTTATGTTGCTTTATCATTACTGCTTGATTGACTTGATAACATGTTAACTTTTGCCTTATAGTACCACTGAGTTAGCCACTCATTCCCACTCTAAGACGGTGTTTTAAAACACCAACCAGACTCTGGTTTAGATGCAGGTGCTAGTGAAGTCTATGCGACGGAGCAGGACTTTATGGATGAGGAGGACTTCTCCTACTTTCAGCTCTTTGGCCGATCGATGTAGACCTCGTGCCAATACGTAGGGAGTACAGGGATATCTAGCTTAGTTAGACACATCTACTTTTCCGCATTTGTTTATTTTGAAACAATACATGTATATATATTCAGCCCATTTACATACTCATACTCTGGAGGTTGTGAAACACTTACATGCTTAAATATATATGTTTCAGACTTCTGCTTTCTTAATTTAATTATATCCGGAGTATGATATGCTGTTTTAGTATAATCCCATTCATGTTTAACTCATTAATATGGGCGAAATCTGAACATCATTATCCATATTGCATAAGCGATGTGCTGGATCTCAGGAGTAAAGCTTTGCTCGACCCTCGAAATTCAGGGCGTTACAAGTTGGTATTAGAGCATGATTTGGATTAAAATAGACCTAGGTTATAGGTAACATGACGCACTCTAACGCACTCTGACTTAGAAAGGGCATTACATGTTGGTATCAGAGCATGATTTGGATTAAAATGGACCTGGGTTATAGGTAACATGACGCACTCTGACGCACTCTGACTTAGGAAGGGGCGATGGAATTTAGAGACCACATTAGGATCCCAAAATTTCACCGACGGGCGAGATTGATTACTGTAGTTTAGTTCGTAACGCATCGTAGACCTCTTGAATTGACCCGAGTCGTCTTAAGGCCGTCAATCGACGAGTTTAAATAGTTAATCGACAAATTCCAAACTTGAACTGGATCCGAGTAGCGCGAATATGCGCACGTTGGACCGCGAAAATGGACCATACGGGCCTAAGACCCTTAACCACGAGGTTCGGTGGGGCCCAGAGGGTCCCACATACCAAAACACGACTCGGGGGGTGGTGGCCACTGCCCCATGGTGGAGGCACCGCCAGACAGCCTAGGTAGGCGCGGCGGCACCGCCCGATCGGCGGCGCATCACTGGGCCGCGAAATGGATCCAAGTGGCGCGAATATGCGCACGTTGGACCGCGAAAATGGACATACGAACCTAAGACCCTTAACCACGAGGTTCGGTGTGGCCCAGGGGGTCCCACAGACCAAAACACGACCCGGGGTGTAGTGGCCACCGCCCCATGGCGGAGGCACCGCCAGACAGCTTAGGCGGAAGCGGCAGCACCACCCGATCGGCGGCGCATCACTGGGCAGCCCAGGCAGGATCGGCGGTGCGCCGCCGTCAGCCGAAGAGGGTGGGTGTCACGCCCCAAACTCAGAAACTGGGTTCACAAAATTCCTGATCGCAGAATCCAGCGCCGATAGCCTCCGTAGTACCCCATTCTCGGCTCCTAGCGCCCATACGTCAGATTCCGATGCTGGGATCCTACAAGGAGGATTTTCAGTATGAATTTTTTTTTTTATAATGGAGCATAACCACAAGCATAACCAAGTCATAAAACAACATCACCACATATCCACTATATCAAGAACTTTAAGTATAATGAGGAAAGGGAAATACAAGTGATCAAAAGGCTCTAAAACAATCTGGCACGCGCTCATGCCTCAGCGCTACTGCTGTCCAACGACACCTGCACGCAACAGTCGTGCATAAGCTTACAAAAGCTTAGAGGATGGTGTAGGTGTGTGGGCAAGGCAAGTGCCAAGTATACAATATCAAAGTAATGCGAAAATATGCTGTAAGTCCATGGATGCTGTCAGCTGCACCAAAGCTATGTAATGCAAGGCATGAATGCTATCGGCCATACCAAGGCAGTGCGATGCGAGGCCTATCTGGCCAAATGTGATATGTAAGATACAAAGCAAGCATGTCAGTACTCATCAAGTACACATATCAGTACAGTTCCTCTCTAGATATCACCGGGGTCTAATACACCTCACACTGATTGCCTCCTCCCTAGCTGCACAGTCAAGCAAGTGGAAGAGACCACACTATCCTCCTGACCAGTAGTCTGCCAATACCTACCCGGCTCGTCGATAACGGACTCATTTGCGAGCTGGTCAAACTCAGCCCAGCTTATAGCCCCCTCACTCAAGCGGATAAGGCCACACCCCCTTCCAACTGACCACGACACAGTGGGAGACGCGGCCTACTGGTATTCGGCACTCGGGAGCTCGTGTATCCACTCGGTTTAGACGTTGGAGCAACTCCTGGTACCAAAAAGGTTCTGGGATTTTCACCCAAGGACATCCTAAGTGCCCACAATGCTAGAACCAATATTTCCTGTATCCGATACGACCATCCACGATGTGCCTGTGGAGGCCACGGACCTGATGTCGCTAGGGCGTGCAGTGATCAAATCACACATATGCGTGATGCATGAGTCACACCGTACAAACATGCAGCAATCTCGCGCGTAACACCCGCTCATGTCAGGCACTCCGTCTCATATGGAGTCCCGTAATGTCTCAGCCTAACGGCTTATGCTATGATCAAACATTCCTCATATCAAGCATACATATGATGTGTATGGGCATGAATCATGGAGTTATACTAAGCATTTTATAAAGTAATGAACTATCCTTACAATGCAGATGGGCCTAGATGGCCTACACATAACCAGTATGGGCCTATTAATGGGCCCAAGGGAGAGTCATAATGCGGACATTTAACCAACATTATTCTTACAATGTGGACGTCAAACCAACATTGCTCCCAAGGCATGACCGCCATAATATCAACACACAAACCATGGGGAGATCACATATTGCAATGGACCCTAAGGACACCCCGTTGGGTCTCGACCCATGGGCCTTGGATACATCAAATGGGCCACATCATATGGGCCTTATATACATCAAGTGGGCTGCATCAATGGGCCTTATGTATATCAAATGGGCCACACCAATTGGGCCTTACTAATGTTCCTTAAGTGCATTACAATGGGCTATAACCCATGGGCCTTGATTACCTCACAATGGGCCTCAACCCATGGGCCCTAATGCATCATAATGGGCCTTAACCCGCAGGCCTTAGAATACATCAAAAGGGCCTAATCTCATGGGCCTTAAAAATGGCCACAAATACATACATACATATATATGAATCATTTCAAAGGATCAACCAATCATTACTTCAAATAATAGTGGTGGGACCCACGTGTGATAGAGGGACCCCGACACTATGGGCCCTCCCTTGCATCCAATCGTACATCAAATGATAATCAAGGTGGGCCATCGGCCACATCTTAGGGTCCAAAGTGAGATCCATACCATTGATCGTTAGGCCTCACTTGGCCCATCATAAAAACACAGAAATCTAGCCTATAGAAGCACCCACCACTTGATCTTCTTGGTCCGTTGGTAAACCAATCTCCTTGTGCTTCACTTTGGTGGTGGAGATGAGAAATGGATGGCTAGGATGAGAGATCTTGGGATGGAAATGTGGGCCACAAAAATCACTTTTCTCTCACTTGAAAGCCATGGACGTGTGGTGCTCTTGCTTGGAATGGTTGCTTGGAAAATGTGGAGGGAAAGAGAGAGGTTGTAAGGAGAGGTGATGGGAGATGGGTGATGGATGTGAGTGATGGGTGAGGTGATGGATTGGTTGACTTTGGTGGTTGCTTTACTTGTGGAGAAAGGAAGCATGGGGGTGCTTTGTACTTGACATGAGGGGTGGTTGATGGGAATGATTTGACATGTTGTAGAGATTCTCTCGGGATTGTAAAAGCGCGACATTTCTTCGAAATAAATACCGGCCCACATCTTTCGGCCAGGGTATTGGATCGGTGCGTGAGTCACGGTGTTGGAACCGCGGCGATGGTGCGGTTGCAATAGTACAAGTCTCGGATTAAACAGACTCGATTCTACAGGATACGACTTAAGGTCGATCGCAAACGTTGATTATACGTCGCAGATTGCCAGACTTCGATGGGAAGGATCACGGAAGTCGACGGAACAGTACGAACTAGGATACGGGTCTTACAGTGGGTCCCTCCCACATGTGGGGATCCCCTTTTAACCCTCCAAACCCCCAAATCTTTCTATTCCACCCTTTTTCAACCCCTCAAATATTTCCAAAACCTCCAAAAACCCTCTTTCTATCTCAAATCTCTATTTCCATATAACCAAATCCTCTATTTCCTTTACATCCTCCACTCCACCACTATCTCTCTAAAATCATCCCTTACATCTCCTAATCTCCCTTATTCTTACCCATTTGAGCACAAAACCCTCTTTTTGTGTCTCATAATGTAACGCCCTGAAAATCGGGGGTCGAACATAAACTCAACTCCCGAGTTCCAGAACATCACTTATGCAACAAAATGAATGATGATTGAATGTTGACTGAATTCGTGCATTGAACATGAGTGAGATTAAGCCAAAACAGCATATCATACTCCAGAGACAGTTAAATTTGCAAGCGAAAGACTGTGATAAATAGATAAAATATATAACTTATGATGAGTCTCCAGAGTGTGATAACATTACCAGGTTAAATAAATACAAGTGCAGTTCTAAAATATACCAAATGTGAGGAAGTGTAATGTCTCTTATCCCACGCACCATAGCCCCGTCAATACAATATCAGGTCTTCATTGACCTGCCAGAGAGATACAGATAGGAGAAATCCTCCTATCATCATAGAAGTAGTCCGACTCTGCTTCACAAGCATCGCCATCACCTGAAACTCAACAAATCTGGTTGGTGTGTACAACACCGTCCCGTAACGTGGGAGTGAGTGATCAACTCAGTGGAACAGTAAAGCATAGGTTAACATGTTATCAATTCAATCAAGCAGTGATGATAAAGCAGTACAAATCAAACAATTCTAACTACTCTTATTAAATGCAAGAATGAAATGACATGATGCTGTATGCCCTTGCCAAACCACCCTCAAGCGACATCATCTTACGTTCGCGAATGCTTACTCCCTCAGTGCGCCACATCTACAAAGCACATGCGGTGCGATGATGCTCATGATTACCAAGTTTTTATTAGTCCATTTCAAACAGCAGTATTGGGAAACTAAGGTACCTCCCTTGTATCATTCCCAAACATGATCCATTCTAGGGTCGTCAATCCTAGTTAATCTCATACGACATTATGGTTTGAGAGGCTTAGCGAAGGCATCATAAAGGGCTCGTCACCCGTCAGCACGGATACAGATCTCACCGTATGCGGCTCAATTGCTGACCGTCAGCTCGAGTACAGGTCTCACCGTACTCAGCTCAATCACTAGCCGTCAGCTAGAGTACAGGTCTCACCGTACTCGGCTCCACTTATACTCTAGTTGCTGTGAAAGACTCGTCGCCAATCACAGACCCTTGGAGTATACTCAAAGATACTACGGAGGACTCGTCGCCCGTCAGCATGAGTACAGGTCTCACCGTACTCGGCTCTCGCCGTATGTATCGACAACTCGAATACAGTGTCCCATACCACCATATTCGGCTCACGAGTTGGTTGCGCAATGGTCACTACGGGGAGGCACATGGCCCCAGCGTAGGCCGACAGCTCGACCACGGTGTCCCATACCACCATGCCCGGCTTATGCGTCTTAGCGGATTGAGGTACCATGGTTAAAAGGGGGTTTCACTGGTAAGTTTGGTACCCTAGGTTCAAGCAGTAGCGTCCAAACAGGGTGAACATGCATAAGACAGATCGGGTTACTTGACGAGCTCGACTAGCACGATCGCCCGTTGAGCTGTACGACATGAAGTGCATAAACAACTTCGTGTGGCCTAGCCACTGCCGACAGGCAACGCACGACTCGAGTTCGTCGAACACATCCCACGTGGCAAATGAATCTCAGCCACGAGTTCAATCCCGTTACCGATTGCCTGGGCCATAATTATAGCCCCAAACACAATCAATTGCAGATAGATAAAGCAGTAATGGATAAAGATTCAACTCATACAGTCAAGGTCTGGTATTATCCGTTTAGGGCTGCCAGGGCTGTTGCACGCACTCGTTGCTCCGCTCCCCCATCACCCATGACGGATCATACAACGTAAATATAAATTTAAACATATGCATTACATAGTTAAAATCATAAAGCAGTTGAGCATGTTATGAATCACAACACAAGCATGCGTTTGTACATGTTCAATTCCTAATCACACAACTATCAAAGGAGATCATACACATAGTTAAAAAGGGTTGAGAATCATATCTCAACACCCTTATACTTTACAATTTGCTAACTACTACTCATTCAGACATTTCAAGAAACACTTAAACAAACATACATCAACATACACGACATATGTCGATCACATAGGCATTAGGCCAAATCCTTTCACTGGGGAGTTGCCCCAATCATAACACGCTTACACCCACGACGGATAGTCATGGCAAGCAGGGATCCAAGTTCCATATCCATTCAGTCATTTCCACAAACACTTGGGCCACACATTTTAGCATATATAGTGTATATTGGCCGTGGCGTGACTTAGGGCAAATCCTTTCGTCAAAGGGGGTATCGCCAATACATCAATCATGAATCCATGACAATTAGTCATGGCGAGCACGAATGAGAATTCTATACTCATTCAACCACTTTCACTAACACTTAGAATACACTATTACAACATACATGGTGCATGTTAACAAAACATGTATTAGGGCTATCCTTTAGCCAAGCAAGTATTTTATCTATGTATAATATATTACTACAGCAAATAATCATGATAAATACATATCCAAAATTTATACGTATACAGTATTTTCTAGAATACGCAATTTCAACATACATAGCATTTACAAGTGAACATGTATTACGGCGATTCCTTTCGCCAAGCTAGTATTTTATCCATATATCGTATAATCATACATTAAATAAACATGTCAAACATTTCTTCAAAAAAAATACGTATACGGTATTTCTACGTATACCTAGAGTATGTGAAATTCCATATTCTACAACGTTAATCGAAACAGGAAACGGAAAGCACTTTGTACATGTGCAATTGCATGCAGATCATGAATCTATCATTATCTGACATTGAAAGCATTGAAAACCCTAACCTATGCACTTAAAGTCCGCACCTTTTGTCGTAGAATCGCAACGAAATCGATAGGTTTGCTAAGCTTCCGTATTCGGCAGTTTGGCAACCTAGAGAACAAAATAGGTTAGCTATTTCACAACCTACAACAGTCTAAACCCCAAAACAGATTAGGGTTAGGGTTTCTCACCTTAAAACGGAGTTGACATCACCGGAAACGCGCCTGGAAAGAGGCGGTGCAGCCCGTGTGGTGGCAGGGAACGACGGCAGGGAGATTCTCCCACTTCTCCCTCACTTTCTCTCTCTTTTCCCTCTCTCAATTCCAAATTCGTATGGCTGCCATGAGAGAGGGTTTAAGGTCCTTATATAGTCTCAAAACTCACCGAAATAGACTCCTGTTCAAAGGATACTGCTAATATAGGTATTTCGTCACTTTTCCAGCTCAAAAGAGAGGTTCTGGTGGCCCTCCTTGAGCCAAATGTCAGACTTAAGCTCACCACACATGGATCTATGTGGGATTACGTTTTCGACTCGATCGAATTCCCAGATCGCACGTGGCGGACCACTTTCAGTTCAACGGTCAGTGGACCACGATCCGAAATTCCAAGTACATGTAAATGTTCCTGAAATTTTTCCTGATCCGAGGGTGTAATTTGGTCTGATTCTGACGGTCTGGTTGCTTAATACTGATGCGTAAGCGAATGGTGCCAGATCACTATTCCAGATATTTTAATTTCAAAGGGAATAGTGTTTTTCACACTCCCTCGCTCCGGATCGAAATAAATGGCCGTGGGACATCGGAATCACCTGATTTTTGAGATGATTGTCAAGCCCAGTGGGGCAGTCCTGGTTCCTTAGCTTCGTGCTAATCGGACTCCCGATGTGCGATCTAGACCTCATACGAAGTTTCGTTTCAGTCCCGAGAGCAGACGGGTAATGAGTTTGGTTCTAAACTTTAGGGAAACCTAGAGTCACTGATTTTGCAAGTTTTGGGTCTTGCAGATCGTATTTAAAGCGATCCCAACGGATTTCATGGCTAATCGAGTTTTGCACTTAGTTAACTTTGTTAAATTTCTAAAGGATTTAATCCTAATTGTTTTCTGGTTGAGATGGTACTTAGGCCTTTGCAGTTTGTATATAAAGTGATCCAAGTTTTACTACTTAGCTAGTTTAAGATAGTGTCTAGGGCGAAAGTGCTTTGAAAAATTGAAAGCACAAGGTAGTGAAGGGTGGGATTTGTGAAGAAAATGGTTTAAGACGGGATTTGCGGATTTGAATTGAGCGTTTGAAAAGTTAATCAGGTGTTAAGATTGACCCAATGCCTAAGGATGTCTAATCCCAGGTTGGCAAAAATTCGGGATGTTACACATAACCTTCATACTTTCAAACCCACTTCATTCTCAAAGCTTTTCCATCTCCATGGCTCTTTTTGAGCTCGTCACCGTCATCTTCTCCATTTCAACACTCCTTTCTCTTATGGGAAAGAAGAGAATGGCCCCAGATGAGGCCGGGCCTAGCTATCCAAGCCGTTTTAAAAAGAAGACGAGTGCCGAGATGAGTACAAGCGCCGAGCGGAGGTCAAAACGGGACCTCGACCCTCGAATCCCGATAAAGAGATCTCTACCGGCGAGCGCCGAACTCGGTGAGTTTCATGATTGCAAGGTTGTGTTTGAAGCTCATGTTGATGAGAAGTTATTTGGGTTATATTCAGTGATCGGCCTCCTCCTGGGGAACGGGTGGGGTCCCATATTTGAAGGAAAAACTGATGCAAGTGAAGGCACTGTACGAGCCTTTTACGCACACATAAGGGACCCAACTCTTGAGCCTCTCCAGTTTACCATCCCGTTAGGAAGGACTCAAGCCACGATCGATGTGGATATCATGGCACGTATCATGGGAATAGAACGTGGAGTTGTACATGCTAGTGATACTAATCTCGCTAGTGTATGGGAGAGAGATCGCTGCACTCGCTTCCTTTGCGGCCAACTTATTGATTGGAGGCAAGGGAACAGTCTTGCATCGACAAGTATGATGGAAGATTTTCTCCTGCTCCACCATATATGCACGTACAACATGTATCCTAGGTGGAGTAACCGCACTAAATGTACTAGATTTGTGGACTTCTTGTAATGATTTGGACAGGAAGAAAAGGTGTGTCTGCCTACTCTCGCCTTGACTCAAATAGTCAATGTTGCATGGTCTACTCGAGGGGACGCCTCCCTCCCATTCGGCCAACTCATTTGCAAGATTGCCCGCCACTTCGGATTCCGGCTACATATGGATAATCTCGCCCCTATCCATTTCATCAATGAAATTACACTCAACAATATGGGAATAGGCCCCAGGCAATGTCAAGCCAGGATGGATGAGTACGGGGATGAGATTGAAGAAGAGGAAGGCAGTGAAGAAGAGGAAGGCAGCAGAGAAGAGGGACATGAAGAAGAAGAGGAGGCCCAGGATTCAGAAGGGGGACCTCCTACGGCTCGTGAGGATCACCACGACCGAGACACCCTAGAAGCCCACATGGCTAGGATTGAGAAAAATTAGGCCTACTTAAAGCAGAAGTTCGAGTTGAACTAGGCCTACCTGAAGTAAAAGTTTAAGAGAATGTCCCGCACCCTAAAGGCCATCCTGTGTTGTATGCAGGATAAGGGAGTACCTCCACCTTCGCCAGAATCGGAGGACTAGTAGTGTATTTGTAGTTGTTTCCTTCTTTTTGTAATAGCCTTGATATGCTTAGTTTGGGTGCTAGGTTAGTAAGTGTTAAAGCCTTTTGTAAATTAGCTTACATGCATCCTCTGTCATAGTGCATGTAATACCACATCATATGTAACTGTGACAATTTTTTTAAATAAAATGCATGAAGCTTCTTTTGTTTAGAGATGTGTAGAATATTTGGAAAAAAGTGGATAATGTTATCCTAACCCTACGAATGTTGCACCCTATGTTATATATAGGGAATGCCTCCTAAAACTACTCGAAACATGGCACGTCTCCCACTTGGCGGAATGATTGATGGGGCCTCTCACCCAAGTGGTAGCCAAATGGACCATAGTTTGGGTCTAAGTAGCGAGACGATGCCAGATTCACAACCGGCCACTGGCCCCACAAATGGGCCAACACCCAGTGCACCACCGGTTCTGAGTCAGAACCATGCGTCTTCGTCGATGCCACACATGCCAGATGATGCTCCTAATGTAATAACAACAGCAAGTTCTGACAACTATAATGGGGGCCATTGTACAAAACATGAATGTGGCCCCACCGATGCCACCCGTACAACCTACTGGGGCTAGGACTACTAGTGGCCCGTGCAAGCGCTTTTAGCGCCTCCGTCCTCCCACTTTTATAGGTACTCATAGACCCGAGAAGGCCGAGTACTGGTTGGATTGCATTTCTAAGATGTTGAGGCCTTTGCACTGTACAAAGGCGAAACAGGTTGAGCTAGTTACATATATGTTTGAGAAGGAAGCTAGCTTGTGGTGGGACAGTGTTCTTTGAACCGTTCCTGCAGAATTTACGTGAACGTGGGATGAATTTGAAGTACGCTTCCACGAGAAGTATTTCTCCCTCACTTACCGTAATGAAAAGGAGGGTGAATTCCTCCACCTCTAACAGGGGGAATGACAGTGGCAGAGTACGAGAACCGTTTCACGGAGCTAGCTAGATATGCTCCTTTGATTTTGGCAGATGAGCCGATGAGAATGCGGCACTTTTCAGAAGGGTTACGGGCTGACATCCGCACCAAAATGTGTTGCACTAGCATTACCAACTATGCTGAGCTAGTGAACATGTCCCTGTAAGCTGAGTAGGATAGTGAAAGAGTGTCTCGAACGCGCATGCCAACGGGCCGATGGCCTCGGCCTGAATTACAGAACCGGTCGTTTCTCGACAAGACGCCGCGTATGAACTCGCCTCCCAGACCGATGGCTCCGCCGGCTCAGCAGAGGTGATTTGATGTTTGGTGTACTTATTATAACAAGGCGGGCCATACAGAACCCTTTTGTTTTACAAAAAATGAAGGACAACGGCTACATGCAGCCTCAGAAGGTCAACTGCCAGCTACCACACACTATTTCAACTCCACCTCTACGATCTGCACCCATGCACAACCATTCTACCGACCTCCTGTATCTCAAAATAGGCTGCCTCAACGACCTATGGCCGCGCAACCTAATCATCCGCAACAAGCTCGAGTACATGCACTCATGCACTCGCCGCCGAAGCATCTGAATCTGTGGTCGTAGTACAGCTAGTCTTTGAAGTCACTGCCCATATCCAAGGTACACTAGTATTTCTGTTGGTGTACACCGGGTCTACTATTTCAATGATAGCATGCTCTACAGTCAAGCGATTAGGGTTGAACACTACCCCTATGGTTGGGGGTGAGAGTCATCGCAGCAGCAGGAACCTTCACAGACGCTACTAAGTTTTGTAAAAGTTGCAAGATAGACTTAGGGAGTAGAGTGGTGTACGCTGACCTGATTGTAACCAACATATATCATTACGACGTCATCCTCGGCATGGATTGGCTCACCGAAATGAAGGCAGAGATTGACTGTGAAACTAAATTGGTGACAACCCATGGGCCCGAAAACACGACCTTCACTTTCCCAGTTCAGGTTAGTTGGCCTTACCGCATTAGTTGTTATGCTTCCCTGTTGGAAAATTTTGATGGTCCGTCACTTAGGGACATGCCAATAGTCCAAGATTTCACGGACGTGTTCCTTAGGATCCCTGGACTACCTCCTCAGCGCGAGATCAACTTTAGCATCGACCTTGTGCCAGGTGCAACACCGATCTCCTTACCAACGTACCGCATGACTCCATGTGAAATGGAGGAACTGAGGAAGCAGATTGATGACTTATTGGATTTAGGTTTTATATGGCCGAGCATATCTCCTTGGAGAGCACCTGCATTGTTTGAAAGAAGAATGGATTGCTGCAGTTGTGTATAGATTATCGCAGGCTAAATCACGTCATGGTAAAGAACAAGTATCCTTTGCCCAGGATAGATGACCTGTTTGACCAGTTGAAGAAGGCTTAATATTTTTCTAAGATAGACTTATAGTCTGGGTACCATCAGTTGCGAGTTAGGAATGAACACGTGCAGAAAACAGCTTTCAGGACCAGTTTCAGGCACTACAAGTTCCTCGTGGTGCCGTTTCGACTTACAAATGCACTGGTCGTATTCATGGATCTCATGAACTGGGTATTTCGACCGTATCTGTACCGATTCGTCATCGTATTTATAACTGATATTTTAATATACTCAAAGAGTCGGAAAGATCATGAAGAACACCTGCGAGCAGTCCTTGATACTCTTAGGCAAAGCCAATTGTTTGCACAGTACTGAAAATGTGACTTCTGAAAGGAAGAAGTCAACTTCTTAGGACACATGGTTTCTAAGGAAGGAATCGTCATGGACCTTGCTAAGGTAACCGCGGTACAAGACTGGGAGCAGCCCGACTCGATTATAGAAGTGAGGAGTTTCCTCGGACTTGCCGGCTATTATCGCCGATTCATTAAAGATTTCTCCAAGATAGCCCGACCGTTGTCTTAACTTACTCACAAAGATCTTAAGTTTTCTTAGAACGAGAAAGTAGAAGCAGCCTTTCAGGAATTAAAGGACAAGCTGACGTCTGCACCCGTGCTAGTACTTATAGAGCAAGGGATCAAATATATTATTTACACCGACACCTCTCGAGTCGGTTTGGAGTGTGTACTTATGCAGAAGGATAGGGTGATTGCCTATGCCTCACGACAGTTGATGAAACATGAAGAAAATTACCCCACACATGACCTGGAGTTGGCAGCAGTCATTTTCGCATTAAAGCTTTGGAGACATTACCTCTACGGAGAGGAGTTCGAGCTCTTTTGCAACCATAAGAGCCTCAAATACATCTTTACACAGAGGGACCTGAATATGAGGCAACGTCGTTGGACGGAGACTTTAAAAGACTTTAAGTTTGAAGTCTCCTACCATCCTGGCAAGGCTAACCTTGTGGCTAATGCATTGAACCGTAAGAAGACTATAGAATTTGTAGCCCCACTAATGATAGAAGAGTAGAATATGGTGGAATTCGTGCGAGATTTCGAATAGAAGCTGACAGTGGAAGAGCCATTCGAGAGCGTCGCACACTTCCACGTGCAACCACTTATTGATGACAGAATCATTGAAGCCCGGAAAGAAGATGAGCTGTTGGTGAAGATGAGAGAACGTGCAAGCGACAATGAAGAATCAGAATGGACGATTGACTTAGATGGAGGTTTGAGGTATCGTGACCGCCTATGCATCCCGAACCTTCACAACTTGAGGAGAGAAGTTGTAACGCCTTGAAAATCGGGGGTCAAGTAGCAACTCAACTCCCGAGTTCCAAAACATCACTTATGCAACATATATGCTTATGATTAAATGTTGTCTATGTTAGTGTATTAATCATGAGTGGGATTATACCAAAACAGTAATTCATACTCCAGATCAAGTTGTAAAACGCAAGTGGAAGACTGAAAGACATAAATAAACGTATATAAGTCAAAAGATCACGATCGGTCTCCAGAGTATGAATACATCACTGAGTCACCATATACATGTAATAGTCTCAAAATCAAAATGTCAAACAGTACAACTACAATGATAATCCTTGTAGCCCCGTCGATCCGGATGGCCTAAGCGAAGCCGCCGGAGAACTGCATATAAGAGAACTCATCCTGATCGCCATAGTAATCAGGCTCCGCCTCCTGAGTCGCATCATCATCTGCATCTAAGACAGAGTCTGGTGGGTGTTCAGAACACCATCCCAGAACGTGGGAGTGAGTGATCAACTCAGTGGAATCATAGAGCAAAGGTTAACATGTTATCAATTCAGTCAAGCAGTAATGATAAAGTAGTACAATCAAACAATCCTATATACTCTTTTTAATGCAAGGATGAAATTTAGTCATGATGCATGCCCTTGCCTACACTCCCTCGTGCGACACCATCTTACGGTCGCGGCATGCTTTCTTCCCTTCGTGCTCTTCAACCCGGGGCACATGCAGTGCGATGTTATGAGCGTGATTACCAAGTTTTTATTAGTCCTTTTCATACAGCAGGATTAGGAAACTAAGGTACCTCCCTTATATCATTCCCAAACAGGGATCCATTCTAGGGTCGTCAGTCCTAGTAAATCTCATACGATGTTGTGGTTCTAGGTCGCTGCAGTGGGCTCATCGCCTGATCAGTGCAGGCCTAGTTTATACTCTTGTTGCTACAGAAGGGACGTCCCCTCCACGTAGACTCAGAGTACGCTCGAGGTCACTATAAAGGGCTCGTCACCAAATCAGCGTAGGCCGACGGCTCGAATACAGTGTCCCATACCACCGTATTTGGCTCACGAGTCTGGGTTGCTCACTAGTCACTACGGGGAGGCTCAGCGCCCCAACGTAGGCCGACAGCTCGACCACGGTGTCCCGTACAACCATGTCCGGCTCATGAGTCTTAGCGGATCGAGGTACCAATGTTGAACGGGGTTTCACTGGTGAGTTCGGTACCTTAGGTTTAAACAATAGCATCCATACATGGTGAACATATAATAGGTAAATCGGGTTACTTGGCGAGCTCGACTAATACGAGCACACATCGTATCGATCGACATGAAGTGCGTAAGCACTTCGTGTGGCCTAACCACTGCCGACGACCAACGCACGACTCGGGTTCGTCAAACACGTCCTACGTGATAAATGAATCTCAGCCACGAACTCAGGGCTGATTACCGATTGCCTGGACTATATCCTAGTCCCAACTTCATTCAAATTCATCTAGTAATCATATGAGACAGTCAAAGCAATAAAGAACAACGAATTCACTTCGTACAATAATATGAGCATGTTGTGAAATGTAACACAGACATGATTGTACACACATTCATTCCATGAATAAAATAAACATCATGATGTAACGTACATGTAGGAAATCATATACATAATTAAGGTAGTCGAGATTCTTATCTCAACTCTCATACAAAGTACTCTTTAGTAATACTTAGCACACTCAGACATTTCTACAAACACTTAGACTACATACATTGTCATATATGATGTATGTTGTTTACACATATTAGGTCAAATCCTTTCACTAGGGAGTTGCCCCGCATACCACGTGCATACACCCACGACGGATAATCATGGCATGCATGAATCCGGGTTTCATATTCATTTACGCATTTCCACAAACACTTGGGCTACACACTGTATCACATATATCGTATTTTTATCGTGACGTGATTTAGGGCAAGTCCTTTCGCTAAGGAGTTGGCGCATATGTAACAAGCATATATTAACTACAGATAATCATGTTAGGCATAAATCCAAATTCCATAAGTATCCAACTATCTCAACATGTACATAGAATACACTATATGCCACATAGTTCATATATAACTGTAACATGAAACAGACGACGCATTTTGCATGTGAAATAGCACCCACATCAAGAATAAATCATTAACCGACATTGAAAGCCTTAAAAACCATTACCTATACATCTATAGTCCGCACCTTACGCTGTAGAAGCGTAACAAATTTCATAGAAACTCTAAGGCTTTGTCAACGATGGTACATCAACCTATAACATGAGTTAAGTCAGCTATCTCGCCACTTGTAACAATTGAAACCCTAAAACAGATTAGGGTTAGGTTTTCTTACCTAAGAACGAAGTTAGCATCGCCGGAATAACGATTAGATAGGGATGGTTAAGCGCGTAGAATGGCAGGATAGAGTACCAGGAATCTTCTCCCACTTCTCTCACACTATCCCTCTCTTTACTCTCTTCTCTCTCCTAGGTTTTCTCAAATTCGTATGGAGTGAATGGGAGAGGGTTTAAGGTCCTTATATAGACCCAAAACTAACGAAAATAGCCCCAGGGCCATGGTATACTTAGGTTATAGCCAAAGGACGTCTATTTCAGCTCAACGGAGCACTTCCGGAGGCCCCTTTTCTATGTGTGGTCGGACTTAAGCTCCCTGACATTGGATCTAAGTCTAGCTGAGTTTTCGGTCTAATCGGATTTACAAATCGACCGTGGCAGACCATTTTCAGTTCAACGGTCACTGAAACTCGATCAAGGTTACAAGTACATGGACATGTATGGAAAATGTTCCTTGATCCGAGGGTGTATTTGGATCAGATTCCGACGGTCTGATTGCTTATATCTGGCCCGCAAGCGACACGTCTCAGATTACTTAAAGTAGATTTGATTTCTAAAGAAAACCACATTTTCTTACACTCTTCACTCCGGGCTCAAGTTGTGCGTTTCTAGACACTGTTAAGACTTGATTTCCGGGGTGATTGTCAAGTCCAACTAGGCGGTCGAAACGATATAGTTTCGTAATAATCGGACTTTCAACGTGCGGTCCAGGTCCGATATGGAGTTTCAATGTGCTCCCAAGAGCAGCTGAGTAATGAGATTGATCCTAGATTTTAGGGTAACTTAGTGTCAATGATTCTACAAGTTTTGGGTCTTGCAGATCATATTTAAAGTGGATCAAACGGATTTCGTAGCTAATCTAGTTTAACACTTAGTTAATTTTATCTAATTCCGAAAGGATCCTGAGTGATTTTTGCCTGAGGTGGTACTCGGGTCTTTGTATGGAATTTTTTGAGAGACGTTGCAGAAGTTCTAGAGGCCGCTCACAATTCAAAGTTAGCGATGCACCTGGGTAGAAGAAAGATGTATCGGGACGTGAAGCGTTCGTACTGGTGGGACAACATGAAGGCCCAAATAGCAGACTTTGTATCCCGATGTCTCACGTGCTAGCAAGTCAAGGCCGAGCATCGCCGACCCCCTGGTTTACTTCAACCTATGGCCATAGCGAAGTGGAAGTGGGATTTCATATCTATGGATTTCATTTCCAGGTTACCAAAGACGAGAAAGGGGCATGACTCCATTTGGGTGATTATGGACCGATTAACGAAATCGGCCCATTTCCTCCTGATCAGAGTTACTAATTCGTCCGATGATCTAGCCAAGCTGAACAATAAGAAGATAGTGAGACTGCATGGGGTTCCTTGTAACGCCCTGAAAATTGGGGGTCGAGCATAAACTCAACTCCCGAGTTCCAGAACATCACTTATGCAACAAAATGAATGACGATTGAATGTTGACTGTATTCGTGCATTGAACATGAGTGAGATTAAGCCAAAACAGCATATCATACTCCAGAGACAGTTAAATTTGCAAGCGGAAGACTGTGATAGATAGATAAAATATATAAACTATGATGAGTCTCCAGAGTGTGATAACATTACCAGGTTAAATAATTACAAGTACAGTTCTAAAATATACCAAATGTGAGGAAGTGTAATGTCTCCTATCCCAAGTACCGTAACCCCGTCAATACAATACGAGGTCTTCATAGACCTGTCAGAGATTACATGTAGGAGAACTCCTCCTCAACATCATAGTAGTAGTTCGACTCTGCTTCATAAGCATCGCCAACACCTGAAACTCAACAAATCTGGTTGGTGTTGCAAACACCATCCCGTAACGTGGGAGTGAGTGATCAACTCAGTGGAACAATAAAGCATAAGTTAACATGTTATCAATTCAATCAAGCAGTAATGATAAAGCAGTACAATCAAACAAGTTTAGCTACTCTTATTAAATGCAAGTATGAAATGACATGATGATGTATGCCCTTGCCAAGCCACCCTCATGCGACATCATCTTACGTTCGCGAATGCATACCTCCCTCAGTGCTCTACATCTACTAGGCACATGCGGTGCGATGATGAGCATGATTACCGAGTTATTATTAGTCTATTTCAAACAGTAGTATTGGGAAACTAAGGTACCTCCCTTGTATCATTCTCAAACATGATCCATTCTAGGGTCGTCAGTCCTAGTTAATCTCATACGATATTATGGTTTAAGAGGCATAGCGAAGGCATCACAAAGGGCTCGTCACCCGTCAGCACGGATACAGATCTCACCGTATGCGGCTCAATTGCTGACCGTCAGCTCGAGTACAGGTCTCACCGTACTCGGCTCAATCGCTGGCCGTCAGGTCGAATACAGATCTCACCGTACTCGGCTCAACTCATGCTCTAGTTGCTGTGAAGGGCTCATCGCCAATCACAGACCTTAGAGTATACTCGAAGATACTACGGAGGACTCGTCGCCCGTCAGCACGAGTACAGGTCTCACCGAACTCGGCTCTCGCCATAGGTGTCGACAACTCGAATATAGTGTTCCATACCACCATAATCGGCTCACGAGTCTGGTTGCTCATTGGTCACTACGGGGAGGCACGTGGCCCCAGCGTAGGCCGACAGCTCGACCACGGTGTTCCATACCACCATGCCCGGCTCATGAGTCTTAGCGGATCGAGGTACCATGGTTAAAAGGGATTTCACTGGTAAGTTTGGTACCCTAGGTTCAAGCAGTAGCATCCAAACATGGTGAACATACATAAGACAGATCGGGTTACTTGACGAGCTCGGCTAGCTCGAGCGCACAACAAGTTGAACGACATGAAGTGCATAAGCACTTCGCGTGGCCAACCCTATCGTCAACCGAAGTACGACTCGGGTTCATCGAACACATCTCACGTGGCAAATGAATCACAGCCACGAATGCAATTCTGGTACCGATTGTCTGGACTATAGTCATAGCCCCAAACATAATCAATTGCAGATAGATAAAGCAGTAATGGATCAAGATTCAACTCATACAATCAAGGTTTGGTATTATCCGTTTAGGCCTGCCAGGGCTATTGCACGCACTCGTTGCTCCACTCCCCCATCACCCATGACGGATCATACAACGTAAATATAAATTTAAACATATACATTACATAGTTAAAATCATAAGGCAGTTGAGCATGTTATGAAGCACAACACAAGCATGAGTTTGTACATGTTCAATTCCTAATCACACAACTATCCAAGGAGATCATACACATAGTTAAAAGAGGTTGAGAATCGTATCTCAACACCCTTATACATTACAATTTGCTAACTACTACTCATTCAGACATTTAAAGAAACACTTAAACAAACATACATCAACATACATGACATATGTCGATCACATAGGCATTAGGCCAAATCCTTTTACTAGGGAGTTGCCCTAATCATAACACGCGTACACCCATGACGGATAGTCATGGCAAGCAGGAATCCAAGTTCCATATTCATTCAGTCATTTCCACAAACACTTGGGCCACACATTTTAGCATATATAGTGTATATTGGCCGTGGCGTGATTTAGGGCAAATCCTTTCGTCAAAGGGGTATCGCCAATACAACAATCATGAATCCATGACACTTAGTCATGGCGAGCACGAATGAGAATTCTATACTCATTCAGTCATTTTCACAAACACTTAGAATACACTATTACAACATACATGGTGTATGTTAGCAAAACATGTATTAGGGCTATCCTTTAGCCAAGCGAGTATTTTATCCATGTATAATATATTACTACAACAAATAATCATGATAAATACATCTCCAAAATTTATACGTATACAGTATTTTCTAGAATACGCAATTTCAACATACATAATGTATATAAGTAAAACTTGTATTTAGGTGAATCCTTTTGCCAAATAAGTATTTTATCCATATATCGTATATCCATATAACAAATAAACATGTCAAACACATTTCCAAAAAATATACGTATACCATACTTTCTACAAATACCTAAAGTATGTAGAATTCCATATTTTTCATCTTTAATCGAAACAGAAAATAGACAGCACTTTGTACATGTGCAATTGCATGCAGATCATGAATCTATCATTATCTGACATTGAAAGCGTTGAAAACCATAACCTATACACCTAAAGTCCGCACCTTTTGTCGTAGAATCGTAACGAAGTCGATAAGTTTGCTAAGCTTCCGTATTCGGCAGTTTGGCAACCTACAGAACGAAATAGGTTAGCTATTTTACAACCTACAACTGTCTAAACCCCAAAACAGATTAGGGTTAGAGTTTCTTACCTAGAAATGACACAGGAAACGCCGGGAAAGCGATGAGAATCAGGCGGTGGAGCCCGAATAGCGGCAGGGAAGAGTGGCAGGGAGATTCTCCCACTGCTCCCACACTTTCTCTCTCTTTTCTCTCTCTCAATCTCAAATTCGTATGGCTGCCATGAGAGAGGGTTTAAGGTCCTTATATAGCTTAAAAATTCACCGAAATAGACTTATGTTCAAGGTATACTTACATTATAATCAAATCGGCATTGTTTCAGCTCAAAAGAGGGTTTCTGGCGGCCCTCCTCGAGCCAAAGGTCGGACTTAAGCTCACTAACGCTGGACCTACGTTCTATTAAGTTTTCATTTCAGTGGGATTTCCAGATCACGCGTGGCGGACCAGTTTCCTGGTTGCTTAATACTGATCTGCAAGTGAGTAGTGCCAGATTACTATTCAAGATATTTTATTTTGAATTAATTTCACATTTCTCACACTCTTCACTCCGAGCTCAAGCGAATAGCGCTGGGACACTATCTGGATTTGATTTCCGAGATGGTTGTCAAGCCCAGCGAGGCGGTCTTAGTTCCTTAACTTCGTGTTAATCGGACTTCCGACGTGCGGTTCAGATCCGATACGGAGTTTCAAGATGCTCCCGAGAGCAACCGGGTAATGAGATTGATCCTAGATTTTAGGGTAACCTAGCGTCAATGATTCTACAAGTTTTGGGTCTTGCAGATCGTATTTAAAGTGATTGGTGCTAATTTCACAGGCACTCTAGTTTAACACTAGCTAAATCTCACTTAATTTCTAAAGGGTTTAGTCCTGTAAGATTTCTGTTTGAGGTGGTACCTGGGCCTTTGTAGTTTGTGTATAAAGTGATCCAAGTTATACTACTTAGCTAGTTTAGGATAGTGTCTAGGATGAAAGTACTTTGAAAATTTTAAAGAAAAAGGTGGTGAAGGGTGGAATTTGTGAAGAAAATGGTTAAGGAGCGATTTTAGACTGTGGGATTTAGTTCTGACAAGTTAATAAGGTGTTAGGATCGACCCATCGCCTAAGGACGTCTAATCCCAGGTTGACAAAAATCCGGGATGTTACATTCCTATAGAGATTGTGTCAAACCGAGACACACTATTCACGTCTATTTTTTGGACTCAAATCCAAGAAGTAATGTGGGTGAAACTGAAATTCGGTACCGCGTTCCACCCTCAGACCGATGGGCAGACGGAGCGGGTAAATCAAATACTTGAGGACATGTTACGAGCATGTGTACTTGACTTCAAGGACAGTTGGGATGACTGTCTCCCTTATGCCGAGTTTGCTTATAACAACAGCTTCCATGAAAGCATTGGCATGGCTCCTTACGAAGCAGTGTATGGACACCCATGTCGAGCTTCGCATTATTGGGCGAAAGTTGGCGAGAAGAGCTTGGTTGGCCTAGACCTGGTTCAGGCAACCTCAGAAAAGATTAATATTATCAGGCGTCGACTCCTTACAGCCCAGAGTAGGCAGAAGAGTTACGCTGATACGAGATGGAGACAGTTGAAATTTGAAGTTGGGGACCATGTATTCCTTAAAGTTTCCCCAATGAAAGGAGTATTTCATTTTGGCAGGAAGAGGAAACTCACACCGAGATTCATTGGCCTATTCCAGATTTTAGACCAAGTGGGTGTGGTAGCATACTGCCTCGCCTTACCCACACCACTTTCAGGCGTGCACAACGTATTTCATGTATCAATGCTGAAGAAATATGTTCCTGACCCTACCCATATTATCAAATGGGAGTAAGTGCAGCTAAGTGAAGACACATGTATTGCGGCCCACGCGTGTTCTAGATAGGAAGGAACAAGTGTTATGTAGTAAAGTTATCCCACTCGTGAAAGTGTTATGAACACACCACACTGAGGAGGAGGCTATAGGGGAAATGGAAGCTGAAGTCCATAAGAACTACCCTCAAATCCTCGAGGAATACGAAAAGGTACTAATTTCGGGGATGAAATTTTTCTTCAAGGAGGGTAGATTGTAACGTCTCGAAAAAATCCATACAAGGACCCGAGTACCACCTTGGGCAGGAGTACCACCTTGGGCAAGACTACCCGAGGATCGCATCCTATCGTATAATTTAGGCAGAATTTAGTTAAGTACTGAACTACATAATAGGTGGATTAGGCTTGGGCCACCATTTCCATAAATGAGAAGGCCTAAAACCATTATTACCACTAACTCAACGTCACTTAAAGACCTAAGAAAAGTCTCAAGAGCGTGTCGCTCTCGGGAGTACATTGAAACTCCATATCGGACCTACACTGCACGTCGATGGTCCGATGACTTTGAAACTATAGGATTATGTTTGTCCTACTGGGCTTGACAACCATCGCGAGAATCAAGCCCATATAGTGTCCAGAAACGCACAACTTGAGCCCCGAGTGAAGTGTGTGAGAAATGCGAATATCTTTAGAAAATGAAATGAAACTTAAGTGAATCGGGCCGTTCACTCTCACGCAAAATTGAGGATTTTAGACCGTCAGTTTCGGACCAAACTTCACCCGTGGGGAAAGGAAATTTCCCTGCACATATCCATATAACTGTGGCATCGATTTAGTAAGTATGACCGTTGATCTGACGCAGGTCCTTCACAGTCGATTGACATATCCGATTATACCAAAATCATGTCCTGACATAGATCCATTGTCAGGGAACATACCCCATGACGTCGGTGAGTAGTGGGCCTCCCTATGAGCCCTGTTTGTCAAAAACAGCTGCCCAAAGGATATAACCTATGTATATAGTCGCCCTGGGGCCATTTGTAACACTTCTGGGCTTATAAATAGCTCTTAATTCACCCCACCTCTCTCATATACGAATTTCTTCAAAACCCTAAGGAAGAGAGAGAGAGAGAGAGAGAGAGAGAGAGAAGAGAAAAGAGGGAAGAGAGAAGAGAGATCCTGGGAGATCGTTGCAGGAATCCTCTCCCACAACTTCACGCACCAAATCACCTCCACATTACGCTACACAATTTGTTTCGGCTATAATTTTTGGTAAGAAACCCTAACCCTAATCTTGTTATAGAGATCCAGGCTAATTATATGTCAAACTAGCTAACCTATTACATCATCTAGGTGTTCGACGTTCCGTTTCAGAAACGTAGAGTTTGAACCGAGTCCGAATCGAGTATTCTGACAAAAGGTGCGGACTATAAACGCTTAGGTTATGGTTATCAATGCTTTCAATGTTAGCGAATGATTTATGTCTGACTTGATTGTTGCCGTATTGTCCTAGATACGCCGATTTCAGTACAAAATGTACACGCGAACTGTGATGAGTAAAGGATGCATTCCATGTGTTTGTTGAAATGTTTGAATGAGCATGTGAATATGATTTGTGCTTGCCATGATTACTGACTGAGGATTAATCATTGTCATATGCATGTTGATCTCTCTGTATAAGGAATTGCTAAAATATATGTTGTAACTAACATAGTCTATGTATTTGGTGAAGTGTAGTGTAAGTGTTTGATGAATTATTTGAATGAGAAATTGTTGATGATTTGTATTTATTACGAGTATTAAGATATGATTCTTAATTGCCTTATACATATGTGTGGTTTCTTTCATGTAATCAGATTTTCCTTTACAAAATTTATGGATAAAATGCAAGTGTTTGGTAACATGATCAAGGTGTTCGATGAAATACTTAAATGAAGAATTTATTTAGATTATTTGTCAAATGCTGAAATGATTATCACATGTGTTTATTTACTGCATCTAAGTAAGTTTGGGGCTGCAACGTAGCCCAAGCAATCGGTAACAGTCTCTGTTCGGGTGGCCGAATTAATCTCGCCACATTGGGTAGACTCGATGAATTCGGGTCGCACGACAATTGTCGACATTGGTTAAGCCACGAGGGGTGCTTATGCGCTCTATGTCGATTAAGTCTGCATGTGCCCGTACCAATCGAACTTACCTAACAAACTGATTGGTGTATTGTGTGTTTACCATGTATGGACACTACTGCTTGAATCTAAGGTACCCCTCACCATTGTAAAGGCCCACTTTAACCATAGTACTACAATCCGCTAAGACTCATGAGCCGGGCATGGTGGTATGGGACACCGTGTTCGAGCTGTCGGCATACGCTGGGGTGACGAGCCTCCCCGTATTGAATAGTGAACAACTAAGACTCGTGAGTCGGGCATGGTGGTATGGGACACCGTGTTAATGTTGTCGGCCTACACTGAGGTGACGAGCCTCCCCATAGTGACCGCGAGTATAAACTTTTGAATTTGCCTATCGACTGCTTTTCATTAGGAGTGATGCTCTACAACTTACCTATCGTATATGCTTAACTAGGATTGACGACCCTAGATGGATCATTCGGTTCGGGTCAATGATATAAAGGAAGGTACCCTAGCTTCCCAAACCTGCTGTATGAATAAGCTTAATTAAGTACTCTGCTAACACGACCATGCATTGCATTGCATTAGTTAGGATGTGTTTTAAAGGCGATGAAGTTGCACTGTTTTGAGGGAGTGTTGTCATATGCGAAATAGGTTGTCGGAGTCGCTTGTGAGGGAGCTTTGATGTTACATCATTATTTGCGCTCCATTCCTGAATTAACAAGAGTAGTTAAGAAGTGATTGTTATGTTGCTTTATCATTACTGCTTGATTGACTTGATAACATGTTAACTTTTGCCTTATAGTACCACCGAGTTGGCCACTCATTCCCACTCTGGGACCGTGTTTTAAAACACCAACCAGACTCTGGTTTAGATGCAGGTGCTGGTGAAGTCTATGCGACGGAGCAGGACTTTATGGATGAGGAGGAGGAGTTCTTCTACTTTTAGCTCTTAGGCGGGTCGATGTAGACCTCGTGCCGATGCGCAGGGACTACAGGGATATCTGGCTTAGTTGGACACATCTACGTTTCCGCATTTTGTTTATTTTGAAATAATACATGTATATATAGTTAGCCCGGTTACATTGTAACATCCCGGATTTTTGCCAACCTGGGATTAGATGTCTTTAGGCAATGGGTCGATCCTAACACCTTATTAACTTGTCAGAACCCAATCCCATATTCTAAAATTGCTTGTTAACCCTTTTCCTTCACAAATCTCACCTTTCACCACCTTGTTCTTTAAATGTTCTAAGTACTTTCACATTAGACACTATCTTAAAGTTTAGGTAATGAAGAACAATACTTAAACTAAACATTGCTACAAAGGACTAAGTACTGCCTTAGACCGAAATCACCCAAGACTAAATCCTTTAGAAATTAGGCGAGAATTAGCTAGTGTTAAACTAGAGTGCCTGTGAAATTAGCACTAATCGCTTTAAATATGATCCGCAAGACCCAAAACTTGTAGAATCATTGAGGCTAGGTTACCCTAAAATTTAAAATCAATCTCATTACCCGTCTGCTCTCGGGAGCATCTCGAAACTCCGTATCAGATCTGGACCACACGTCGGAAGTCCGATTAACACGAAGTTAAGGAATTAGGACTGCCTTGCTAGGCTTGACAACCATCTCGAAAATCAACTCCAGATAGTGTCCCAGCACTATTCGCTTGAGCTCGGAGCGGAGAGTGTGAGAAATGTGAAAATAATTCTAAATTAAATCCAAAATAAATAAATCTGGCACCTCTCACTTGCGGATCAGTTTTAAGCAACCAGACCGTTAGAATCAGACCAAATTACACCCTTGAATCAGGGATATTTTCCCAAACATATCTATGTACTCGAAATCTCCAATCGAGATCCACTGACCGTTGAACTGAAACTGGTCCGCCACGCGTGATCTGGAATCCCGACTGAAACAAAAACTTAACTAAACGTAGATCTAGTGTTAGTGAGCTTAAGTCCGACCTTTGGCTCAAGGAGGCCCGCCAGAAGTGCTCCGTTGAGCTGAAACAGGTCCGCTTTGGTTATAACCTAAGTGTACCTTGACCTGGAGTCTAATTTGGTGAGTTTTTAGGCTATATAGGGACCTTAGAACCCTCTCTCTCATAGCCATACGAATTTGAGAGAAACCCTAGAGAGAGAAGAGAGAAAAAAGAGAGAAAGTGTGGGAGATGTGGGAGAATCTCCCTGCCATGCTTTCATGCCGCTCCACGAGCTCCACCACTCCGTTCTAATCGCTTTCCCGACGATTCCGGCTCCGTTTCTAGGTAAGAAACCTTAACCCTAACCTGTTTTGGGGTTTTGATAATTGTAGGTTATGAAATAGCTAACCTATATCGACTCCGTTACGATTTTACGACAAAAGGTGCGGACTTTAGGTGTATAGGTTATGGTTTTCAACGCTTTCAATGTCAGATAATGATAGATTCATGATCTGCATGCAATTGCACATGTACAAAGTGCTGTCTGTTTTCCGTTTCGATTAAAGATGAAGAATATGAATTTACATACTCTAGGTATTTGTAGAAAGTACCGTATACGTATAGATTTTGAAAATGTATTTGCCATGATTATTTGTTGTATGAATATATTATATATGGATAAAATACTTATTTGGCGAAAGGACTCGCCCTAATACATGTTTTTGCTAATATACATTATGTATGTTAAAATAGTGTATTCTAAGTGTTTGTGAAAATGACTGAATGAGTATAGAATTCTCATTCGTACTCGCCATGACTAATTGTCATGGATATATGATTGTTGTATTGGCGATACCCCTTTGACGAAAGAATTTGCCCTAAATCACGCCACGACCAATATACACTATATATGTTAAAATGTGTGGCCCAAGTGTTTGCAGAAATGACTAAAGGAATATGGAACTTGGATTCCTACTTGCCATGACTATCCGTTGTGGGTGCACGCGTGTTATAATTGGGGCAACTCCCTAGTGAAAGGATTTAGCCTTATACCTATGTGATCAACATACGTCATGTATGTTGATGTATGTAGTCTAAGTGTTTGTTGAAACGTTTGAATGAGTAGTAGTTAGTAAATTGTAATGTATAAGGGTGTTGAGATATGATTCTCAACTCCTTTAACTATGTGTATGATTTCCTTGGATAGCTGTGTGATTAGGAATTGAATATGTACAAACTCATGCTTGTGTTGTGCTTCATAACATGCTCAACTGACTGTATGATTTTATCTATGTAATGCATATATTTAAATTCATGTTTACGTTATATGATCCGTCATGGGTGATGGGGGAGTGGAGCAACGAGTGCGTGCAACAGCCCTGACAACCCTAAACGGATAATATCAGACTTTGGTTGTATGATTTGAATCTTAATCCATTCCTGCTTTAACTATCTGCAATTGAATGTGATTGTGGCTATGATTATAGTCCAGGCAATCGGTAACGGGATTGAATTCGTAGCTGAGATTCATTTGCCACGTGAGATGTGTTCGACGAACCCGAGTCATACTTCGGTTAGCGATAGTGGTTGGCCACACGAAGTGCTTATGCGCTTCATATCGTTCAACTTGTTGTGCGCTCAAGCTAGCCGAGCTCGTCAAGCAACCCGATCTGTCTTATGTATGTTCACCATGTTTGGACGCATCTGCTTGAACCTAGGGTACCAAACTTACCAGTGAAATCCCGTTAGCCATGGTACCTCGATCCGCTAAGACTCATGAGCCGGGCATGGTGGTATGGGACACCGTGGTCGAGCTGTCGGCCTACGCTGGGGCCACGTGCCTCCCCGTAGTGACCAGTGAGCAACTAGACTCGTGAACCGATTATGGTGGTATGGGACACTGCATTCGTGATGTCGGCCTACATTGATAAGGTGATGGGGGAGCGGTGCAACGATTGCGAGCAACAGCCCTGGCAGCCCTTTGTAGTGACCTCGAGCATGCTCTGAATTTGCAGTGAGGCGACGAGTTTTGCCGCAGTGTATAGAGTATGAACTAGGCCCGTATCAGCTTAATGATGAACCGTTAAAAAGGTGATGGGGGAGTGGTGTAACCATTGTGCGTAACAGCCCTGGCAGCCTTTGCAGCGACCTAGAAACACACCACGTATGAGATTAACTAGGACTGACGACCCTAGAATGGATCATGTTTGGGAATGATACAAGGGAGGTACCTTAGTTTTCCAATACTGCCGTTTGAAATGGACTAATAACAACTTGGTAAACATGCTCATCATCGCATTGCATGTGCCTGGAAGATGTGGAACACTGAGGGATGAAAGCATGCCGCGAACGTAAGATGGTGTCGTACGAGGGTGGTTTGGCAGGGGCATACATCATGACTGCTTTCATACTTGCATTAATAAGAGTAGTTTAGAATTGTTTGATTGTACTGCTTTATCATTACTGCTTGACTGAATTGATAACATGTTAACCTATGCTTTATTGTTCCACTGAGTTGATCACTCACTCCCACGTTACGGGACGGTGTTCCGAACACCCACCAGACTTTGTCTGATTGCAGATGGCGACGCTACTCCTGAAGCAGAGCCAGACCTTTATGATGACAATGATGTTTGTTCGTATATGCTGCGTGTTGACGGCTTCAAGTGAGCCGTGTCTTGATCGACGGGATTATAGGGATGTTGACTAGATAACACTACACCTTTGGTATAATTTGAAATTGTACTTGTAATTCATTAACCTGGTAACATTATCACACTCTGGAGACTCACCACTGCTTTTATATTTTATATATCTATCACAGTCTTCCGCTTGCAATTTAACTGTCTCTGGAGTATGATATGCTGTTTTGGCTTAATCTCACTCATGCTCAATGCACCATTACAGACAACATTCAATCATCATTCATTTTGTTGCATAAGTGATGCGTTGAAACTCAGGAGTTGAGTTTATGCTCGACCCCTGATTTTCGGGGCGTTACATACATACTCAAACTCTAGAGGTTGTGAAACACTTACATGCTTAAATATATATGTTTCAGACTTTCGCTTGCTTAATTTCATTATATCCGGAGTATGATATGTTGTTTTAGTATAATCCCATCATGTGTAACTCATTAATATGGGCGAAATCTGAACATCATTATCCATATTGCATAAGTGATGTGCTGCATCTCGGGAGTAGAGCTTTGCTCAACCCTCGAAATTCAGGGCATTACAGTCAGACTTGTGTCTTAGTGACCATTTCATTTCTTAGGATTCCGCGATCCATCCCGTCGAATTTCGGCGACCCGCGACCTGTAGATATCATTTGCGCGCGACCCTAAGTCACATCCTGTAAACCCGAGTCGACTCAACCCGAGACCTGTGCCATTGCGACCGCTTAGTGTGGTCGACTTAAGCCTTATATTTGCCTTGTTTTTTTGTCTTAATTTCTAAAATAATATGAAAAAAATGAATGGACAGTATGGATAAAATATATATATCATGGTAGGCCACAAAGCCCTTAATTATCTATATTTAGGTAGATCTTGGTGGGGTAGTATGCAATCCCCTCCCAGATTTGGGGTGTGAATTATGTGCAAATGCCTTTCGCAGGAAGTTCCTGCGCTGGAATCTTAGGTGGAGCCAACCGTTATGTTTGTGATCAATCTAGTTTGTCCATCGGTGTTTTGAGGTCATTTTAGGACTCGAGACAAAAAATGAGGAGGATACAAGACTTAAGTGGGCCGCACTAAAGGAAAAGGTGGGTAGAAAAATTCCTATCATTGGAACCTCCCTAGGGTTGACAGTGATGTTTGCATGCCATCAATACCATTCATACTATCGTTCCTAGTGAGATGAACTCAAACCACAAATATTAGCATGACTGAAAACTTCTGTTGCCCCACAAATATTTTAATTTTGGGCGTCCAATCCTCACATTTTCGGCCCATTGAGTATTGGATATGGCTCATTTTTAGCACTGTGTCTGAAAATGATCTTGCAAAACGGATGGACGGGGTGGATTTCACACAAACATCACGGTGGGCCCCACCTAGATTTCTAGCGGTGGACTTCCTAGGAAAGGCTTGAAATCCGGCTCACACCTAGGGCCTACTGTGATATATGTTACTACATTCATCCCGTCCATCTATATTGAAAGCTTATTTTAATGCATGATCTAAAAAAATAAATTACCTTTAAATCTTAGATGGACCTTTGTATAGGAAACAGTGGTGATTGACCATTTAAAAATTCTTTTGGACTACAAAAGGTTTAGATCATGTTGATATTTGTGTCATCTCTTCATCTAGCTATTGTGACTTTTTCAATAGGTTTGGATGACAAATAAACATTTCAGTGAAATTCATGGAGTTTTTAAAGATAGGGATTCAATCACAATTGTTTCATATGGGTAAATGTGTTAAATTAATATATTTCAAACATTTCAAATGTTAGTTAATAAACAAGTTATTCTAGGTTCACTATTAGTTTTCCGACTTTGTATTCAGATTTCAGATTGAGACTTCGGATTCAGATTTAACAAACTGGCCCTAAGTATGACAATCAAAATATAAGAAGTGACGTATTGAGTAACTCAGTACACTAAGCGGTTTGAATAAAATCTATTGGGCCCACCGTGATTTTCATATTTTATCCACTCTACCCATCCGTTTTACAAGATAACTTTAGGGTTTGAGCCCGAAAATGAAGTATATCTAAAGCTCAGGTGGACCGCACCACAGAAAACAGCGTGAATTAAACATCTCCCGTTGAAAATTTATTGGGGGCAACTGAAGTTTTGGATAAAGGTGATATTTGTGTTTTCCCATCTTTCTGTGTGATCATATGAACAGGCTAGATGACAGATAAACATCACTGTTTGGTGTGGTCTGATATATGTCAAGTACGGTTCCCATATGGGCCACCCATGGTCGGGTGTCCATTAGATAAAAGGGGTCCACATTTTTTTCTTAACACACGCACACACACCCCCACACACTCACGCCGTAGTGGGCTTTCACCACTTATGGATACTTGAGCCCTTGACCTGGTATTAAAACTCGTGAGAGTCTACGACCCGAGCAAGAGCAACGATCTACACTAATTGCACATTTTATTTATTTATTTATTTGTTTGTTTGTTTGAGTTAGGTTGTTAGTACACACAACTGATATCGGAGAAAACCACTTCACTAGCATGTCACTGCACACACTCCATGTTAGCCACCCCCACTGGGATCGATACCAAAACCTCAAGTGTTGAAACGAGGTATCTCCACTCAGTCTACCAGTCGAGCTATGGATCTGGGTGTCACATTGATTGAACATGGCTCCCATGTCACCATGCTCGGACTATCACAGCCATTTAAATAAGGTCCTGAAATAAGGGAGCGGATCAGGTGTTACTCTGGTAACACTGTAGTGTGTGTTTCCCTGACCGTGTGGCCCACCTTGAGGTATGTGTTGTACATTCATGCCGTTCATCAGTTTTTTCATATCATTTCAGGGCATAAAACAAACAAATTTAGTAGGCATAAAATAAAAAATGAAGCACATCCAAATCTCAAGTAAACCATACCATTGCAAACAATAGTCATCCAACACCTACCATTAAAAACTTAATGTTTATTTGCCATTCAACGGGTTGATAAAGTCCCCCGGACCCGGACGAAGGGAAAATACAAATATAGGCTTGATCCAAAACTTTTGTAGCCCGCTTAGAAGGTTTTTAATGGCCAGTGACCACTGTTTCCTGTGACCTGGTTAAAATGAACTGCAAAATCGGATGGACCGCACGGATATATAACACATACATAAAGGTGGGACCACGGTGAGAGAAACACCCGCTACCGTGTTACCGGGGAAACATCTAATCCGCTTCCTGAAAATGGATAGTAATTATTTTTCGGTCACATGTGATCTACAGTGGATTCCACCTATCCAACGTTCCGCATTGATGATAGTGGGCCCACCTGTCCCCCAAAGAAAATTGATGGGCTTAAGTTTCTTGGAATTCGCGTTGAAAACTTTGCGACAGAAATCATGGGACTCGGATTGCTTACTGACGCTGCAAGTAGGGGTGGCTATTACACACCATAGGCAGTGTTCTATATACCTCACCATGATACATGTGTTATATCCACGTGGTTCATCTATTTTTAAAGATCATTTTAAGTACAATCCCAAAAATTAAAATAAATCTAAATTTCAAGTGGACCACAGCAAAAGAAAACAGTGGTGGTTGAACACCTACCATTAAAAAATTTTCTAGGTCCACTGTAATGCTCATTTACCATCCAACATGTTAATTAGGTCCTACAAACATGGATAAAGAGAAAACATCAACTATCAACTTCATCTGACACTTTTGTGATCCCCCGAGAATATTTTAATGATGGGTGTTCAATCACCCTGCTACCCACGTGCCAATAGGATCTGTCTCATTTTTTTGTCTCATTATCTAAAATAATCTGGAAAATGGATGGACGGTGTATGTAAACCACATCATGGTGGGACCACAAAGTACTGTCCAGTAGCTATTAGGTAAGGACAGCATCAGTAAGCAATCGGGGTCCAAAATCATAGGCTTTAAGAGAGAAAAATTAATTAAATAAGATAAAGGTTTAGAGAGAGAGAAAAAGGTTTGTATTTATTTTGACAGAATGGACACAGTAATTGAATTCCACTAATTCAAACGGTTATCCGATGGTATCATGATCTAGTACAAATCCTCGGAATATGATTACCTGACAAATGGAAGTGGATTGCCTACTGACACTGTCAGTAGCGAGGTTGCTCCTTGACAGTGTTGTGGGCCATGATGTATTTGTTTTATCCACGCAGTTCATTCATATTGGATCATTATTTTAAGCCGTGATTCCAAAAATGAGGTAGATCCCTATCTCAGGTGGAACACACCGTAGGGAAGGAATGGTGATTGAATACTTACCATTGGAAACTTTATAAGGCCCACTGTAATATTTATTTACCATCCAACCTGTTGATTAGGTTCCAAAGAGTTGGACGAGGGAAAAAACACAAATATCAGCTTGATCCAAAAAAATTTTGGCCATCAAGAAGTTTTTAACGGTGGGCCTTCAATCTCCACTGTTTCCAATGGTGTGTTCCACCTAAGATTTTGATCTGCCTCATTTTTTGGCTCATGCCCTAAAATGATTGGCAAAATGGACGGACGGTGTGGATAGAATACATACATCATGTTGGGGCCCACGGAGCACCGTCCAGTACCAATTATGTCAGTAGGCAAACCGCCTCCATCGCAAATTGCTGTTGGTCCCACCTGGGATCAACGATGACTACTATTGGGTGGGAGGACTCCACCATGATTGCACATAAGCCAAAAGTAACCGTGACTAAATAATCACATGGATAAAATTTATGGACACAAAAAAGACCCAACGAATAAAAGTGATCTTAACATGGCATAATTTTAATGGACGTAATCATCCCACCATGGTGACATTGAGCTTTGTGTAATCATGGTGGACCCTTCATATCGTATGCTCAGCTTAATTGAAGCAGGGGTGGGCGTGCTGAGGTGGATGACAGTCTTCCTTGAATGATAAGTACCTTGAAGTTGCAAGTTTTTTTTTTTTGAATCTGCTAAAGAAAAGTTCTAAATCTACCTGAAAAATAAAGAAAACTAAAATTTTTCTTATAAAAAAGTTATAAAATAATTGAGTTTCTATCCTTATATAACATTAAACAAACTTTAAGACGTAATTAGAGAAGACCCAAACAAATAAGGAAACTAAAACTGAAAAATACATAATTTTTTGCATTCCGTCGATTGATCAGAAGGACACGAAAACATCTAGAGACTAAATCCATAAAATTGAATTTGTTTTGATCAATTGATCGAACTAAGCAAAAAAGTATCCAGCAAGATTTTTATCTAAATTTGAATTTCCATTGATCGATTGATTCGACTGGCCGAATGATTGATTAAATTGATTGGTCTACTCGATCGACCTTAATCGATCGAACTATGGTGAATTTTGTTAATTTCCTTATTGGACTTGTTTTAATCCATTTGTGATAGGCATGTGATTGCTTCACATCCCATATCAGATCCCCTTCACTGAAAAATAAAAAAAACAAAAAAAAAACTTGTCTTCGAGTTATCCTCTGATTCCAATTCATGATACTTGTACAGGTCCATCACATTGAATGTACTTGAGATCCCCACGCGTCAGGAAGATTAACAACATAAATGTTATCATTGATCTAGGAAAGTATAGGTACCGATACGATCTTCCTATTCTTCAGCTTATTGTACGTCTTAGTTGAAAATCTCTCATTACGCAAGTGAATCATAATGTTGTCACCCATGTTGAACACCTTTAGACGTCAATGTGTGTCAGTCATTTCCTTATACTTGGCGTTCGATGCTTTTAACTAGGCCCGTACATCAGCATACACTTATGTTTTGTTTTGTCATATGTTCTGCAGCAACGCTCACGCCTAGTAGCTTGGGCAAGTGAATCAAATCAAGAGTATGCTTAGGCACTCGTCCGTACGCAACTTCAAACAGGGACTTTCCGGTGGAATGGTTTTACATATTGTTGAATGCAAATTCTGTTTGAGCCAAGGGAAAATCCCACTATTTGGGCTTATCATCCGACATGCATCATATAAGGTTCCCGAGTGTATGATATTCACTGCTTCGGTTTGCTTATCTTTCTAAGAATGATATGCACTGTTGAACTGTAGATTGGTGTCAAATCGCCTCCACAAAGTCATCCAAAAGTGATTGAAGAACTTATCATGATCTGAAGTGTTATACTTTGGGACTCCATGTAGTCGAACAACCTCTCGAAAGAATAAATTTACAACATGTGTAGCGTCGACGGTCTTCTTACATGGTATGAAATGGGCTATTTTGAAGAATCTGTTGAACACGACAAACACCAAGTCCATTCCACGCTGGCTCCGTGGGAGGCCGAACACAAATTTCATAAACAAATCCTTCCAAGGGTCGTCAGGGACATGCAATGGAGTGTATAGGCATGTGTTCTGTGACCATCCATTAGATGCCTGGCATGTATGGCACCGCTGCATTGCTTTTCCTTTATTCCATTTCAGTTATGGCTAATAATAACATTCCTCCAAGAGAGCTGTTGTCTTGTCTCTCCCCAAGTGACTGCCGAGGCTACTTCCATTTAGCTCTTGGATAACATGGTCTTCGACGAATGCACACTAATTTTCTTTGAAAAGAAAACCATATTGAATATGGAGGTCAATGGACTAACCCTCCCAACATCTATCCCATATGCCCTTGACTCCATCTTTGACATATAGGTCTTCAGGGTACTCGAACCCAACAACTTCGTAGCTCATGGTGACCAACAAGACTGCACATCGGCTAAGTGCATCTGTCACCTTATTCTATTGCCCAGCCTTATGCTTCAGCATGAATGTGAATTCTTGTAAGAAGAAAATCCATCTAACATGCACATGGTTATTATTATTATTGGCCATTCTCTAATGGCTCTCACCAACCTGTGAAAACTACGTACTTCATGAATACTTGTCGGAACTAGCCATTCTATGATGGCTCTCACCTTATTGTCATCCACACGGATGCCTGTAGACGTCACGACAAAGCCTAGAAAAATAGGTTCTCTGTCAAAAAGTTGCAGTTCTTCAAATTAAGGTACAAGTTGTTCTCGATAAGCACTTGAAGCACCTGTTTGAGACGTTCCACATGGTCTGATCTATCTTGACTGTATATCAAGATGTCATCAAAATAAACTACCACGAATCGACCAATGAATTGTTTAAAAACTTGGTTCATTACTCTCATAAACATACTAGGTGCATTTGAGAGCACAAAGGGCATAATCAACTGTAATATCTCAAACTTTTCAATACTCGAGTACCAAAAGTTCTTGAGTGTTAGCATAAAATTTATTTTAGTGTAGGTCAACAATTTAGCCTATCCTAACTTTACATCCATACTCTAACTTGAATTTGACAGTTGAGAATAATCTTCATCCATAAGTCAAGTCATTTGACCGTTGACTTTTAAGAATGGATCATCGAATATCCAACTATTCTCACATGTTTATCATAACCAACCGTTTAGTCAACTTTCACCACTAGATAAAGATATCTGGTCGTCGAGTTTGATTTTGGATAACTCGATCTTAATAAACTAACTGCCAAATCTCTACATCTGCTTGTACATGTATTGAATTGATATTTTAATCCATTCATTTTGTTCATTCATCACCTATGAATATGCTTAACCCACCATCAAAACTACAATTTGAGGAACTTATATATGTGAACAAATTACTTGAATCTAATAGTTTACATGTTTTACCTCTTGATCACTCGAAAAACTTACTTTGTGTTCATCCGTTTACGAAACTGATTGTATATCCACCTACATATATGGTCAGAGTGTTAATCATCAAGTTTTCTTATTTTTAACATGTTATCGTACCATTGACTACATTCGGATCCATCAAACGGGTCATCCATATATTGAAATAAACTGCTTAGTTCGAAGATCATATGGTATATGCCAAGACCACCAACTAACTTCTCTATTAGATGTGTAGAAGCATTGTTTCAGACAGAGTGGTATAGTCTATTAAAAAGGCATTTTGGTCATCTGTAAGGCCCAAACTGGGGTGTTAAAAAAAGTGTAGAAAACAACGAACAGTGGTCAAGTTTCATCTCATTTGGACAGTGCAGTGAGGAGTTATAGATGGTGGAAGTCCCGACAATAGAAAAAGGGTAAATTATAATTATAAATGACATAATGCATATATACAGCGTGTGTGAGTGAGACACTGTTACAGGAGGTTCAAACGGTGAGTAGCACTCACCCATCTTATGCAAGTGCACCCCACCTGAGGTTAGGATTAGCCTCATGTTTGGACCCATGGCTATTTTCCTAACGATTGAGATAATGCCGAGAAATTGAAACGGCGCAACGGTTTTCAGCATCGATAAAATCATCCAAATCAACAATCCCCGCTCACTGTTAGATGGACCACACATGCTTTTTTAGCATCATCCAAACTTGTTGAACGCGCTAGATCAATAGATCAGCCGACTGTTGTAAAACCGCCATGGTCAATGGATCATCTTCCCCGATCAGACCATTGGTGCCGCATTTCGAAAGGTTGATCCTTTCACCAATCCAAGATGTCCATCATGTGGCCCACCCCACCAGGAATATCTCTAGAATAGCCGTCTGGATCCATGTAAACGTTCAACTAAATAAGTGAACCCTTACGATGGGTTTCTCGACCTTTCTTTTGCTGAAAGTGCGATAATCCTTGTGATTAGTCGTGGAAATCTCTAGAAGAGGAAAGGCTATAAATAGCCGGATTTTAGGGCGACTTTCAAGGAAAGTTAGGGAAAGAAAGAGAGAGTTCGTAAGAGAGAGGGGCACCGCTTCTTATGCACTAGGTCGTAACTCGATCAAGTTGCTGGGTTGGATAGAGCCCTAACTCTATCCTCCTGTCGATATCGGGCCTCTTCCTATTTGTTCGAACAGAGAGGAAGCTGTGTGGAGGCAAGCAGATGGTTCTCCCACTCCGGACGCCAACCCAGTCCGATCATGCCGATCGGGTTGACTTAACAAGTTTGATAATCCAATGAACTTGCTGGCACAACTCACCCTGCTCCAGTTACCACCCCAACGTCCCCAAGCCTCTAGTCCCTTCACAACTCGACCTAGGATCCATTCCAGTCAGCAAGGATCATTCCAGCCATGTCGATCATAAGCCACCTATCGCCGTCGGATTCAAATTCAAATCACCTCTATCGAGTCCGACTCGTTGGCTGCCTCAGCCTCTCCTTCGGGATGTACCAGGTATATATCAATCGGACTCAACCGACCTACAAGATCACTCCAACCAGCTCAACTATACACCATCACTCACATCTTACCTATGACAGATCACTTTCCTAGCCAAGTTTTGAAGGTGAGTTTCTGACGAGTCATTTGCATATCGACTCAGACGCTTCTGTGAGCGTGTCAGTGACAGATCCTGACCCGTTCATTTGCTGAGAAGAAGAAGGAGAGAGAGAGAGAGAGAGAGAGAGAGAGAGAGAGAGAGAGAGAGAGAGAGAGAGAGAGAGAGAGAGAGAGAGCTCCTTCTACCTTAGCAGCCACCTCCATCCAAGGTTCAATCTCACTCTGTTGTAGAACTGCTAACTCTGCATCAACTCGGCCTTCTAGAAAACCAACCAGACTTGCTGCAAATCCTGACCGTTCTGGCACAATCGGTCAACTCCAGCAGTGTCTATCTGTCATAGATCGAAAAGGTCCAATCAACCCATAGGATATCCTCAGTCAGCAAGCAATCGCAGGTAACAGATTGCTAATCAAACTAAGTCTTAAGACTGAGTTATTAATGAGTCATTAGCTTATTGACTCAGCCAAACTCTGTATTGCAGGGTGAAGCTCTGATTTAGTAAAACCTGACTAAATCTAATCTACATCGCCGACTAGATCGGACGTTATTCATGTATGAAACCCAACACTGCTGCCTACATTTAGAATCTCTCTCAACTCGGTCGTGAGTTAACTCACCTAGTCCCTTAAATAGGTTGAATCTAATCTAACCTTAGTTGGACATTAAGGGCCATTACTAGAGATCTGAAGTGTCACTACAGATCCAGGAACCCAGTTACCGATTACTACAATAGTTAGTTTTCCTAAATTCTAAACTCAACTAGCTTATTGGTTGAGAATTCCAACCAAGTCAACTCAGTAGTGACTCACTGGGATCTTGTAATGACTCATTCAGGTGCTACTTGCAACTGTTCACCTTGAAGAAGCCTCTCCATCAACCAATTCCAAAAAACAAGTAATCCATGAAGTTTATGTGACTAATGACTCATATGCAAATACTAACTAGACATCTAAACTCATACTTACCTAAATTTTAGGACCCTTGAACTCATCTGATAAGAACATCCAAATCAAGGACAACACACCCAAGGTGAGGAATATTCCCCATTGCTTATTTCATTCACTAATTTCCATGTTAGTTTAAACCTAAAGTGTAGAGAATTTTAGAGTATTGTAAATATTGATTTCATTCCTTTTATTCCTAGTTTGTGTTGATAATCATGAAGTAATGTTTTAATCCCTATTGCTCTAATTCAATATTTATTAACTATGTGTATAGAAAGTTGTCTTATAATTTCTATGCCACATTTATGATTGTTTGACTATGGGTAGACTTCTACTAGTCATGACATGAAATAGTAATTTTCATATCAAATTATTTATAAATTGTATGGTGAAGAATGGCCCTCATTGCTTCCTACATTCTTTAATTTCCAGTTTAATTTGACTCTAATATATGGATAGATCTTAGAATATGGTGAACAAGAATTAATTTCTTAGTAGTGAATGAAGTAACGCTTTGAATCCTATCATTCAAATTTAATGTTGATTAACCACGGGACTAAAATTATAGGTATACTTCTAATGGCATAACATGAGCCTTACAAATCTCATTTCATTTTATCTTATGAGTTGTATAATGAAGAATATGTATGGGATGTCTTCTTTAGAAGAAATGTAGAAGGGGCTCTTAAATAATTTAAATGATATAATCATACTTGAGATTGACATGTCACATTGGTGAGCCCTCATTTGAGCTTAGAGAAATTATAAAGATCCATGTTGAATTCATGGTAAGATGTTTAATCTTTTGCTAAGAACCTTATGACTTGATTATATTTATAATTTGAGTAGCAATCTTTTCAAATCTAAGGAATGTACATGGATACCATGGCACATAACATCTACGCATGACATGTGAGCCTTACCGAGTGCTCAATGTAAGTGACATTCTGCTAGGTTTGTTAAAGGTTCTATTACTTGAGTTAAACCATCAGAATATGTGCATTTGCACCACTAAGGGCTGCTCACCCTTTATATGAGGCTTTTCTAGGTTTAGAACCTCCTCGGGTGTATCCTGAGTATTTTTCCAGGAGGTTAGACACCCTTGGCGCACTCACCTACATGGTCTTTTCCAGGTAATTAGTCTACCGTGGGCGACCTCTTCTTTTGACAGCTGGATGTGCATCCCTAGATTTGTGACTTGAGCATACATTCATACATCCATGCATATGTACATAGATATTACTGTCTTTATAAAATGGATATGTTGGTTTAAACTACGTTGGAATGCTTTTACATGCATGAATCCTTGAGGGAAATCACCACTGAGTTATCACTCATTCAATCATGCGGTTGCACCAAATATATACAGGTTTGATGGCGGAAGGAGATCCCTATGATGGGATTCCAGGGACAGCTGAGGAGGAGTTCGGCGAGGAAGAACTTTATGCTAATCTAGTTGAGTCGTTGGAGGTCAACTAATATCATAGGATTTACTTACTTTCATATTCTAAACATTATGTTTTGTTTGAATTGTAATAATAGTTTCCCCTGCTGAGGGATTTCATTTTGTTTCCATTTATATATATTGAACTTCCTTGTTATTGCGTATGTTTTCCTTCGCTTATGCAGTAGTTACATTACCTTGTGTCATGAGAATTACTATTAATTAGATGTATGATAATCCACTTCATAAAGTAACCCTCGAGTTCTCATACTCAAGCGATCATCCTCGGGTTATGAGAACCAGGGTGTTACTCCTACATATAAAACAACTTAGTTCAAGTTTCTTAATTAAATCTTTAAACCTAGACTCCATATATATGATACAAGCCCTAGATCTATATGATCAAAACCCTAGGTTTTAATCATAACTGTGTGATGTTGAGATCTAACCGCAAGAGTTATGTTACACATGTTAGAATCTAATTATATGGCATATACACCAAGTTCTAACAACACTAGAGAATGATTTGATGATTAAAGGTTAGGGATTCCTTTAAGCTTACACCAATTTAAGTTGAAATTATATGTAGTTTCTCTTATTTTTGCATAATTTAATTTTACTATGATTTTCATATAATTAAGTGATGGACTGTTATGAATTGTTTATCCATATGAGAATTATGTATAAGATATGATTTTAATCATACTTGATTTTTATGATTTCATGTGGAGTGATGGAAACAAGTTTTGCCCTTCACCGTTTTTTTAGAGCGATACGTATTTTCACTTTATATTGAGTTAGCTTTTGCTCATCTCTCCTTATTTTTGTTGAGTTAACCTAATGCTACTCTTCTATTTTATTGAGTTAGTTTGTTGCTACTTTTCTCCTTTATTAGGTTAGTCTTGTGTTACCTAAAAAGGACGAGCTTTGAGTCCTAGATTTTTTTATTTTATTTTATTTTTTTTTTTGGGGGGGGGGGGGGGGGGGGGGGGAAATGCAGAATAAAACGATGTACAAAGATAGATAGCACAAATAAAAGCAACCTCAAATGCACACGTCTTGAGAGGTTGATACAAACTAAGTTCTAAGGACAACCTTACACAAAAACCAAAGGCTTATGGTAGGACAACCTTACTAGAACATTTGTAAGTATAAAAAACTCAAACTTAGAAAGAGGTAAAGGAAATAAACTAAATTATTACAATATTCACTACAAGTGCATAAAAGGAAGTTAAAACATTCACCACACATACATCGCCATCAACATTAACCAAACACCAGGAATTATAGTGGTTCCTGTGTGTACACCAATTGTTCAAGAATAGCCACACAACTACCCCACTCCCAATATCCACACCCACGGGATATTACTTTCACTAAGAAATAAGGTTTTCTAAGGTCCACCTTAAAAGCTTCACAATCGTGTCTTTCAAATTGGCTTACACAATTACAAAAACCCCACAATGAGTTTTCCTGGCTGAATCTTACAAACCAAAAATCTAGAAAGTAAAATTTGTACTTATCTGAAGATTCTTCTTCCGATATAGCCTGATAGAACCAATTCGATGTAGACGTAGATGTTCAATGTCCAATCCCACAAATGAAAGGGTTTTAGGTCTAAATGATTTTTAAATTAAATTAACCTGGGGCTAGCTTGATTTGATTTTGATCTTAAAAAAGGTAAATCACAATTCCCATTTTTAATACAATAGAGTTAAATAAAGATCACAAAATCAAATACAAAAAAAAAGCTATAAATAGAATCTAAAATGAATAAGTAATAGCTTCACAATTTACACGAACTTATCTCTCAGAGTGATGGCTTGATTAGGCTTGGAATGAATGAAAAATTCTAAGATTCGTCCTCTATTTATAGGTAAAAATTTTGTTCCCTCGACTAGTTTAAGGGTCGGTTCAACTGGTCGAAGCACCAACTAATTTTAAAAATTTTTGTTGTGATAACATAAACCCGTTACTTGACTGGTTGAGTGGCCTACTCGACTGGTCGAGTGGCCTACTCGACTGGTCGAGCAATGTACTCGATTGGTCGAGTTGGACCAGAAAAGCTTACTGGACTTTGAGTCGAGCACTGCACGACTGGTCGAGGCTATTCACTCGACTGGTTGGCAGTTCCACGACTGGTCGAGCCATAACAAAAAATTTTCGAAAATTCTCAACAAATCCTGTATTGGTCGAGAAACACTTTGGACTAGTCGAGCTAGTGCTTGGATTAGTCGAATAAAGGGTAGGACTAGTCGAAGAAAAGCTTATAAACTTATACATTGACCCAAATTCAATATGCAATAAATATGACCTAACCTATGGACAATCTAGTGTCATTCATACCTTGATTGTGAGTTTGAAACATCGAAACATCGATCGCTTTCAATTACTTAAAATACATGAAGCTTGTCCTTGAAGTCTTGAACTTGAGCTAGACTTAAGGTAGTGATCTTGAACTTTTAACTTGAGCTTCGAACTTCTGTTATGGTACTTGAGCTTGTAGCCTTGAACTTTGTTAACGTTCTTCAACTTAAATATGCAGAAAAGTTAGACGATGACGTGTACAACTTAAAATGCATGAAGATGATCTTTCCAACTTATCAAAACACAATACAGATTCTAAATGGTTTGACAAAACAAAATTTGACAAATCCTGGTGCTAGATTTCCAATATAGTACTTACAATCTCCCCCTTTGTCAAATTTGTGACAAAACCAACTAAAGAATCATGCATCAGTTCAATAAAGAATCATGCACCAGTAATGCTACTACAACTCACTACAACTCCCCCACAATCCAATACTATAAGTGCTATAGTTTATATCCCTGTCTGTTGTCAAATTTGTGGTGCCAAAATCACTGTTATATAACTTGTATAAGTGAAGCTCTCTCAAAGATCATCATTTCATGAACAAGCAAAGCTCACAACAAGCAAAGCTCACAAGTACACCTTGACTGCAAGAACTGCTCACAAGACATGACTCAAGAATGCAAGACTCAAGAAGAGTACAAGGCAGTTCGTAAAGAACTCAAGACACTTTCAAGATTGAGCCACATCAAGATTTCAAGATTGAACTACATCAAGACTTCAAGGCTTATACTTCAAGGTCACTAGTTCCTAATGTTTCAATGTCCTTACTTCATGGTTGAGGTTTGACTGACCTTAGGTTGACCTTAGAAGTAGGTCACTTTGGATACATAAGTCGGATGTTTATTTTACATAAGTTTGGTCTGTTCTTCGACTAGTCATAAGCCTTCTTCGACTAGTCCTAGATTTGCTTCGACTAGTCTAAGAAATTCCTCGATCAGTCGTGAGTTTGTTACAAAATTCGGATAATTTCTGTTAGGCTTCGACTAGTCCAGGAATCTGTTCGACCAGTCGAAGGAACAGTGTCGATTGCATCTTCGACCAGTCGAAAGTCTTCGACTCAAAGTCCAGTGATGAATTTTAAGTTCTTCGACCAGTCGAAGGAGACCTTCGACCAGTCGAAGGTGACCTACGACCAGTCAAAGGAGACCTTCGACCAGTCGTAGAACGGTCAAAGCTTATCGCGCCTGATTTTTCAAATTCTGTTATTGCTTCGACTAGTCGAAGAGCTCTCTAGACCAGTCGAAGACGCGATCTGCTCACCTATAAATAGAGCACGAATCTCAGAAGAAATCATTGAATTAATTAATCCATTCAAGCCAATCTTCGTTGAACTTCTGAGAGATAATTCTCTGCTCCATCTAAGCTAAGTGTGCTTATTTAATATTCTCTTTCCTTAGCTTTATTTAATTGATTTTGTTTCTGCTATTCCAATCTAATTTGATAAGAGGAATTGTTATTCCCTTTCATTGGAATCAAAATCAATTAAGGCAAGCCCTACTTGATTTAATTTAAAATCTATTAGAATTATAACCATTGTAATTGAGTACTGGACATTGAACTTGGACATTCAATCATCTACTCTGACTTGGTTCTACCAGGCTGCTACAACGAAGGAGATAATCAGGTATTTTACATTTAATTGTAAATTCCTTTCTGTTTTGGTTTCTTTCAAGATTTGCCAAAAAAATCTTGTTGTATTGGTTATCTGAGGAGAGCCAGGAAAACTCAGAAGTGGGGTTTTTTAATTGTGTAAGGCCACAGACAAAGACACAATTGTAAAGGTTTTGGGTGAACTGTGAAAACCTATTTTGTTAGTGAACGCTAATATCCCCTGTGTGAGGATATTAGGAGTGGAGTAGCATTCTGTGTGGCTGTTGTTTAACAGTTGGTGAACACACAGGCGAACCACTATAATCCCTTGTGTTGTGGTTGAATGATTTATACTTCTAATCTTTAATTATTCATTTGTGGGATGTATGTATGGTGGTGAATGTTGTAATCATTTAATTCAAGCATTGTGGGAATTTTGTAATAGTTTAGAATTTATTTTCTGCTATTCCTTTATCAGCTTGATATTCAATTTCCTTTAAAAGTTGTTCCAGCAAGGTTGCCCTGCCATTTTTATGGTGTATGGCTGTCCCTAGAACAATACATTTGTGATTACAATTTATTTCAATTCAGTTTGTATTTATTTCTGTATTCCTCTTTGGTTTGAGATTTGATACAAAGATCTTTCTAGAAATAAGGTTGTCCTACCATAAACTCTGGTTTTTGGTGAAAGGTTGTCCTTAGAACAACATTTGTATCAACCTCTCAAGATCTAAATTTTGAGGTTGTTTTACTTTCCTGCATTGTGATTTACTTTGGCTATCATATTCTTTTTAATTCCGCTGTTATAAGTTTTATTTGGCATTGTCCTATTCACCCCCCCCCCCCCCTCTAGGACATATAGCTAGGCCTTTTCAAGTGGTATCAGAGCCTAATAGCTCTTTTTAATTCTTGGATTTAATTCCTGAGCTAACGATTTAAGCTATTTAAGATGTCAAATTTTGATAGCCTTTCAGTCACAAGGCCTCCACCCTTTGATGGCTCCAACTATGCCTATTGGAAAGCCAGAATGAGGATCTTCCTCAAATCAATGGATGAAAATGTGTGGCAAGCCACAGTGACTGAATGGAAACCTCCTATCATGGAAGTTACTGGGGTTGATGGTTCAAAATCTATGAAAGTCACACCATATTACCAATGGACCACACTTCAGAAAAGTGAGAGTAGTGCAAATGCTAAAGCACTAAATGCAATCACTTGCGCACTATCACCGGATGAGTTCAAAAGAATCATTTCCTGTGATACTGCAAAGCAAGCTTGGGATATATTAGAAATGACACACGAGGGTACTACAATTGTCAAAAAATCTAAAGTCCAACTCCTCACAACCAGATTTGAAGAAATTCATATGGAGGAAAATGAAATGTTTATGGACTTTTACACTAGATTGAATGACATTGTAAACTCAATGTGGGGTCTTGGCGATAAAATCCCAGAAAGTAAAGTGTGTGCAAAGATATTACGCTCACTTCCTGAACGGTTCAATTCTAAAGTAACCGCGATCCAGGAACTTCGTGATACGGATAATATGAGGGTAGAAGAACTAGTTGGTTCTCTACAAACCTACGAGTTAAACTTTAAAGCTCCTAAAGGTAAATCTATCGCACTAAAATCTTCTAAATGTAATTCAGAAGAAAATTCTGATTCAGAAGATGATATGGCTCTTTTAGCTAAGAAATTTTACAAGATTTTCAAAAGCAAGAAAAGGGTTGATTTTCAAAAATCGAATGATAAAAAGAAGTTTAGACCCAAATCTCGAAAATCTTTGAAAGATAGTCAATGTTACAACTGTCAAGAATATGGGCACTTAGCAAATAGATGTCCTAAAAAGGACAAACCCAAGAAGAAGGGTATGTTGGCTACATGGGATGAATCATCTGATTCTGAAGCTTCTTCTGAATCAGAAGATTCTGAAACTGAGTCGGGCAATGAGGTTAAAGCTCTTATGACTCTAGCCAAATTCACATTTTCAGATAATGACTCAACAAGTGAAGAAAATCTGAGTAGTGAATGTGAAAATGAAGATGATCTTCAAGACGCTTACAATGCCCTATATAAGGAAAGTTGTAAAATTGTTGTCAAACTTAAACTTCAAAAAGAAAAGTTTTCTAAACTCAAAGAATGTTTTGAATCACTTGTCTTAGAAAAATCACAAATTTCAGATTGTTTTGAAAAATCAAAATGCGATTTGGAATTCAAAAACTCCCTAATTATTGATTTGAAATCTGAAATTGAGAAACTCAAAACTGAAGTATCTTCTCTTCTGAGTCTAAAGGACACATGGAAATATGCCCAAGGTGATCCAAAGTTAGAAAAACTTTTATCCGGATCAAGAAAATGTGGCGATCTATCCGGGTTGGGCTATGATAAAAATTTATCTCCTAAACAAAAGTATACTCCTCCTATGTTTGTTAAAGGAGAGTCCTCAAACTCAAAAGGGAAAAGTACTTATCAAGGTTTTTCTAGAAATTCAAAAACTTTTCAAAAACCTAGAAGCAGCCATGTCAACTTTAATCAGAAACGAAATCCACTAGCTGAAAAGATAGTTGATTTACTCAAGGAGCTCTTAAAATCTAACTCTATAGGTCATTCTTACAACTATAAACAAAAGAAGACCAACTATGTTCCTAAACCAAAACAGTTATGAAATGGGTTCCTAAAGTTGCCTGCTTGGTTGCTCACACTGCTTTCAAAGCAACAAGTCATTCAAAGTGGTACCTAGACAGTGGATGCTCCAGGCATATGACAGGTGACAAAGCTTTATTCACGGATCTGAAAGATATGACTGATGGTTCAGTCACATTTGGTGATGGTAGCAACTGCAAGATTATAGGCCAAGGTACGGTTCAACTTTTTAATCTTCCTGTGTTTAAAAACGTTTTATATGTTGAAGGCTTAAAACATAACTTGCTTAGTATATCTCAAATATGTGATAATAACCATAGTGTTCGGTTTTCTAATCAAAGCTGTGAGATACTAAACAATAAGGGTTCTGTAATATTAACTGGACGTAGAACGTCTGAAAATTGCTATATTATTAGCGAATCCAGCTCATCTAATCAAACATGTTACATGGTCCATACAGACGAGACTGATTTATGGCACAAACGTCTTGGACATGTACATTATCGAAATTTATATAGATTGAGCAAACGAGAACTTATAAGAGGTTTACCCAAACTTCAGAAATTAGATAAAATATGTGGTGAGTGCCAGATAGGCAAACAAACAAGGAACTCACACAAAAAGGTGAATTCAAATACCACATCAAGACCACTCGAACTCCTCCACATGGATCTGATAGGACCTACCAGAACGGAAAGTCGTGGTGGGAAAAAGTATATCCTGGTAATAGTTGATGACTTTACCAGATTTACATGGGTAGTCTTCTTAAGGGATAAATCTGAAACCCTTGAAGAAGTAAGAAAAGTTCTCAAAAGGATTCAAACTGAAAAATGTTCTCAAATCAGTAAGATTCGTAGTGATCATGGATCTGAATTTGAGAATAGCAATTTTGAGAAGTTTGTACCGACCAAGGAATATTACATGAATTCTCTGCTCCCAAAACTCCACAAAAAATGGAATTGTAGAAAGAAAGAATAGGGTGCTTCAAGAAATGGCTAATGTCATGTTGAATAGCATGAAGCTCTCTAAAAATCTTTGGGCTGAAGCAGTCAACACAGCTTGCTATATTATTAACCGAGTCTACACTAGCAAAGATAATAATAAAACGGCTTACGAATTGTGGTTCAATAAAAAGCCTACTGTTAAATACTTTCGAGTTTTTGGCAGCAAGTGCTATATTTTACGTGATCGTGAAAATTTGGGAAAATTCGATACGAAGAGTGATGAAGGGATTTTTCTAGGATATTCCTTAAACAGTCGAGCTTATAGGGTTCTGAACAAAAGAACTGGTGTGATTCAAGAGTCCATTAATGTTGTCATTGATGATCACTTAAACACGCCAATCTCTAATTCAGATAATGATGAAGTTCTAATCATTGATAAACCCGATACTTCATCGAATCAGACTGATTCTGAGTTGAGGACTGTTAAAGATCATCCAACCACACAAATTCTTGGAAACCCTCTCACCGGTGTTCGCACCCGTAGACAACTTGAGGATATATGTAATTATGTATGTTTTACATCCCAAATAGAACCATCTAACGTAAAAGAAGCTCTTGCTGATGAGAACTGGATTGTTGCGATGCAAGAAGAACTCAACCAATTCGTAAGAAATGATGTTTGGTATCTCGTACCAAGACCTAAAGATAAACACATCATTGGAACAAAATGGATTTTCAAAAATAAGTCTGACGAGTGTGGAAATATAATTAGAAACAAGGCTAGACTAGTGGTACAAGGTTATACTCAAATTGAAGGAATTGATTTTGATGAAACTTTTGCACCAGTAGCACGTCTTGAATCTATCAGACTATTTATATCCATTGCATGTTTTAGAAAGATAAAGATCTATCAATGGATGTGAAAAGTGCTTTTCTAAATGGCGATTTACATGAAGAAGTCTATGTTGAACAGCCAATGGGTTTTGAAGATCCCAAAAATACTGATTATGTGTATCGGCTTAAAAAGGCACTTTATGGATTAAAACAAGCACCTAGGGCATGGTATGAGAAACTAACGAAATTTCTTTTAAGTCATAATTTTCAAATGGGATCTGTTGATAAAACTCTGTTTGTTAAAAAACATAATGATCATATCTTAATGGTACAGATTTATGTTGATGATATCATTTATGGATCAACTTGTACTGACTTGACTACTGAGTTTGCAGATTTGATGAAATCACAGTTCGAAATGAGCATGGTTGGGGAATTGACTTATTTCCTTGGATTGCAAGTAAAGCAACAACCTGAAGGAATATTCATTTCTCAATCTAAGTATGCTTTGAATCTAATCAAGAGATTTGGATTTGAGAATGGCAAGAATTTCGATACTCCTATGAGTACTACCCTGAAACTCTCAAAAGACTCTAATGGTAAAAATGTTGACTCAAAACTTTATCGGAGTATGATTGGTAGTTTGTTATATTTAACTGCTAGTAGACCTGATATTTCTCTAAGTGTTGGTATTTGCGCAAGATATCAATCTGATCCAAAAGAATCTCACTTGATTGCTGTCAAGCGGATTATTAGATATGTCGCAAGTACTGTAAATCTCGGTCTCTGGTATCCTCATGAGACTAGTGTCCAATTAGCTGGGTACTCGGATGCTGACTGGGCTGGTAATCTAGATGATAGAAAATCAACCAGTGGTGGTTGTTTTTACATTGAAAATTGTCTAGTTTCCTGGTTTAGTAAGAAACAAAATTCTATATCACTTTCAACAGCTGAAGCTGAGTATATCGCAGCTGGTAATGCATGTACACAGCTTGTTTGGATGCAACGAATGCTAAGTGATTATGGAATTAAACAGGATTCTATGTTATTACATTGTGATAATTCCAGTGCGATAAATATTTCAAAAAATCCTGTTCAGCATTCTCGTACTAAGCACATTGACATTAGATTTCATTATATTGGGAATTAGTAGAAGAAAAAGTTATATCTCTAGAATATATTCCTACCGAAGATCAACGAGCTGACATTTTTACAAAACCTCTCGATAAAAGCAGGTTCAAAAAGATGAAATTTGATCTTGGCATGTGCATTTTAAAATGATTATTTATGCCTACTTGTATCATAGTGTATATATTTGCTAAGTTGAATTCTAATTTTTGAATAATTTGCAAGAAATATGATTTTTTGATCATTCTTCGACCAGTCGTGAGTATACTCGACCAGTCGACCTTCGACCGGTCGTAGATATCCACGACCAGTCATAGATATCCACGACCAGTCGTAGATCTCGGGAATCACTTAAAATTTGAGGATTTTGCTTTCTTCCTCATTCCGTTTTTCCTCTCTAAGGAGCCGTGCTTCGACTTGTCGAACCCATTGTTCACATTCTTCAAGGTTAGTGTTTCAAATCACGTTTTTCTTGCAGATTTGTGTCTAGATTGTTTACTTTTCAAGCTGTAAGCTTTGTATTTTGAATTTCATTGAGATTTGGGGTTTGGATTTTGAAAAATCTGTTTTGAGTAAACCCACTTCTCAATCCTTTGCAACTTCTTATTTCCTTGTATCTTTGTTGCAAATGGCTTCTAGAGGTAGAAAAACTACTTCCCGTGGTCCTTCTTCTTCCTCCAGATCGACCATTATCTCTAAGCGTCATCTTCTTGTTCCCAATGATGATCCATCTTATGTTAGGGACATTAGATTACGTAATGTTATTGTTGAACATCCTTTGATGTTAATCATATTGCACCTTTTGACATCCTTCCTATGCTTGAAGCTGTAGGTTGGGTTAACTTATTACATTGGGGTGGGCCAGCATACCGGTCCATTGCCCAATCCATGTTTGCATGTATTAGTGCTTTCTCACAGGATAATTTAACTTTTAAAATATCTACTAGAGAAGGGCCTTTTGACATTGATCGTCATTTAATTTCAGCCCTTATGGACATTCCTGTGAATGATGAGGGTATTCCTATCCATAACTTAACTGATAAACCCTCAATGTCTGAAAAACGCATGCTCACTAGAGATTTGTGCAACATGGATGTTCAATGGACACAAAAAGGGAATGCGCTTCCCGCAAGGTTTTGTTACCCAAGTACAGAATTCTCCACAAAATCTTTGTGTCTAATCTGTATCCTCGTTCGGGTAATAAAACTGACTTGACCTCGTTTATGGTTCGTGTTATCCATGCTATCTCCAAAGGTACTCAATTAGTTTACCATCCTTAATCTGTCATTTCATTCTTCAGTTTAGACTCCATCCTGGTCATAGTGACATTCCTTTTGCCTATTTAATGATTGTATTGGCTACACATATGTTAGTCGATATGCCGGTTGATGAGGCACCAATCCATCATCTGATTTTCAACAATACTAATATCAATAAAATGAAGCTGGATCTACTTCCTGAATAAGGTGGTGGTGGTGGTGGTGGTCATGAAGAAGCTGGTGATGACATTAATATGGATGACATTTTTGAGGAACTGGATTCTGACTCAACAAATGATCCAGATTTTGAATAATCTAATGTTGATGCTCGTCTGAGTGCATTAGAGGATAAAGTTGAGAATATAAATGTAAAGATGGAAAACATGTCTGTTGCTCATGATTTACAATTCAAGTACATGCGCAAATATCTTATGCGATTGAACAAAGGCATGCACCAACTTGATCCCTCTATTCCTGCTCCGTCATCTGGTTCTGGTTCTGATTAGTTTATATGAGACTTCTGGTCTGTAATAACTTTATAACTTAGCACTTGGTTGACTGATTTTGAGTTGGATACTTATCTATGTTTTATGCTGGATATTTATTCTATGTGAAGCTATGCTGAGTATCTCTATCTCTGTTTTGCTATAATCTCATAACTCCTCATGTTTACTCTCATATATCCCTTTATTTAGTTCTCCTTTATTGTTGTTTCCTTTGTCATATTGTGACAAAAAGGGGGAGAATGGTTTGTTCTTAACGATGTGATTGTGGGAGGAGTAGCATTGCTTATGTTACTCAGGGGGAGTATGTTTGAACTAGTTGAATGAAACTGGTTGAATGTTGAATATTGATTTGCAGGTAAGTGAGTTGATATTAACTAGTTCATGATTCTTTAACCAGTTGTTTTACTTTATGTTTATCTTGGTTATGTGTTTTGTTACTAATTTAACAAAGGGGGAGATTGTAAGTGCTATAGTTTATATCCCTGTCTGTTGTCAAATTTGTGGTGCCAAAATCACTGTTATATAACTTGTATAAGTGAAGCTCTCTCAAAGATCAACATTTCATGAACAAGCAAAGCTCACAACAAGCAAAGCTCACAACTACAAAGATCAAATTTGACCGCAAGAACTGCTCACAAGACATGACTCAAGAGTGCAAGACCTCAAGAAGAGTACAAGGCAGTTCGTAAAGAACTCAAGACACTTTCAAGATTGAGCAACATCAAGATTTCAAGATTGAACTACATCAAGACTTCAAGGCTTATACTTCAAGGTCACTAGTTCCTAATGTTTCATTGTCCTTACTTCATGGTTGAGGTTTGACTTACCTTAGGTTGACCTTAGAAGTATGTCACTTTGGATACATAAGTCGGATGTTTATTTTACATAAGTTTGGTCTGTTCTTCGACTAGTCCTAGGCCTTCTTCGACTAGTCCTAGATTTGCTTCGACCAGTCTAAGAAATTCCTCGATCAGTCGTGAGTTTGTTACAAAATTCGGATAATTTCTGTTAGGCTTCGACTAGTCCAGGAATCTGTTCGACCAGTCGAAGGAACAGTGTCGACTGCATCTTCGACCAGTCGAAAGTCTTCGACTCAAAGTCCAGCGATGAATTTAAGTTCTTCGACCAGTCGAAGAGACCTACGACCAGTCGAAGGAGACCTTCGACCAGTCGTAGAACAGTCAAAGCTTATCGCGCCTGATTTTTCAAATATCTGTTATTGCTTCGACTAGTCGAAGAGCTCTCTAGACCAGTCGAAGACGCGATCTGCTCACCTATAAATAGAGCACGAATCTCAGAAGAAATCATTGAATTAATTAATCCATTCAAGCCAATCTTCGTCGAACTTCTGAGAGATAATTCTGTGCTCCATCTAAGCTAAGTGTGCTTATTTAATATTCTCTTTCCTTAGCTTTATTTAATTGATTTTGTTTCTGCTATTCCAATCTAATTTGATAAGAGGAATTGTTATTCCCTTTCTTTGGAATCAAAATCAATTAAGGCAAGCCCTACTTGGTTTAATTTAAAATCTATTAGAATTAGAACCATTGTAATTGAGTACTGGACATTGAACTTGGACATTCAATCATCTACTCTGACTTGGTTCTACCGGCTGCTACAACGAAGGAGATAATCAGGTATTTTACATTTAATTGTAAATTCCTTTCTGTTTTGGTTTCTTTCAAGATTTGCCAGAAAAATCTTGTTGTATTGGTTATCTGAGGAGAGCCAGGAAAACTCAGAAGTGGGGTTTTTTTAATTGTGTAAGCCCACAGACAAAGACACAATTGTAAAGGTTTTGGGTGAACCTGTGAAAACCTATTTTGTTAGTGAACGCTAATATCCCCTGTGTGAGGATATTAGGAGTGGAGTAGCATTCTGTGTGGCTGTTGTTTAACAGTTGGTGAACACACAGGCGAACCACTATAATCCCTTGTGTTGTGGTTGAATGATTTATACTTCTAATCTTTAATTATTCATTTGTGGGATGTATGTATGGTGGTGAATGTTGTAATCATTTAATTCAAGCATTGTGGGAATTTTGTAATAGTTTAGAATTTATTTTCTGCTATTCCTTTATCAGCTTGATATTCAATTTCCTTTAAAGTTGTTCCAGCAAGGTTGCCCTGCCATTTTTATGGTGTATGGCTGTCCCTAGAACAATACATTTGTGATTACAATTTATTTCAATTCAGTTTGTATTTATTTCTGTATTCCTCTTTGGTTTGAGATTTGATACAAAGATCTTTCTAGAAATAAGGTTGTCCTACCATAAACTCTGGTTTTTGGTGAAAGGTTGTCCTTAGAACAACATTTGTATCAACCTCTCAAGATCTAAATTTTGAGGTTGTTTTACTTTCCTGCATTGTGATTTACTTTGGCTATCATATTCTTTTTAATTCCGCTGTTATAAGTTTTATTTGGCATTGTCCTATTCACCCCCCATCTAGGACATATAGCTAGGCCTTTTCAAATACT
>JAJHSJ010000005.1:68243821-68307510 GCA_021015155.1 Magnolia officinalis
TTTCAGAGCTTAGGTCCCCTCTCAAGCATTTATTGTTTCTTGGTTAACTTTTTGAGGATGTCTCATGACTGGGACAAGTCCATTGGTGAAACTCACCCTGACTTGGATGAAACTGAGTAGACTTGGTGCAAGTCATCCTAATATGGAACACGTTAAGCTGTTCGGACTGAAAATTGGGGTATTTCTTGTAGTGCTTTGTGAATCGGATTGATACCAATGGAATTTTTGCTATTCTTTCTAGCATTCATAAAAAGAGGAGCCATCCCCATTTCAAGACAGTTAAAGTCTTCCCATCAATCGAGTGTTGGGTCAAATCATAAGATCCCTTGTAAGTTGGGCTATTGTAGGGAATTAGAGGCATTGAAAATAAGGAGCTTGAACTGCTGGAATATAGTGCCATCTCAGGTAGAGATTGGTCTGTTCCAAGGAATTGTAATGTAGCAAGCACAATGAGCCTGTAGTCATTGGCTCATTATTAGTTCTAGACTCATATAAGTGCCATTTTTTCTTATTGTAATGAAATTTCATGCATGATGCTTGTATAATTCCTTTCTTTTACTTTGTTTAAGAATAGAAGTTGTATTTATAGTAGATGTTGTACCTGTTTGTACATTTATCAGCATATATGTGATTGCAAGAGGTATTATCATCACATCTTCACTTCTTACTAATTCTTGTTGTTTTTACTTACTTGGTTATTTTCATATGTAGTCAGCATTTTCACTTGAGTTTATTGCTTGTTGTTCATGTCACCTAGAAACGTCAAATGGATCACTGTAATACAATAAACACAATCTCCAGCCGCGACAAGTTCTCAAAGACTTATGGTGAAGCAGGGCTTTGCTCCAAGGAGGATTCGTCTACAAATTTTTCATACTACCAGCAAGGGCAATGAGTTGAGTAGGGACTGAATGCTATGAGCCACAAATGGCTTGTACTACCAGCAAGGATAGTGAGTTGAATAGGGACAGAATGCCGTTAGGCTGAAATGGTAATATCTAAGGTGAGATATTGTCCTAATTGACTCATTAAAAGGAGAATTAACGTAGTGTTTGTATGTACCTTCAACATAGTTGACTTCTTCCCAAGCCAGCATAATGACCTGGGATTTTGAAGTAGCATGGGAATGCTACTCGTATTGAGCGATCTGGCATATTCCACTAGAAAACATGGTTGAGATGCGAACATTTATGTTTTTAACTGTGCTTTCTACTAGCAGCATCCTGGTGGTCTTGGGGTCTTAATTGATGGTCCTGAATACTCTGTTGCGGCTGAAGGAAATGTGGAAGATAACCAACCGTAAAGGAGCGCAGTCTAAAGAAAATGTGGAAGATACCAATGGAATTGGACAGGTTGAAGGAAATTGGAAGATACTAAAGGGAAAAGGAATGAAGCTCAAAACCCATTCAAGTGATGTCTATCTATTCATATATTGGGCAATATTGTATGTGATTAGATTGGTGATGTTTGTAAAATGGAGAGAAACTTCGGTATTCTTGTGCCTTGTAATGCCTTCATCTTTACCTTGAAACTACTGATGCTTTATGGAAATACAAATTTTGTATGGATGGAATTTGAATGATATATTGATTTTGATTTCTTCCTTTTGTGTAGACTTACCTTCTTAAATAGGTTGGTTAGTTGGTTTAGGGCTTTGGAGAAATGGGTATATCTAGTTTTGGATGTGTGTTAATTACACAATTAAATTTTATTATTATTTTTAAAAATAATGAGAAACGCCGACGGTTTTAAACCGTCGGTGAATGGCCGTCGACTGGCTAAATCAGTAAAACATGCCGACGGTTATGGCCGTCGCCCTTAGCCGTCGGAAGTGCCGACGGTTTTTTCCGTTGAAAACACCCGATGGCTAAAACTGTCGCCTTAGGCCGTCGAAAACGCTGACGGTTTTAGCCGTCGAAGACAGCGATGGTTTAAATCCGTCGGCGAGCAACGCCCACGCCCCCTTTCCCGACGGACCGTCCGATGGCTTTTAGCCGTCGGAGAAGGTGATTGCCGACGGTTTTTAGCTGTCGGCGTTGCCCTGTTTTCTAGTAGTGGCGAAAGCCTACGGAACGGTACGGGCTAAGATACAGGTCTCACAATTGTATTCAAAGTTTATATTAGTGGATATGTGATGATGATGTTGCCTTTGTGATTTGGGTACACTTGTGGTTATGCTTCTTACGAGTTAAATGTACATGGAAAAAATCCTCCTTGTAGGATCCCAGGATCGGAATCTGGCGTATCGACGCTGGAAGTTGAGAATGGGGTACTACGGAGGCTATTGACACCAGATTCAGCAATCAGAAATTTTTTGAGCCCAGTTTTCGAGTTTTGGGCGAGAAAGAAGTTGGTATAAGAGCATAACTTGGAAATACCTAAAGATAACATCAGATATCTGCTGACAGCTACCCTACACTCTATGATTATTGAGAACTTAGAATAGTTAGATCCCCGAGTTCGAATAATTTAGAGATTTTCTAATATATCTCCATACTGTTGAGATTATGAGGCTGCATAATATTCCCGTTTCGATCGTTTCTGATCCGAGAGCCGAAGATTAGTAGGGTCACTATAGTGTTGATGATGCATCTTTGGAGGGGCAAGGTTGAAATTAGAGAGCACTATCTTCATCCTTTTATAGATCGATTGTGCCTTGACATATATACTTGATGATGTTTCCTCTTCCCGTGTCTGTTCTGTAAATTTCGAGGATGAAATTTTTATTAAGTGGGTAGAGCTGTAAGGCCCACATATCCTAGCCCGTATCATTCTATAGGCTTTCATGGCTATTCCTATCAAATTTTGACGATCTGCAATCTATTATCATCATTTACGTGTGACCCTGAGTCGTATCCCGTATTTCAGAGTTAGCTCGACCCGAGACTTGTACCCTAGCGACCGCGCCATCGCCGCAGTTCCAACGTCGGGTCTCATGTGCTGAGGCGATACCTGGGCCAGGAGATGTGGGCCAACGTTCAATTCGAGGAAAATGTTGCGCGTTGCTAATCCCAAGAGAATCCATCACATCAATCCCATCAATCATATCAATCAAGTACACATCACTCCCATCACTCACACCCATCCTCAAGTACAACTGCCCATCCCTAAAAGTCAACTCTCCCCATCACCCATCACTCAGCATCCCTCTCTCCCACCACCTCTCTCTCTCTCTCTCATTCTCTCTCTCACTCATTCTCAAGCAACCCATGTCCAAGAAAGCTCCATGAGAGAACTTTGTGTGGCCCACTTCCTATCTCCCATCCCCACCCTCCAAAACCAATCTCGACCATTGAATCTCATTCATTGGAGCTCTAGAATGAGTTGATGGAAGGAGAAGTCCATGATCAAAGGTGGGTGATTTAATTTTGTGATTTGAGGGCCCACTTATGGTGGGACCCATCTTGATCTATGTATTGGATAGAGAGGGGCCCAGAGTGGTGGAGCCCCTCCACTACTTCCGATTTCTCTCCCTCTCTCTCTCTCTCTCTCTCTCTCTCTCTCTCTTTTTCATTCGATGGCCCGTCTTGATGCAAGGATTTGACCCCCGCTGTCCATCCAAGTAGATAGCTTTGTTGTCCTGACGTTGGACACTTGGTAGGGCCATCTTGCTGCCCGTTTGGACAGACCCTGTTTAAAGGGGAAACCACAAATATTAGATTGATCCGAAGTGGGGTGGCCCACTCACGTGGACCCCACTGTGATGTATGGGTGTTAACTGCACCGTCCATCCGTGTGGAGTCCACCATGAGGTATGTACATCCACCGTCCATCAGGGGCCACGTGTACGTGGACCCACCTGATGCACATGTTACATCCAGAACGTCCAGAGAGTGGAGTTTGGACGGAGAGAAAACTCAAATTTCCATTTGCTGGTGGGCCACATGTGTGGACCCACCTTGGTGTATGCGTGATATCCCTCACCGTCCATTTAGACGTGGGGCCTACCTTGATGATATGATGTCCTCACCGTCCAGCAAAGGACGGTGGGACCCACTTGATGCATGTGCCTTACATCCATGACGTCCATCTGTGTGGGACGCACTTGATGCGTGTATTCTATCCACCGTTCAGGGACGTGGATTGGCTGGTACACCTCACACGTGGGATTCCACCTTAATGTATATGATTTATATCCCAGCCATCCAACCATGCTAGACGTGGGACCCTTGGCACGTGTGGTGTCTACACCGTCCATCAGACAGGACAGTGGGACCCACACGTGATGTATGTGTTTTCAATCCACACCATCCAGTGGTCTGGAGGGTGGGGACCACCGAATGTATATGTTTTATACTTCACACCTGCTATATGTATAAAATAATGTTATATTATATTAATATATATATATTATTATATATATATATATATATATATATATATATATATATATATATATGTATCTGTATGTATGTATGTATGTGGTGGACCCCATGTGGGACCCACCTGCTAAGACGGGTTGGTTGGTATTCACACCAGCTATTTACCTATTGCACCATGCCAGTAAAGTTCTGTGGGACCCACCGTTGATGTAATATATTTTAGGTTACGCCACCCATCTGCTGAGCCCACCTTGATGTATGTGTTACATCCAAATTGTCCATCCAGATGGTGACCTTGTCTTAAGGCTTGAGATTTAATTTAATTTTTTTTTTTTTTTTAAAAAAATGACAGATCTATTTATCGACTGGACCACACTGCAAATATCAGTGGAGATTGAACGTCCACCATTGAAACCCTTTTTGGGGTGACAGAAGTTTTGGATCTATATGAAATTTGTTTTCCCTCCTAATCCAGGTCTTTGTGACCTTATGACCAGATTGTATGGAGAATATGGTGGGCCTTACCTTAATGAATTTTTGTGGACCATCTGTGAGGTCCTACCTTGATGTATTATGTAGCCCATCTGTGAGGCCCTACCTTGATGCATTTGTGGCCCATCCATGGGGCCCAACCAGATGTATTTGCAGCCCATTGATGCAGCCCACTTGATGTGTATGAGGCCCGTTAGTGCGGCCCATTGATGCAGCCCACTTGACCGTATATGAGGCTCATTGGTGTGGCCCGTTGATGCGGCCCACTTGGCGTATATGAGGCCCATATGATGAGGCCCGACTTGATGTACATGAGGCCCATTATGATGTATTTTTGGCCCATTTAGTAAGGCCCAATGAGATGTATTTTCAAGCCCATATATTCCGGCCCATTTGACACATATGGTGCGCATGTATTATAACCCATTGTGATGTACATGAGGTCCATGAGTGAGGCCCAATGCGATGAATGTGCGGACCGATGTAATGTGTGATTTCATTATAATGTATGTAATGATGCTTATGTGGGCCACTGCTTGGGAGCGATGTTGGTTAAATGTCCACATTGATGGGCAATGATGGTTAAATGTCCACATTGTGACCTTCTCTTAGGCCGATTATTGAAGTCGATTCTGATTGTCGAGGCTGATTGTTGAGGTCGATTCTGATTCCAATTGTCGAGGACGATTCCGATTGTTGAGGCCGATTCCGATTGTTGAGACTGATTCCGATTGTCGAGGCTGATTCCGATTGTTGAGCCTGATTATTGAGGCCGATTTGATTGTAGAGGCCGATTATTGAGGCCAATTCTGATTCTGATTGTCGAGGTCGATTTCGATTATCGAGGCCGATTCTAATTGTTGAGGCCGATTGTTGAGGTCGATTTTGATTTTGATTTTGATTGTTGAGGCCCTATGTTAGGCCGATTACCGATCCGATTGCTAAGGCCGATTCTGATTATCGAGGCCAATTTTGATTATCGAGGCCGATTGTTGAAGATGATTCTAATTCTGATTGTTGAGGACCTTTATTAGGCCAATTACCGATTCCGATTGCTGAGGCCGATTCTAATTGTTGAGGCTGATTCCGATTGTCGAGGCTGATAGTTGAGGATGATTCTGATTTCGATTGTCGAGGCCGATTCGGATTATCGAGGCCGATTCGGATTGTTGAGGCCAATTCCGAATGTTAAGGATGATTGTTGAGGCCGATTATCGAGGTCGATTCAAATTATCGATGCCGATTGTTGAGGCCGATTCTGATTCTGATTGTTCAGGCTAATTCCGATTGTCGAGGCTGATTCTAATTATCGAGGCCGATTTCGATTATCGAGGCCGATAGTTGAGGTCGATTCTGATTCTGATTGTCGAGGCCGATTCTGATTCCCATTGTCGAGGCCTTTTGTTAGGCCGATTACCGATTTTGATTGTCGAGGCCGATTCTGATTCCCATTGTCGAGGCCATTTGTTAGGCCGATTACCGATTCTGCTTGTTGAGGCCGATTGTTGAGGCCGATTCTGATTCTGATTGTCAAGGTCAATTCCGATTATCGAGGCCGATTCTGATTATCGAGGCCGATTTCGATTGTCGAGGTCAATTGTTGAGGCCGATTTTGATTCCGATTGTCGAGTCCCTTTGTTAGGCCGATTACCGATTTCGATTGCTGAGGTCGATTCTGATTATCGAGACCGATTGTCGAGGCCGATTCCGATTCGAGGCCGATTTCGATTGTCGAGGCCTATTTTTGGGGCTGATTCCGATTCCGATTATCGAGGCCGATTGTCGAGGCCTAATGTGATGTATATGCGGCCTGTATTTGAGGCCCGTTGTGATGTGCATTTGGCTCGTGCTTGAGGGCCAATGTGATGTATATGCCGCCCGTATTTGAGGCCCGTTGTGATGTGTATTCAACCCGTGTTTAAGGCCCAATGTGATGTATATGCGGCCCGTATTTGAGGTCCATTGTGATGTGTATTCGGCCGGTGTTTAAGTCGAATGTGATGTATATGAGGCCTATGCGATGAGGCCCATTGTGGTGCATTTGAGGGCCAGGCGATGAAGCCCAACGTGATATATATCAGGCCTAAATGATAGGCCCATCGTGATGTGTATTAAGCTCTCGAGTAAGGCCCATGGTGTTGTATATTAGGCCCTTGTGTGAGGCTATGGGTCTACTATATGTTAGGCTCTATGTGGGCCATTCCTTGGGGGTAATGTTGGTTAAATGTCCACATTGTCAAGGTCGATTGTTGATGCCGGTTATTGATACTGATTATGAGTATGTGACAGCATAGCATCATGATACATGCCCATACGCATCATCTGCATGTTTATTATGAGATGTGATTGACCATTGCATATGTCATAGTACAGATGGTTTATGGGACTCCATGATAGGTGGAGTTATCCCATATAAGCGCACGGTATGCGCAGGAATGATGCATGATTGGACTACATGACTCATGCAGCTTACATTGTGTGATTGTGAGTACTATACGCCCTAGCGACATCAGGGCTGTGGCCTTCACATGCATGTCATGGATGGCCAGATGGGACACTAGAAATGTTTGATTTGAGCATCTAGGCACTTTAGATATCCGTGTGTGAAAGTCCCTAAACCTACGAGGCCATGAGACGCCCCAACATCTAGACCGAGTGGATGCATGGGCGTCCGAGTGCCGAATACTAGTAGGTCACATCTCCCATGTGTCGTTATCAGTTGGGAGGGGGTGCGCCCTTATCCGCCCGAGTGAGGAGGCAGTAAGCTAGGTTGAGTTTGATCAGCTCCCAAATGGGTCCGATATCGATGAGCCGGGTAGGCATTGCTATACTACTGGCAGGCGAGTAGTGAGTTCTTTTACACTCGCTGGACTACACGGCCGTTGGGGGCGGTAGCAAGCTCGGAGTGTACTAGACCCCGATGATGATCCCATATATGTACAATACTGATACGTAGACTTATTGAGCAGGAGTTGCATACCATTCATTCATTCATTCACTATCTACTTGGGATGGTGGGTGCAACTATTCATTACGTGTTGTTCACTCCCCAAGTATAGGGTTGTGATGTAGTAATAAACTCGGTGAGACCGAGGTCGAATCCCAAGGGACTGATACCTGTACGTTATCTGAAACTAAGTAGAATTATAATTAGACTAACATGAAATCTAAATCGATTGTAATTTGAGGAATAATGGTGAAACATTTCGCTAAACTTGTAGAATTCAAAAGGTAGGAAACTAGAGATTCAGAGGATCCACTTGTAGAGATCAGAGAGATCTTATGCCTGCTTCAAGAACTCAACTGGATTTAGAGTTCCATTTTCATCCAGTTAAAGAATGTAACCATGGATATCAAGATTGAACTTCTTTTGATATAGTTTTCAAGAGATGAAAGGTGTATGAATTAGAATGGATTCCATCACCAAACCATGCCCAGGAGACTAAGTAAACAACAAAATTAAACTAATTACCAACCAATCAATGTATGAAGGTTAGGAAGGGTACCGACATCCAACCATGCCCAGGAGACGATGGTGAATAACAGGGCTTCCTGACGTCATAAACATAAAAAGAAAAAGAACATGCTCAAAGCTATTGCAGACCTATTGTAATTTTAGTCACAACAGACCATTAAAAACTAAAAACATTCCCTTAATTAAACTAAAATCAACATCAGTTCAATCTAAATAAAAGGCACAAGCAAATAGTTCTCCCATCATGCTACAAGCTTCACCTCTTAGCCCTATCTAAGAGGTTTAGCCTAACAACATGATTAGGCTAATTCCAAAAATAACATAAACAAAAAGAACAAAAAAAAAAAAAAAAAAAAAAAAAAACAACTCCACTTTCTCTGTACTCCACGTCCAGGCCCAGATCGGATGCTCTGTCTCACGTTCTCTCTCTCACTTATAGGATGTTTCAGTCGGTAGCTGGAAGTGCGTAAGAGGCTCTTATGCACTCCCTGTTGCAGTAGGAGACAGATTGACCTACGTTGATATTCACTGGGGCCTCATTGTAAAGTTCAGACAGGAGATCCACTCCGTTCACCAACTTCTCAAAATTTCTGCGGAGACAACCGGTTTTGGCTGTCAGTCGATGTAGCTCAGGGAAGAATTCATTCTGCCGTCCATCCTTCTTTTCATCACGATTAACACATGCTCGCACGCATGGAGAGAAAAGGACACCTAGGCTTGAACGATAGGGTCCTTGGGCTCCTAATGGACGACCCTGATTAGGCCGATGGGCCCTGATGGTGGCCCACTTAGATCAACCGCAGGCTCTGCTACGAAACAGAGCTCGCGCAGACGTGCGTTGTGATGGTCGATGGGTCCCATATTGCCAATGATGGAAAAATCCACACCGTCCATTAGATTCACGATGAAAAACCATCCTGAAATGGTGAGATTGGATTGACTTCGATGTGGTCCACAAGATCTCCTCATTTCACCGTTAATCCTGAGTTTAACCACGATCTAAGTGCGTGCACGTGCATGGGGCAAAAAGAAAAGCTTGGAGATGGTTGTGGCCACCCTCATGAGCGAATGAACGGTCCCGATTATCTATCAGGGAAATGATTGGGTCCCACTAGCTAAAATCGGGAGGACGCTGTCCGTTCGCTAGTTCCAACGCAAGAAGGGTCGGGTCAGCGCTGGCTGACCGACTTTCGGATTTTTGGTGCACGCCCGGTGCATTTGTGTACCTTGCACATGCACTGTATGTATGGGTCCCACGGAGATGTTTTTGAGAAATCTGCCCCATCCATCCGTTTCCCCATCGAAGTTAAAGGGTTGACAACGAAATTGAAGTATATCCAGATATCAGGCGGGCCCCAAATCAAGATTTTATGGGTTTATCAGTCAGTTTAGCCACTTCCATAGGGATCCAGGATCTGAGATTCAACGTGTACGGTTCATTTAGGGTCCTCAGGCCATATATAAAATTTCGAGCGAACGGATGGTGGGAACCCTATGATCTTGCATTATGGCCGTCATTCAGGCCATTTGAGCTTCGATTTCTTGATTTTCTCGTATCTCTGACGTGTAAATCCGTCAATCTTGGTCCCCTGGAGTCCATCCCATTCTTTGGTGAGTTCTGGGTGTTCATTCTCAGCTTTTAGCACCCTGTTTCAGTCCAAGCTCACAACTTCACCTTGCACCACAAACACGATTAAAATAGACCGTTAAGCAGTATCATGTTCATAAATCTATGTAGTAATCGGGGTCTAATATGCAATATTTGACCCTCAACCAGCATTTTGCTAGTCCCGAGCAAAGTATGCGAAAAGTAAGTTGAGACGTATAAGAAAATTTCTATAAACCCGAGTGATTTTTGGAAAACAATCCAAATCCTAGAATTCTAAGATTCCTGAGTGTCGAGCATTACTTTCTCCTAGATTCAAGCTCACGGTAAACTTCATAATCAAGTTCAATGTGTTAACCCAACAATTAGGAAAATTCTAAACATGGTATATAGTGTAATCTCGGCTTATCAACATTAAGAGATCCAATCGTCAATTTCATGATATCACCGGTAACTAACAAAAGAATTCATGATAACCAAAACCTACCCAAACTTGCCCTACAGTTCTTACTTAACTTCCAGCTTTTGATTTTTCCATCGATGACTTTCACTCTATGTCACCCTTTTATAGGTAATTCCAAGGAGAGGAATTGAATCCTCACCTATAGGGAGCAAACCTATGGTGAGGACAATTTGCCCAACCTTTTTCCTCACATCAACCATGGGGAATCGAATCTACACCTATAGGGAGCAAACCTATGCTGAAGTTCGTTCGCCCAACTCTTTCCACAGGTACTTATCATGTAACTGGGTTTTTTTTTTTCTTTCATTCTTCTTATTGAACATGATGGACAAATTTTCCCGGTTGGTTCCTTACATGCTTAATGATTACCAAGTTAACCTTTCTATATCAAACTGAAACCTTAATGTGAAAGTGAGATGTGATGTATGAAATCATGACTCAATCAATGTTTACAATTTCTAATTCTGGATTAACAATTCAAACTTAACTATGAACTCTAACAGATACTGAATCCAAGAGTCATAAATTACCAACATCACGTGTCTTGAAATTCTAAGTGCCCTAGATGGCCATCAAAATCACTTCGAATTCACAAGAATTTTTTTTAAAAAAATCACAATTTCTGCTCAAGACTAAGAAAACACTGATTAGGGACCTAATCTCCCACCCCCAACCTAAAATCTACATTGTCCTCAATGTAAAAGATATAAACATGCAATGCACATGGGACAACGAAAGTAAAGGAAAAGTGATGGGAAGATAGTACCTGGATAATGAATCGAGAGGGAGACTTTCCAAGAGATAGTAGTATGAAAGCCGGTCAGCACGAGAGTGAAGACATGAAAGCAAACTATCATAAAACAATGCAGGAAGCAAGCTAACCTAATGACAAAAAACCATCTAACCTAGAATAACATAAAACAAATTACCCTAGTCCTACGAAAACAGGAAAAAAACTACTCAATCATGCTGTAAGGTTCCTCTTCTAGCCAGTATCTTAATAAGTTTCTCAGTAAGTTCCTCAACAAGATCATCCAAAAGCCCTTTTTGCAATAGGATTGGGCACCCTAGAGCACGAATTTCTAGAGAGACTTATGTACCTCATAAGAAATTTTCCACCGAATTGCTTGAGGTATCCAGAGTATATATGATTCACCTGTGACAGAAGAAGTTTTCACGTTAGTATTCCATGGTGAATCAGAGATTACAAGTAGATAAAGTTTAGAAAACTTCGCAAGAAGTGATGTAGCCTCAACACATTCCGAAGTGTCAAACTTCAGTTTAATTTTCAGCTCCTCCTTTAATGGTAGACGTTTAGGATCAGGGAAGAAGGGACTTCAGAATAAGGGTTCTCTCGGTCAGTGATGACTACCGAGATGTCATTTTGCAAGGCATCCACTTTATCTTTTAACATGGGATCGTTAGAATCTACAAAGTGTGCTAAGCAATCCCAAGAGTTGGGAAGTTCAGCTGAGTATGACTTATTTTCCACATTGGAGCTCGTGATGATCTGCCCAAGGAATCCATCACCTTGACAGTGGATGGATGTACGATCTCTTGCTCCAGTCCTACACAGACAGATTGAAAATCAATATGGGAAGCATCGATGTGATCACCTGGTTCATTAAAACTACTTAATCGAGGCGTTAAATTGTCAAACGTGTACAACTCAGATTGTGGCCTCAACTGAGTGGTTTCAAATTCTAGGATCATACTGAGTTACTCATCCTTCTCCCGAATCACAACATCATTTGATTTAGAGGAGTGGTCCAAACATGTTTCACAAGAGTTAGAAGGGTCGGTTTGTAAAGGGCTCATCCTCCACCTTTAAATCAGACATGTCAAGTGAGGGGAGTGACTCATTATGATCGATCACTTCTTGTACGTCTTGATCATTGTCCTGGACCAAACTTGAGATTGATTCTAGGGGAATTTGGCCTGCACGTTTATGATCATCATCCCAATACACATCATCGTCTAATTCTGTACAGTGCACACTTCGGATGGGATCGCTTTCCTCACATTCTATACCTAAATTTGGTTGAAGTTCGAATAAACTAACCTCTACCTTATCATTGAGATCATGTGTGTCATGTAAGGAAGGTGTGTCATCATCACTGTATTTGAATATATCCACATCTCTTGACCATTCCTTTGAACTATCATTGAGATCGACTCATCAGAAAATTGAACCATATGCTCATTAGCACAATTCAACTCTTCATTCCAAATTTTAGAATTCTTCAAAAGCAAGTTAGGATCACTTTCCTCGCATTGTTTCTCTAGATTGGGTTGAGGTTGAGGTAAATTAGCCGTGTTCCTCTTGTTAAGGTGTGATTCAATTACTTCTAATGATTTCATCATGTCCGCAACATGTTGGTTGAATAATTTTCGATTTTCCATGATATCGAAACATAAATCCTCTTGGATTGTTTCTGGTTTGATCTCAAAGGTAGGGGATCCAAGAGAATAGTCACTATAACATGTTGCTGGTTCATCTTTCCAATTTTGATGTTTCCACTGATCATTGTCATACAGATCATATGTGAGAGAATCTGATGGTTGGTAATACATATTATCACTCATAATATAATCACGCAATGTTTTATTTTTATCGGATGAGTGATAATAATTCTGACTCCCATAGTTATGATAACCCCAACACTCACGTACTGTTTTGTTAATCCGTGGGATGTAATTGTTCTCCTGCATATGATCACGTAAGGACTTCTTAACCGGTGGATCTTTATATTCCGGTCGGTTCTCGATGATAATTTCAGAAAAGTTTTGAGACATTGATTGATTTGTATCATAATCATCCTAATATAGGTTATTCTTCTAAGCATACTGATGTTCCCACTCGTGCATATACATGGTGAGACCCTTACTCTGAATCTAATTCTAAAGATAAAAGAAAAACATTCCTACAACAATATGGAAGGTAAGAAGAGCAGTTAGAAAGAAGTTACCAATTAGATGTTCTTAACTTAAAAACCTGCAAAACAAAACACAACAAGTTAGTTTCTACAATAGAAAGTCTAAATATAGAAAGATCCTAAAAAGAAAAATAGAAAGGAAACTATTTTCTAAAAAGGAAACCTAGAAAAAAAAAGTTTCTAAAACTAAAATCTTAATTCTAAAAATAGAAAAAGTAGAGATATTAGAAAGGGATTACCAAATTAGAAGCTTATGTCAGGATCCTACATAACGGGAAAACATATTAGTTTCTAAAAATAGAAAAAATTCTAACATAAAATTAGAGAATCCTAATCTCAAACTAATCTTAAAACTAGTTAATCTCAGAAAACGTAACCGTCAGTCCCCGGCAACGGCGCCAAAAACTTGTTCACTCCCCAAGTATAGGGTTGTGATGTAGTAATAAACTCCGTGAGACCGAGGTCGAATCCCAAGGGACTGATACCTGTACGTTATTTGAAACTAAGTAGAACTAGAATTAGACTAAGATGAAATCTAAATCGATTGTAATTTGAGGAATAATAGTGAAATATTTCGTTAAACTTGTAGAATTCAAAAGGTAGGAAACTAGAGATTCAGAGGATCCACTTGTAGAGATCAGAGAGATCTTATGCCTGCTTCAAGAACTCAACTGGACTTAGAGTTCCATCTTCATCCAGTTAAAGAATGTAACCATGGATATCAAGATTGAACTTCTTTTGATATAGTTTTCAAGAGATGAAAGGTGTATGAATTAGAATGGATTCCATCACCAAACCATGCCCAGGAGACTAAGTAAACAACAAAATTAAACTAATTACCAACCAATCAATGTATGAAGGTTAGGAAGGGTACCGACATCCAACCATACCCAGGAGACAATGGTGAACAACGGGGCTTCCTGATGTCATAAACATAAAAAGAAAAGGAACATGCTCAAAGCTATCACAGACCCATTGTAATTTTAGTCACAACAGACCATTAAAAACTAAAAACATTCCCTTAATTAAACTAAAATCAAGATCAGTTCAATCTAAATAAAAGGCACAAGCAAATAGTTCTCCCATCATGCTACAAGCTTCACCTCTTAGCCCTACCTAAGAGGTTTAGCCTAACAACATGATTAGGCTAATTCCAAAAATAACATAAACAAAAAGAACAAATTAAAAAAAAAAAAAAAAACAACTCCACTTTCTCTGTACTCCACGTCCAGCCCCAGATCGGATTCTCTGTCTCATGTTCTCTCTCTCACTTATAGGATGTTTCAGTTGGTGGATGGAAGTGCGTAAGAGGCTCTTACACACTCCCTATTGCAACAGGAGACAGATTGACATACACTGATATTCTCTGGGGCTTCATTCTAGAGTTCAGACAGGAGATCCACTCCGTTCACAAACTTCTCCTTGAAATTTCCGTGGAGACAACCGGTTTTGGCTGTCAGTCGATGCAGCTCAGGGAAGAATTCATTCTGCCGTCCATCCTTCTTTTCATCACGATTAACACATGCTCGCACGCATGGAGAGAAAAGGACACCTAGGCTTGAATGGTAGGGCCTTTAGGCTCCTAATGGACAACCCTGTTTAGGCCGATTGGCCTTGATGGTGGCCCACTTAGATTAACCGCAGGCTCTACTGCGAAACAGAGCCCATGCAGATGTGTGCTGTGATGGTCGTCGGGTCCCATATTGACAATGATGGAAAAATCCACACCGTCCATTAGATTCACGACGAAAAAACATCCTAGAATGGTGAGATTGGATTAACTTCGAAGTGGTCCACAAGATCTCCTCATTTCACCGTTAATCCTGTGTTTAACCACGATCTATGTGCGTGCACGTACATGGGCAAAAAGAAAAGCTTGGAGATGGTTGTGGCCACCCTCCTAAGCGAATGGAGGGTCCCGATTATCTATCAGGGAAATGACTGGGTCCCATTAGCTAAAATCGGGCAGACACTGTCCATTCGCTGATTCCAGCGCGAGAAGGGTCGGGTCAGCGCTTGCTGATCGACTTTCGAATTTTTGGTGCACGCCCGGTGCACTTGCGTACCTTGCACATGGACTGTATGTATGGGTCCCACGGAGATGTTTGTGAGAAATCTGCTCCGTCCATCCGTTTCCCCATCCAAGTTAAAGCGTTGACAACGAAATTGAAGTATATCCAGATATCAGGCGAGCCCCAAATCAAGATTTTAAGGGTTTATCAGTCAGTTTATCCACTTCCATAGGGATCCAAGATCTGAGATTCAACGTGTACGGTTCATTTAGGGTCCTCAGGCCATATATAAAATTTCGAGCCGAACGAATGGTGGGAACCCTATTATCTTGCATTCTGGCTATCATTAAGGCCATTTGAGCTTCGGTTTCTTAATTTTCTCGAATCTCTAGCTTGTAAATCCGTCAATCTTGGTCCCCTGGAGTCCGTCCCATTCTTTGGTGAGTTCTGGGAGTTAAATCTTAGCTTTTAGCACCCTATTTCGGTCCAAGCTCGCAACTTCACCTTGCACCACAAACACGATTAAAATAGACTGTTAAGCAGTATCATGTTCGTAAATCTATGTAGTAATTGGGGTCTAATATGCAATATTTGACCCTCAACACAACCCCCAACCAGTATTTTGCCAGTCCCGAGCAAAGTATGCGAAAAGTAAGTTGAGACGTATAAGAAAATTTCTGTAAACCCGAGTGATTTTTGAAAAACAATCCGGATCCTAGAATTCTAAGATTCCTGAATGGCAGGCATTACTTTCTCTTGGATTCAACCACACGGTAAACTTCATAATCAAGTTCAATGTGTTCACCCAACAATTAGGAAAATTCTAAACATGGTGTATAGTGTAATCTCGGCTTATCAACATTAAGAGATCCAATCGTCAATTTCATGATATCATCGGTAACTAACAAAAGAATTCATGATAACCAAAACCTACCCAAACTTGCCCTACAGTTCTTACTTAACTTCCAGCTTTTGATTTTTCCATTGATGACTTTCACTCTATGTCACCCTTTTATAGGTAATTCCAAGGAGAGGAATTGAATCCTCACCTATAGGGAGCAAACCTATGGTGAGGACAATTCGCCCAACCTTTTTCCTCACATCAACCATGGGGAATCGAATCTACACCTATAGGGAGCAAACCTACGGTGAAGTTAGTTCGCCCAACCCTTTCCGCAGGCAGCTATCTTGTAACTGGGTATTTTCTTTTTCTTTCATTCTTCTTATTGAACATGATGGACAAATTTTCCCGGCTGGTTCCTTACATGCTTAATGATTACCAAGTTAACCTTTCAATATCAAACTGAAACCTTAATGTGAAAGCGAGATGTGACATGTGAAATCATGACTCAATCAATGTTTACAATTTCTAATTCTGGATTAACAATTCAAACTTAACTATGAACTCTAACAGATACTGAATCCAAGAGTCATAAATTACCAACATCACATGCTTTGAAATTCTAAGTGCCCTAGATGGCCGTCAAAATCACTTCGAATTCACAAGAAATTAAAAAAAAAAAAATCACAATTTCTGCTCAAGACCAAGAAAACACTGATTATGGACCTAATCTCCCACCCCCAACCTAAAATCTACATTATCCTCAATGTAAAAGATATAAACATGCAATACACATGGTACAACGAAAGTAAAGGAAAAGTGATGGAAGATAGTACCTGGATAATGAATCGAGAGGGTGACTTTCCAAGAGATAGCAGTATGAAAGTCGGTCAGCACGAGAGTGAATACATAAAAGCAAACTATCCTAAAATAATGCAGAAAGCAAACTATCCTAATGGCATAAAACCATCTAACTTAGAACAACATAAAGCAAACTACCCTAGTCCTATGAAAGTAGGAAAAAAAACTACTGAATCATGCTGCGAGGTTCCTCTTCTGGCCAGTATCTTGATAAATTTCTCAGTAAGTTCCTCAACAAGATCATCCAAAAGCCTTTTTTGCAATAGGCTTGGGCACCCTGGAGCACGACTTTCCAAAGAGACTTATGTACCTTATAAGAAATTTTCCATTGAAATGCTTGAGGTATCCAGAGTATATATGATTCACCTGTGATAGAAGAAGTTTCAACGTTAGTATCCCATGGTGAATCAGAGACTACAAGTAGATAAAGTTTAGAAAACTTTGCAAGAAGTGATGTAGCCTCAACACATTCCGAAGTGTTAAACTTCGGTTCAATTTTCAGCTCCTCCTCCTTTAATGGTAGACCTTTAGGATCGGGGGAAGAAGGGACTTTAAAATAAGGGTTCTCTCGGTCAGTGATGACTACCGAGATGTCATTTTGCAAGGCATCCACTTTATCTTTTAACATGGGATCGTTTGAATATGCAAAGTGTGCCAAGCAATCCCAAGAGTTGGGAAGTTCAGCTGAGTGTGACTTATTTTCCACATTAGATCTCGTGATGATCTGCCTAAGGAATCCATCATCCTTGACAGTGGATGGATGTATGATCTCTTGCTACAGTCCTACACAGACAGATTGAAAATGAATAGGGGAAGCATCAATGTGATCACTTGGTTCATTGAAACTACTCAATCGAGGCGTTAAATTGTCAAACGTGTACAGCTCAGATGGTGGCCTCAACTGAGTGGTTTCAAATTCTAGGGTCGTATCGAGCAACTCGTCCTTCTCCCGAATCACATCATCATTCGATTTAAAGGAGTGGTCCAAACATGTTTCACAAGAGTTAGAAGGGTCGGTTGTAAAGGGCTCGTCCTCCACCTTTAAATCAGACATGTCAGGTAAGGGGAGTGACTCATTATGACCGATCACTTCATATACGTCTTGATCATTGTCCTGGACCAAACTTGAGATTGATTCTAGGGGAATTTGGGCTGCACGTTCATGATCATCATCCCAATATGCATCATCGTCTAATTCTGTGAAGTGCACACTTGGGATGGGATCGCTTTCCTCACATTCTATACCTAAATTCGGTAGAAGTTCGAATAAACTAACCTTTACCTTATCATTGAGATCCTGTGTGTCATGTAAGGAAGGTGAGTTATCATCACTGTATTTAAAAGATATCCACATCTCTTGACCATTCCTTTGAACTGTTAACGAGATCGACTCATCAGGAAATTAAACCATATGCTCATTAGCACAATTCAACTCTTCATTCCAAATTTTAGAATTCTTCAAAAGCAAGTTAGGATCACTTTCCTCGCATTGTTTCTCTGGATTGGGCTGAGGCTGAGGTAAACTAGCCTTGTTCCTCTCGTTAAGGTGTGATTCAATTGTTTCTAATGATTTCATCATGTCCGCAACATGTTGGTTGAATAATTTTCGATTTTTCATGATATCGAAACATAAATCCTCTTGGATTGTTTCTGGTTTGATCTCAAAGGTAGGGGATCCAAGAGAATAGTCATTATAACATGTTGTTGGTTCATGTTTCCAATTTTGATGTTTCCACTGATCATTGTCATACGGATCATATGTGGGAGAATCTGATGGTTGGTAATACATATTATCACTCATAATATAATCACGCAATGTTTTGTTTTTATCGGATGAGTGATAATAATTCTGACTCCCATAGTTATGATAACCCCAACACTCACGTATTGTTTTATTAATCCGTGGGGTGTAATTGTTCTCCTGCATATGATCACGTAAGGACTTCTTAACCGGTGGATCTTTATATTCCGGTCGGTTCTCGATGATAGTTTCAGAAAAGTTTTGAGACATTGATTGATTTCTATCATAATCATTCTAATATAGGTTATTCTTCTAAGCATACTGACGTTCTTACTCGTGCATATACATGGTGAGACCCTTACTCTGAATCTAATTCTAAAGATAAAAGAAAAACATTCCTACAACAATATGGAAGGTAAGAGGAGCAGTTAGAAAGAAGTTACCAGATTGGATGTTCTTAACTTAAAAACCTGCAAAACAAAACACAGCAAGTTAGTTTCTACAATAGAAAGTCTAAATATAGAAAGATCCTAAAAAGAAAAATAGAAAGGAAACTAGTTTCTAAAAAGGAAACCTAGAAAAGAATAGTTTCTAAAACTAAAATCCTAATTCTAAAAATAGAAAAAGTAGAGAAATTAGAAAGGGATTACCAAATTAGAAGCTTATGTCAGGATCCTACAAAACAAGAAAACATATTAGTTTCTAAAAATAGAAAAAATTCTAACATAAAATTAGAGAATCCTAATCTTAAACTAATCCTAAAACTCGTTAATCTCAGAAAACGTACTGTCAGTCCCCGGCAACGGCGCCAAAAACTTGTTCACTCCCCAAGTATAGGGTTGTGATGTAGTAATAAACTCAGTGAGACCGAGGTCGAATCCCAAGGGACTGATACCTATATGTTATCTGAAACTAAGTAGAACTAGAATTAGACTAAGATGAAATCTAAATCGATTGTAATTTGAGGAATAATGGTGAAATATTTTGCTAAACTTGTAGAATTCAAAAGGTAGGAAACTAGAGATTCAGAGGATCCACTTATAGAGATCAGAGAGATCTTATGCCTGCTTCAAGAACTCAACTGGACTTAGAGTTCCATCTTCTTCCAATTGAAGAATGTAACCATGGATATCAAGACTGAACTTCTTTTGATATAGTTTTCAAGAGATGGAAGGTGCATGAATTAGAATGGATTTCATCACCAAACCATGCCCAGGAGACAAAGTAAACAATAGAATTAAACTAATTATCAACCAATCAATGTATGAAGGTTAGGAAGGGCACCGACATCCAACCATGCTCAGGAGACGATGGTGAACAACAGGGCTTCCTGACGTCATAAACATAAAAAGAAAAGGAACATGCTCAAAGCTATCATAGACCCATTGTAATTTTAGTCACAACAGACCATTAAAAACTAAAAACATTCCCTTAATTAAATTAAAATCAACATCAGTTCAATCTAAATAAAAGGCACAAGCAAATAGTTCTCCCATCATACTACAAGCTTCACCTCTTAGCCCTAGCTAAGAGGTTTAGCCTAACAACATGATTAGGCTAATTCCAAAAATAACATAAACAAAAAGAACAAATAAAAAAAATAATAACTCCACTTTCTCTGTACTCCACGTCCAGCCCCAGATTGGATGCTCTGTCTCACGTTCTCTCTCTCACTTATAGGATGTTTCAGTCGGTGGCTGGAAGTGCGTAAGAGGCTCTTACGCACTCCCTGTTGCAGCAGGAGATAGATTGACTCACGCTGATATTCTCTGGGGCCTCATTCTAGAGTTCAGACAGGAGATCTACTCCGTTCACCAACTTCACCTTGAAATTTTTAGGGAGACAACAGGTTTTGGCTGTCAGTCGTTGCAGCTCATGGAAAAATTCATTCTGCCGTCCATCCTTCTTTTGATCACGATTAACACATGCTTGCACGCATGGAGAGAAAAGGACACCTAGGCTTGAATGATAGGGCCCATAGGCTCTTAATGGACGACCTTGATTAGGCCGATGGGCCCTGATGGTGGCCCACTCAGATCAACCGCAGGCTCTGCTACAAAACAGAGCCCGCGCAAACGTGTGCTGTGATTGTCGGTGGGTCCCATATTGACAATGATGGAAAAATCCACATCGTCCATTAGATTCATGATGAAAAACTATCCCGGAATGGTGAGATTGGACTGGCTTCGAACTGGTCCACAAGATCTCCTCATTTCACCGTTAGTCTTGTGTTTAACCACGATCCAAGTGCGTGCACGTGCATGGGGCAAAAAGGAAAGCTTGGAGATGGTTGTGGCCACCTTCCTGAGCGAATGGACGGTCCCGATTATCTATTAGGGCAATGACTGGGTCCCACTAACTAAAACCGGGCGGACGTTGTCTGTTTGATTGTTCCAGCGCGAGAAGGGTCAGGTCAGCGCTTGCTAACCGACTTTCAAATTTTTAGTGCACGACTGGTGCACTGCGCACCTTGCACATGCACTGTATGTATGGGTCCCACGGAGATGTTTGTGAGAAATCTGCTCTGTCCATCCGTTTCTCCATCCAAGTTAAAGCGTTGACAACGAAATTGAAGTATATTCAGATATCAGGCAGGCCCCAAATCAAGATTTTATGGGTTTATCAGTCAGTTTAGCCACTTCCATAGGGATCCAGGATCTGAGATTCAACGTGTACGGTTCATTTAGGGTCCTCAGGCCATATATAAAATTTTGAGCCGAACGGATGGTGGGAACCCTATGATCTTGCATTATGGCTGTCATACAGGCCATTTGAGCTTCAGTTTCTTGATTTTCTCGGATCTCTGGCATGTAAATTCGTCGATCTTGGTCCCTTAGAGTCCATCTCATTCTTTGGTGAGTTTTGGGTGTTAAATCTCAGCTTTTAGCACCCTGTTTCTGTCCAAGCTCGTAACTTCACCTTGCACCACAAACACGATTAAAATAGACCGTTAAACAATATCATGTTCATAAATCTATGTAGTAATTGGGGTCTAATATGCAATATTTGACCCTCAGCACGTGTACCTTCACAATGGCCAGGATTTCAGATGGAGCGCGTGACTAACCTGAGATCAGGAGTTTACCACATTGAGTCTGACTATCCAAATGTAGGTATGAGACTGATTTAGATAGAAGTCCCTTGTGGTGGACCCTGTAGCCTGCGATACTATATACTATCATCCCGACTTCACGCTCCAGCTTGGTTATTTCATTCACATCGCATATTGCATTACACCTGCAGGCATATGACATTTTGGGTTGCTATGTTTTTGCACTTATATGGCCTAGACGGACTTAGCAGGATATATATATTGCATTATATCCTTGACATCTGATATTTGGCTCTCTATAACTCCTCATTTGCATAGCCAATCTGTATTGCGTACTCTGATATTGTATGATTTATAGACTTGCAGTATTTCCGCTTAGTCTATTATAGTATGATTCATGAACTTGCCAATATTTCTGACATTGTATGATTATAGCATTGTATTGAATACTTGGGACTTATCTTGTGCACGCACTTACACCACTCTAAGCTTTTTATAAGCTTATGCATGATAGATGCGTGCAGGTGATGTTAGGTCGCAACAGTATTGAGCTTGGAGCGTGCAACGGTCTTCTGGAGCCTTGATTTTTGACATATGTATTTTTCTTTCAGCATTGTATTCAAAGTTTATATAAGTGGATATGTGATGATGATGTTGCCTTTGTGATTTGGGTACACTTGTGGTTATGTTTCTTACGAGTTAAATGTACATTGAAAAAATCCTTCTTGTAAGATCCCAGGATCGGAATCTGGTGTATGGACGCTGGGAGTCGAGAATGAGATAATACAGAGGCTGTTGGTACCGAATTCGGCGATCAAGAATTTTGCGAGCCAGGTTTCCGAGTTTGGGGCTTGACACTATTGGAGTGATCTGAAATTGTGAAGCAACTTGGATGTTATGCATATTGAGAAGAATATATGTGACAATTACTTTGAAATATTGATGAATATAGAGAAGAAAATAAAAGACAGTTTCAAGGCTCGATTGGATCTATAAACAATGGGTTTAAGGAAAGAGTTACACTTGCAATCACATGAAAATTCATATATTATACCAACAACCTGCTTCACATTGACAAAACTAGAGAAAAAATATTTATGTGAATGGTTGAGATCGGTGAAGTTTCCCGATGGGTATGCGTCAAATATATTTCGCTGCGTAAACATTATGGACTATAAGGTAATAGGAATGAAAAGTCATGATTGTCACGTCTTTCTGCAACGTCTACTACCGGTTGCGATTCGTGGATTCCTGAGCAAGGATATCAGTGCGACGCTGATCGAGTTGGAGATATTCTTTAAGGATTTGTGTTCGAAATCGTTGAATGTAGAGGTTATTAAACGATTGGAGAGAGACATTGTTGTAATCCTTTTTAAAATTGAAAGAATATTTTCACCTGTTTTTTTTGATGTCATGGTACACCTAGCGATTCACTTACCGCACGAGGTGAAGCTTGCAAGCCCAATACAATATCATTGGATGTATTCGATCGAAAGGTAGTAGAACCTATTAAATTTTTTATTCATTCCATAAAATACATATATCCATGTTTTCATACATATAACATAGTGGTTTTGTGTACAGATACCTTCACACACTAAAACGATTTGTGAGGAATGAGGCACGTCCAGAGGGATTCATTGATGAGGTGTAAATTGATAATGAGTGCTTGACATTCTGCTCCATGTATCTTCATGACATAGAGACTAGATTCAACTAAGAAGATCGGAATGCCGATGAAGGAAATGAGCATGAATAAGGACTCATATATATATTCACACATAACGTATGTCCTTTAGGATCCCCGACGTTTCACGATATGGACCTTGGAGATCAAGTAAAGGCGCGGTGGTATGTGTTGCATAATTGTGAAGAAATAGAGTCATACTTAGAGTAAGTCTTCCCTCGATAATTGTATCTCTACATACGATGATCTTAATGTTTCTTACTAATGATGTGCCAATTATGTGTAGCCAACATAGCGAGGAGATGAAGTCTTAATACCTGATAAATTATGATCGAATGCATCAGGATTAATTTCCAGAATGGTTCGTAAAATGTGTAAGATTTCACTTTGTATCTCACCACACTTAGAATTTTACTGTATTACACAATATTTAAACCTAAGAAAATCCCTAAATAATTACATTCTATACGTGATAATAGATGAAGACGTTGTGCGCTAGCAGCTTTGCGGATGCATCTGATGCACTCTACTCACATGCGTGTGGCCCTGATAGACGTGTATGTAGATATACAGGTTGTATTGTAAATGAGATTCGGTTCCACACTGAAGAGCGTGAGAAGTATAGGACCACACAAAATAATGGGGTGGTTATGAAGGGAACACATGAGGAGGTAGAAATTAACTTTTATGGCGTTTTGACGGATATTATTGAGCTGAGTTATTGTATGAGAAAGCGGGTGTACTTATTTAAATGTGATTGGTGGGACATCGGAAATAAGAAGTTGGGAATAATATAGACTGACGATTACTTTACAAGCGTAAATTTATTTCAGAAGTGGTTTAAAGACGACCCATTTGTCATCGTTAACCAAGCCGAACAAGCATTTTACCTCGCTGACACCAAATTAGGCGGCTCTTGGCACGTGGTGCAGAAAATAAAGCCCAGGAACGTATTTGACGTTCTCGAAGTAGACGTTAAAGATAGCGAGGATGGAGGAAATGAAACGTATATGGTTAAACAAGCATATCAAGAAGACATGCCATCTGGGGATACAGGGATTGATCCAAACGTTAATATTGATGTGGTGCAATTGGACAGAGATGATGTACCACCTGATCATGTTGATGCCTCAATAATACATGACAATGTTAGAGATGATAGCGGTTTCATTGATAACGACATTGTAGACAATAAAGAAGAAATACTGATCAGTAATAGTGATGGTGAAGAAGAAATAGCCCTAAGTGATAGTAATACAGATGACGATTATTAAATGTACACATGATTTACATGTCATTTTTCAATTCGAATAATTTGACTATTACATGTGTACGTGAAAATTACAAGTCATGATTTATTCCTTTAATTGACTTATTTCTAATCATGTCTTCCTTAAACCGAAGTATAGTGGAAGCATGCATCATACTTCATCAACTGTTACGGATGGACTTTCTGGCCCTATCTTCTTCTGGTAGGGCGAAAGAGATACTTGGTCTGGTCGATGAGTGTAGGGAGGAATATATCGACGATGACTCAGATGAAAAATTATACAATCTTAAAGAAATTTCGGACTTGATGGAGGAATATAACCGTGAGAAACTTCATATGGAAGATACAGTTTTGTCACTTGCACATCTGAATGGAGTCTCGAGAGACCAGATTTTTCCTATTGTGACTAACATGTTAGTTGTAACAATGTCGAGTGTTTCACACAACTTGACATATACTTCTGCAGCATATAATAACTTACGTAGGGAGTACTTCAGATAGTTGATCCGAAGTTGTTTCGTATTATAATGAAATAATACATGTATTTAATATAGAATGATAATGTGTAATAGAATTTTCAAATTTTACTAAAATGTTTACAGTTTTATTATATTCTGCTTGCATTACAATGTAATGATCTAATCATATTTTAATCATCTCTCTAAGTATAAGCACGAATTTATTCTACCATCAACACTACTTATATAATGTTTTAGTATATTCCACTTGCACTGTAAAGTTTAATGTGTTTATTATATTGATGTTCATACACTTCTACTGACATTGTTTAAATTTATAAGTTTGTAGTTTGTACATATTCAGTCATGACACCAAGTGAAAAATCAGGTCGTTCGTGCACTAGATTTACCCCATTCACCCGTGAGACAGCATTGACGTCGCATACTGCATCACAGGCATCTGAGCCCTCGGTTGAGCATACACCGGGCACTGCATGTAGTTGTAGACATATATTTATTGACTTCTGTTTATATTTAGACTTACATATTTCTTTTGCAACAGCATCGTCGACCAGCTGACGAGGATGTGGACTCATGCGTGTGTTAGTTTTAAAGCGACTTACGAGTGAGGATAGGGTGACGGTAGAGTTCCCACAGGACTGCCTTAGACCTATTGGGGACAATGCCAGGTTGATTACATCGAAGGTCGGTGTCTTATGCCGATCTCTGATCCCCACCACCACCCCCTGTTGGACATACGTGACAGATGATGTGTGATAGCTTATCCGTCAGCACTTTTAGGTAAATATTTAGTAAATTAATTTTTTTTAGTGAAAGTTCATTTACGGTTAAGTTATTTTCTTAATAAGTTTATTACCTTAATCTATTATTTATGAAATTATAAGATAAATTTGTCTTGGATCTGAGTGTTCCTTACATTTCCCATACCGTCGACGACATAGTTAGAGAGCGGTTCAAGGAGTACCACGGAGAGTTATACCGGCGGTACAAGCGGTGCAAGACACATGATAAGGTCATCAAGTCTGCACCGCCGCACATGACCATAGACGACTGACAGATACTCTTCAAGAGATTTTCATATGAGGCTTTTCAGGTAATATTTACATATTTACGATATCTTAAGGTAACAATTAAATTCGCAATTAATAACAATGTATTATGAATAATGTGTTCAAAAGAGGAGCAGAATAAATTCTGTGAACACGAAAAAGTTAGAAGTGAACCACGTAGCTGGTTCAAAGTCATTTGTACGACATCATCACGACATTGTAAAAAATTACTGGTGATTATTAAGTTGATATATTCTTTCTATGCATTTATATTAACTCTATTGTCCTTTCAATTGCGTCGCAAGATTCCATCACCGGCTGGGAGCATAGACCAGTAGACCTTTACAGAGGGACTCACTGTCGGCAGGCAACGGGATCTTGGGTTCATCCTAGAGCCAGCAAGAATTGGGTAAAAATCCTTACATTGTAAAATTCAATTGCATTGAATTATAATAATGTCATTCGTTATGAAAATTCATATATTTTTATTACAGGCGGTGATGGACACCATATGTAGTCAGCCCACTCCTGATGGTAGTCAGCGGAGTAAGCTAGATATCCTGAGCGAGGTGCTTGGCACCCATTCTGGATATGTGCATGGGCTTGGCCATGGTACCAAGCTCATAGCACCCGCTAAACCTACCTCCAGTCGATCCATCGCTGACGAGAGCGCCCTACGCCGAGCTGATATCACAAAGAGGTTCAGCAGCTACGGGTCATCGTCGATGAGATCAGAGAGCAGTTGGAGAGGCAGAGGGAGGAGGACGAGAGGGAGATAGGAGTAAGAGAAGAGATTCGAGGAGGATGCGGGTGGAGCATGAGCGACGGATGAAATAGATGTTTAAAGCTCTCGTTGTATGCTTAGTCACTGATGCCCCACCACCTCCGCCTTCATCTTCATGATTTTTTTATTTTATTTATGCTTTATTTTATATACGAATGTTAAACTTATATGTATTTGTGCGTGGATGAATGTGATATGGATAAGATTGTTTGTGTATGGATGGATGTGGTTTGTGTTTGGATGGATGTGGATGTGAATATGATAAGAATGTATTGTAATATGTGTATATCATGAATTTTTTCCTGAATTTTGAAAAAAAAAAAAAAAAAAAAAAGACTATTACCGACGAAATATTTCATTAGTAATAGTAAGTCGAAAACTTATACCGACGAAATATTTTGTAGGTAGAAATAAAAACAAAAATTTATACTGACGAAATATATCGTTGGTAATAATAGGTTGAAAACTTATAACGACAAAACATTTCGTAGTTAGAAATTAATACAATATTTATACCAACGATCTATATATGAGCTTTACCGACGAAATAAGTCATCGGTAATAGCGGGCTTATGCCGACGAACATACTCGTCAGTAATAGTGGGCTTATACCGATGAATTATTTCGTTGGTATTATTGTTTTACGACCGACGATATTCGTCGGTATAAGATGTGTTTACCAATGAAATATTTTGTTTTTTCCGACCAAAAGTAATATGTTTGGCCGACTATTTTATTCGTCGGTATTTGTTTTATCATTGCCGACGAAGTCATATTTCCTCGGGAAAACCTTTAGCCATGATCTTATTGCAACGATTCTAGCGACGACATATTTCATCGGTAATAATCATTACCGACGAAAAAAGATGAAATGTCGATATTACCGACGAAAAAAAGATGAAATACCAACGAATTATGTCGTCGGGAGCAATTTCCTGTAGTGACATTCCCCGTGGAGTTTTACATCTATCATGTATGTGGCATGTCCACATGGTTTATTCATTTTGTGAGGTAATTTTAGGGCATGGACCTACTTATGAGGTAGATCCAAATCTGAGGTGGACCACACCATAGGAAACAGAAAATATTAAACGCCTACCCTTGATAACTTCTCTGGGGCCAAAAATATTAGGATGGAGCAAAAATAATTATAATGATCCCTTAATTTAGCTCTACATTACATTATCAACCGGTTGGATAGCAAAAAAAGTATTATAGTAGGCCCTAGCGGGGGATTTAATTGCCATTATCTACTCTTATGGGTCGACGTGAGATTTGGATCTTTTTCATTTTTGGGCTCATGATGTGAATCAAAAAACCGTGTCATCGTGTGTCCATGACGTAGTCCACTACCCGAGTGAATATGGTGAGCCTTGCTCAAGGAACAAAATGTTTAATAGGGCATAATGGTCTTTTTGAAATACAACAGACAGACTTCCATGACAGCCGCTAGTCAAAGTAAAAAAAAGCGGTTTTTTTTTTTTTTTTTTTTTTTTTTTTTTGTTTTAACCAAAAGCTTAAACGACTTTTAAGAAACAGTTTAAAAGCAAACTTTATTTTATTTTATTTTTTATTTTTTTGGAATTCAACCAACTGTACAACATTGTCTCTTTTGAGTTCGCAATTTAAAAAACTTACTAAGTTCCCATCAACAATCTTTAAACGGGTGGCTATTTGGGTGTAATCCACATTGAGGTTCTGCCTAAAAAATAATAAAAGTGAATATATTTATCTCTGCAAGTACAACTTCAAAATACTAGAAAAACTGATCGTCTCAACAATCTTAATATGAGATACGTGTGGTTCTAAATTCGTGGGGAAGATAGGCCCGGATTGAAATAAAGGCAGTGCGATCTATCTGGCAGTCCCATTGTGCATTTGCTTGTAAAGCATTTGGGAGTCATTTTTCATGTCTTCTTCTTTGTTGAGCCTCTTTTCTTCAATCTTATGCATCTTAAAGAAGAAGCTTAGAAGGTATTGAGCAATGCATGCCTCAGGTAATGCACGTAGTATAGCTGCCTGTAAGGAATGCCGCCAATAAGGCACACTGAAAGGCTCGTACCCAATCCACCGCATGCACGCTCTGCTGTATACCTCTGGCGTTGGTATGAAGAAGGAAGACAACCGTAGGGGTACCATCTTCGTCCGCACCAATAGCGGAATCTGTAAAGCCAAAAGCATGGATTCAAAATTTGTGTTATGTCCTTTCCACGTCGAACTGTCTTTGCCATCTTGAAATAGTGTTATATGCTTAGTTTGCAAACCAGAACTGACTTAGGAACCTTTCAGTCAGCAGGTTGAATCGACCCGACGAATCCGGAGTCAACCAGATGAGTCAGATAACATTATATATATTTGCATAATAATTTTCAGATTTGCAGTAAAATTCCTCCATTGTAGAATTTTTAATGTCCATGGTGAGAACCATGCTAAACCACTATTCTACTAAAATAGAGTTATATTTTATCACATGAGACTATCATATTGAAAGCAAAGCAAAACATTATTTTGTTAGCGTAACACTATTTTAAGTGACCAGATCGATTATAAGATGAGTAAAAGTAGACTTAGATGACTTTATCATGTGCAATGGAGACCAAGAACTGTGCCTTGCAAGGAGTCAATATAAGTGTTAAATGTTCTAGAAGAGTAAAAGAAAGGCCCAAATGGATGGGGCAGAGGTTTAATGAAAGGACTTCATAACCTACAGTGTAATATGGCTGTTGATAGAGTGGGAGAGCATGATGCATGTAGCAGATCGAATTAGTTGGGATAAGGCTGATAATGCTAATGAGTTCGCTCATAAAAGGCAATGAGCATATAGAACCCAAATTTAATAATATAGGGTGTGTTTGGATTTATTGTGAAAATGCGGTTGGTGGATCTTTCAATTCGAGAGAGAACTACTAGGGCATCTACCATGTGTCTTAGAGCCCATTATCCAGTTACCAATTTTAAAAATATTGAAACTGCGTGTGTTATGTTTTAATGGTGTGAGACATGTCTACACCTACTCTATGAGCAGCCAGATTGCAATTATTCCAAAGTCACTTGTAATTTCAAATATAAATAACTTACTATCTAATAACTTATAATTTCTGTATCATTATTTCATATGCTATTGTACATTTCTATTTGAATTAGTTCATGTGCATCATAAGAGGAATAGCATCATGTGCATCATGTGCACTGTAAGAGAATCCAAGTAGTGAAGTGGGAGAGACCGATCGAAGAGAGAGTGGATCAAGCTAAATGTTGACGGGTCATTGCTTGGTAACCCCGGTCTCTCGGGCGGGGGTGGCGTCGGTAGGGACAATAATGGGGACCTCCTTTTTGCGTTCTATTCTAGCTATGGTCTCGGTTCCAACTCAAGAGTGGAGATTAGGGCCATTTGGGAGGGCCTCTCCTTCTATGCGAAGTTGGGTTTCCAAAAGTGGAGCTGGACAGCGATTTGCTTTTTGTGGTGGCCTTTCTCTTTGACCTCTCGAAGCCTTCCTGGTCAATGGCCTATTGACGGTCTAGAATCCAGAACCTCAGGGTGTCTCGGATGTTTCCATTTCCCACACCCCTGGGGAGGCAAATGCAATTGCTGATAGTCTCGCGAAGCTTGGTAGTGGCTCCCAATTGAGTTTATTTCTCTACTCTCAGGCGGATCTTCCTCGTATCCCCAAAGGCCTCATTTTTTTGGACAAAGTGGGATTGGGTAACCTAAGAGTGAAATAGTTTCTTTTACGATAGGCGGGTCCTATATCTTTTTGTTCACGGTCCCGCCTAAATCTTAATTGTAATTATCTATGATCAATGAAAAAACTTTTCCTTAAAAAAAAATTAATAATAAGAGGAATAGAGCGGGCCATGTGGTTTGACCAGCTGGTTTTGATAGAATCAGAAACCTTCCCGGCTCATTCAGATTTGAGCTATTCAAATGAAAAATACATTCAAATTGTCCCAATCATTCAACCTGAACAGAACAAATAGTTTTGAACAAATTGATTGGTCCCATATTTGTTGGATTTGGAGTTTTATAATCCAACCTATCAACCAGAAAAGACTAATAAAATGTAAATAAGATACATTAAAAAAAAAATAAAAATCAATTGTTCCTCAATTGGCAAATAAATTGAAACTTCTAAAAAATAGATTTATGAAACTTGTTTGAAAAAACTTCAAAATTAATGAATGTCAAATAAGAAAGTCATATCTAGACATATTATTAGGTGGATATACAAAAATAAATAAATAAATAAAAACTTAATGAATTTGGCAAATAGAAACTAGCGTGTATTTTAAATTGCAGAAAGTTTTTGATGCAATCCGATGTGGTTGCAATAGACTGCAATGGACAATTTAAATACACCGACTTCAAAATAATATATCTTCTTGAATACAACTCCGCTTGAGATGATTTACAAATCAAAATTAAGCTTTGATAATTTTTGTTTACAGAAAAATAAAATAAAATCTAAAGTCGAATGAATCTGATTTTAGGACATTTTGAAACTATCCAAAAAATCGTCAATTTCAAGCAGCTTGTACTTTAGAATTTTTAATAATTTTTTCAAAACTCATAATGGAATGAAAATAGACTTGATGATTAATTGCCATCCCAATATATAGTACGTTTATAAAAATAAAATACAACTTTAAAAATCAATAAAAATAAAAATAAAAATGCCATTCCAACGCATACAAGAATCTTAAGATTTCTTTCATTTTTTATGCATATCACATGGTCCCAAAGCCACATTATAAAGATACTTAAATGTAGTTGGATCAGGAATCATAGGCTGAATTTTCAGGCTTGGGCATGATTTATGGGTTAGGCTTTCCTCTTGAATTAGGCTAAGGGAAGGTGCATCAGGTTTAATGAGTAAAATAAGATAATTGTGGGTTGGTAAAATGAATGGGATTAATTACATATGACGAGTTTCCCAAATATGGAATAGATTCATGCTTAAATTGGAGAATGATTTTAATTATTGAAAGTGTGACAAAGTAGCAAATGAAAAATGGTGTTTTGATCATCCTATAATTTGAATAATCACAAGTCAGTATTCGAATTCTTAATTGAGGGGATGACATGAGTGGTGGTGGCCATGGTATACGTGCATGATGCTTTGGTGATGGAATGTGTAGATGCAATATGAACGCCAACATAGGATGTTTTGTTTATTGAGTTGTTGACGCAGGGATGAACGTGATGAGGATAACTACTCCGAATCCACGGAGCTTCTCTGGACTCCTCACAGCGACTTCTCGAATCCACGAGGAAAGAAAGCAGGAAATAGAAATAAATTCTAATAAATTCAAACTTGATTAATTAATTACTAAAAACGAGTTCACAACCCTTTAAATAGGGGTACCAAGCAATGGAAAAGAAATCAGAATCAAACTACAACTAAAACTCCTAGAATCCGCAACTTACTATAAATAGTAAACTTACTATTTATAGACGGTCGTGATGTCTACTAGTGCGCAAGGTTTTTGGCCAAAAATAGTAAGTGACCTATTTGGCTTCACCAAACTGTTCTCCTAATTATTCTAAACTCTTTTAATGTTGGGCGCAACTCCTAAAGCCCGACGGATGAAGAGTTTTAATCAAACTAAAATTTACTATTTATAGTAAAAACGAAATTAAAGCAGGGAAACGACCGTCGATCCAGGGGTTTTTTACAATTCTGGGCATCGTAATCCAGCATAGTGGGGTTGGTTGGCTAAAGTAGCTCGTTCTACCCCAAAATTATATATTTTACGTCAGGTAACTCATTCCGGATTGCGAGATACGTCCGATATAAGGTCCGACAGTCCAGATCACTTTTGTCGTCGACCGGGCCTTTTCTGATCCATCTTGGCCATGAAACCATCCGCGACCCGCTCTATATCAGTCCCCTCCACTTCAAAAGAACTTGTCCTCGAGTTCTCATCCTGCGATGGTTCATAATACTTGGTCAGGCCCGCGACGTTGAAAGTCCGTGAGATCGCCATGTCATCTGGAAGATCAACAACATATGCGTTGTCATTGATCTTTCGAATGATTGGGACGGGTCCAATCTTCTTATTTTTCAACTTGTTGTACGTCCCGGTCAGAAATCTCTCTTTGCGCAGATGGACCATAACGCAGTCGCCCACCTCGAACACTTTTTGTCGCCGGTACTTGTCCGCTTGTTCCTTATACTTCTTGTTCGAGGTATGTACTTGGTCTGCACTTTCGCATGGATGCCCATAATCTTGTCTGCCATATGTTCTGCTGCAATGCTCGTACCTGGGTGCTTGGGCAGAGGGACCAAGTCAAGCGTGTGGCAAGGCACTTATCCATAGATAATCTGGAACGGTGATTTCCCTGTCGAGCGGTTCACCATGTTGTTGAATGCAAACTCTGCTTAAGATAAGGCCAAATCCCACTGCTTCAGTTTTTTTTTCCTGAAATACAGTGAAGGAGGTTTTCCAACGTGCAATTCACAATTCGGTCTGCCCATCGGTCTGTGACTGGTAAGCACTGCTGAATTGAAGTCGTGTATCGAATCGAGTCTACAAAGTCTGCCAAAAGTGGCTAATGAACTTCGTGTCACGATCAGAAGTGATGGTTTTGGGGACCCCGTGTAACCGTACGACCTCCTTGAAGAATAAATTCACCACATGTGTTGCATCGAGGGTCTTCTTGCATGGGATAAAATGTGTCATCTTGGAGAAATGATCTACCACCACGAACACTGAATCCATACCGCGTTGTGTTCGTGGGAGACCAAGCACGAAATCCATTGATAAATTCTCCCAAGGACCGTCGGGCATAGGTAACGGGGTGTAGAGGCCCGTATTCTAAAATTGCCCCTTAGAGGTCTGACAAACATGACAACGTTGTACATCTTTTCCTACATCACGTACTAATTGCGTCCAGTAATACCGCTCTTCCACAAGAGCTCGAGTCTTGTCTCGCCCAAGGTGTCCACCGAGGCCACCTCCATGTAGCTCCTGAATAATCTGCTCCCTCAGAGAACTTTAGGGGATGCACAATCGATTCCCCTTGAAGAGAAAATCGTCTTGTATATGAAGGTCACTGGGGTGACCTTCTTGGCACTTCACCCAATAATCTTTGAAGTCCTCATCCTCGGCATACAACTCCTTGAGAAAATCGAATCCGACCACCTTGTTGCTCATCGTAACAAGTAGTGATGCACAACGGCTAAGTGCATCAGCCACCTTGTCCTACTGCCCTGACTTGTGCTTCAAAACGAACGTGAATTCCTATAAAAACACAACCCATCTAGCATGCACACGATTTACATTAGTCTGACTATTAATAAACTTTAATGCTTGATGGTCAGTGTACAGAACAAACTCTCTTTGAATCAGATAATGTCGTCAACGTCACAGCGCCTGAACAACTGCGTACAACTCAAGCTCATAAGTCGACCACTTCTTTCGGGCTTCGCTGAGCTTCTCGTTGTAGAAGGCTACCGGCCTGCCTTCCTGTGATAATACTCCCCCAATTCTGACGTATGAAGCGTCACACTCAACCTCAAACAATTTGTCGAAATTAGGAAGCACTAAGACCGGTGTTGTAGACAAACAATGCTTGATCTCATGAAAGCTCTTGTCAGCTTTATCGGTCCACTGGAACGGTCCTTTTTTCATGCAATCTATTATAGGCACGACTATGGTGCTAAAATCTCGCACAAATTGACGATAGAAAGTCGCCAACCTATGAAAGCTCCTGACCTCATGAATGTTTGTTGGGATCGGCCATTCCCTAATAGCTCGCACATTTTCATCGTCCACACGAATGCCTGTGGACATTACAACAAATCCTAGAAACAACAAGCTGTTAGTTAAAAAACTACACTTCTTTAAGTTGAAGTATAACTTGTTAATTTGTAGGACCTGCAGCACCTGCCTGAGATGTTTCCTATGCTCTACCTCATCCTAGCTATATATCAATATGTCATTAAAATAAACTACCACAAATCGGCCAGTGAATGGTTTTAGAACTTGATTCATCAAACGCATAAAAGTATTTAGTGCGTTCGATAGGCCGAAGGGCATGACCAACCACTCATACAACCCTTGGTCTTGAATGTCATTTTCCACTCATCACCGGGTCCGATACGAATCTGATGGTACCCACTCTTTAGTTCTAGTTTAGAGAACACCTTGGCCCCTTCTAGCATATCGAGCATGTCGTCCAACCGTGGTATTGGGAACCGATATTTGATGGTAATTTTGTTGATTGTCCGACTGTCGACACACATCGTCAGCTTCCATTTTTTTTAGCATTAATAATGCTGGTACGGCACATGGGCTCATGCTCTTTCTCAAGAGACCCTTACGGATCAATTCCTTCACTTGCCCCTGAAGTATCTCACACTCCTTCGGACTCATCCGATAATGAGGGCGGTTGGGCAGGCTAGCCCCAGGGACGAGGTCTATGTGATGTTGGATGTCCCTCATGGGGGACAATCCATCAGGTAAATCTTCAGGCCAGACTTCTTTGAATTCGTTTAGCAACAGTCTTAAATTTGGAGGGATGTTTAAGGGTTCCTCTTCCTCACCCTTCACCACTACGGCGTATACCTTTCCTTGGATTCCTCTATGAAATTCCGAATAGTCAAGAGAGAACTCCCCTCCACTTTAGAAGCTTCAGGGTGGTTCTCTGGTGTCATAGGGGAAAGGATTATTTTTCGACTATCCTTGACGAATATGTAGACATTGTCTCATCCCCAATAGGTCACATCACGGTCTGTCTGTCAGGGTCGACCAAGTAACATGTGGTAAGCTTCCATGTCGACCACGTTACAAAGTATCTGATCCTTATAATTTTTACCAATTGAAAATGAGATAGTGCATTGTTCAGTTACCTTGATCTCATTCACCTTTTTTATCCAACCAAATGAGTACGGGGAAGGATGTTTCGTCGTCGGTAGCCGCAACTTGTCCACCATCACTCTTGAGATGATATTCTCGCTACTACCACTATCTATGATCACATCACAGACCTTTCCGTTGACAGTGCACCGAGTACGAAATATATTGTGTCGTTGTGGATGTAATTCCTTTCGTAGGGTATATAGTAATCGCCTCATAACTAGAAATTCACCATGATCCTCGCCCGTCATTTCATCGCCACCTGCTATTTCTTCAGTGGTTTATTCATGTTCGTCATAACCATGGTCTTCTTCTACAACCACATCTTCAGTGCCCCCTTTGTTTATAGTCAAGTGTGTTGCAGGACGCTGAGGACAGGTATTTGATAAGTGGCCTGGCTGGCCACAGCGGTAACAATTGTTCGACCTTGGCTGAGCATAAGGATTTGGAATCCTACTTGGGCCCGCTGTTGTGGGTGCTGCACAATGAGGTTTGGATGAGCCGCTCCCCGTATCAAGGTTTGCGGTTGTAGGAGGTTGAGGACGTTCTCCTACTAGATCTTTTCCTCGTGCTAGCATTGGATCCTGCATGGGACCCTTTATGGGGGGTTGAGTTAAAGGATAGGGACGAGCAGGAACTCTTGCAAGTTGTGTTTCTGCCCTACCCGCCAGTTGAACTGCTTCATCCACGGTCCCAACTAGGTATATCTGAATTGTCAGTCGCAACCCACCTATAAATCGTGCCACCTTCTGTGACTCAGATTCTGACAGATCGTTTCAGGTAGCCAACCGCTGGAATTCTTCAGTGTAATCTGTGACAGTTCGATTTCCTTGTCGGCAATTTTGATATTGTAGAAATAATATTTGCTCATAGTCACTGGGGAGAAATCGTGATCGAAGAAGACGTCTCAACCGTGGCCATGATGAGATGGGCGCCTTGTTCTGGCGGGCTCGTGAGAGTTGTAATTGTTTCCACCATCCAGAAGAACCAGATTTTAACTTAAACGCTACCAATTTTACCCTTTTAAGATCTGGCACATCCATGTAATCAAAATATCTCTCTACTTCGGCTAGCCAATCGAGAAAATCTTTTATACGTAATAAACCATTAAAACTAGAAAGTTCAACCTTACCTCGATAGTCTCTTTCAGCATGATCTAGGTGATCACCTCCATGGATTGGTCGTCGGGCAAAACCCTCATTAAGATCCTCGTCGATAGAACTTAAATCATCTGGTATAGCCCTACGGTTTGCCACTGGTAGTGCTCTACGGAAATCGAGGTTGCATCGTACAGCCACCATGGGTGGTGGATCAACCATAGGTGGTGGAGCACCGCCTAGGGCTCGGGGCGGAAGTAGCGCATCCGCAAGATGGTCGAGGGTTGCCTGCAGCCCTTGTATGGTCAACTGACTCTCCCGGTGGAAAGCTTCCATTCTTTCCGAAAGATAACGAATCTCTGGATCACCGTTCACAGGATTTTGATTCATACCTTTATTGTTTGCCATCGGCCCGAGGGGAATCCTTGCTCTGATACCAATTGACGAATGGATGAACGTGATGAGGATAACTACTCCGAATCCACGGAGCTTCTCTGGACTCCTCACAGAGACTTCTCGAATCCACGAGGAAAGAAAGTAAGAAATATAAATAAATTTGAACTTGATTAATTAATTACTAAAAATGAGTTCACAACCCTTTAAATAGGGGTACCAAGCAATGGGAAAGAAATCAGAATCAAACTATAACTAAAACTCCTAGAATCTGCGACTTACTATAAATAGTAAACTTACTATTTATAGACGGTCGTGATGTCTACTAGTGTGCAAGGTTTTCGGCCAAAAATAGTAAGTGTCATATTTGGCTTCACCAAACTGTTCTCCTAATTATTCTAAACTCTTTTCACGTTGGACGCAACTCCTAAAGCCCGACGGATGAAGAGTTACAATCAAACTAAAACTTACTATGTATAGTAAAAACGAAATTTAAGTAGGGAAACGACCGTCGATCCAGGGGTTTTTTGCAATTTCGGGTGTCGCAACCCGGCATAGCAGGATTGGTTGGCTAAAGTAGCTCGTTCTACCCCCAAAATCATATATTTTACGTCAGGTAACTCATTTCGGATTGCGAGATACGCCCGATCTAAGGTCCGACGGTCCGGATCACTGCTGTCGTCAACCGGGCCTTTTCTGATCCATCTTGGCCATGAAACTGTCCGTGACCCGCTCTACATCAGTTGCCCCATGGAGTTGGGGCATACCATAAATAAGGGAAAATCATAGAAGTGTACAATGAAGAGATGTAAAAGAAGGGGAGGGCGTGAGAGAGAGAGAGAGAGAGAGAGAGAGAGAGAGAGAGAGAGAGAGAGAGAGATATTTCATTATGCGAGGATATTTAACGAAATTTGTAGGCTTAAGAAGAAAGATTTATGTGGAATGATAGAAGCTCATAAGCATGCAAGAATAGTTAATGATCGAAATAACGAGATTTTATGGATTTTTGTAGAGGAAGATGATAAGCCTGTTGAGAGTGACCCATTAGAGAGACAGAGAGGGGGTAAGGGAAAATATCCCCTAATATTACCTACCCTAAAAACCCTTCATGTACTAAAAATAACTCGTATTGCTTTTAGTTAACTGCTTACAATAAGAATGATGTATACATGCATCCACCAGGGCATAGATTCAAGAGGAATTGATTCAATGTACTTCTCTCAATGTGTCATTGAGAATAAGAAGTTATATGGCATGAAATTTTTGTTAAAGCAATGTTGGCTATCTTGAAATTTTGCAACTTGTGTAGACCAAAGAATTACATGACCGGGTCCATCTTTCAATCCTAAAAAAATTGGAACTGGGTCATGCTAAGAAATTGGGATCTAAGGCCTTAGGCCTGAATGGGTTAAATTGAATTTTGATGGGTCCTCAGTTGGTGGTCCCCCAATTCAGCGCTTGGGTACGGTCATCGTTAATGAGCTTGGTATTTTCCTCGATGACATGCAACACTTATAGGATGTTCTCTAGTTAGCATAATTTCATGTTTTTTTCATGGATTACAGCTACCCGGGAGTTTAGGGACCCAATGCTCGAGATTGAAGGTGAGTCCCTACCTGTGGTCAAGTCCCCACAGGGGGAATGCATGTGCTCTAGGTTGGAAGGTGTTACTGTAAGAACTCTATACGGTCGACCTTATTGATCAACAGTCTAGATTATCCTAAAGGTTAGACTGTATGAATGGGTAAACCAGTGGGCCCCACTTCATCGTGATCCATGTAGTGTATCTGCGTAAGTGTGCGTAAGGGGTTGGATGCTATAGCTGTGATACACATAGTTGTTTATATACTACTAGGATAGTAACATGTGGAGGCATGGGGAGAGAGTTGTGATGAGGTTCAAACTCTCTACACCCCAGCCAATCTATAAGAAGGAAGGCTAGGTCCTCGATCCTGCACCACAAGATAGAAGGCAAAAGTTCCATCGATTCTTCTATTGTAGGGGTGTGAAGGAGAGGAAGATCTAAGCATTATATCTGGTATTCTGGTATTCTACTGCTTCATTTATGGCATCTCAGATACGTACGCCCTATTTCTACTCTTGATCATTATGTTCTATACACAGCTAGGTCCGTGGGCCAATTCTGCATATCAGATTAGTCCCATAGTTAGTATGAGAGCCACTATGCATAGGGATGAATGATCGAATTCAGCTATAACAGATCCAATTCGAATATTAGGGTTTTCCAAATCAGAACTCATATCAGCAGATACGATATTCGAATCCCATATCCTAATTAGGGATTTCAAATTCGAATTCCCAAATCAGATAATTACGGATTGTCAAATCCCTAAATCCAGCAAACCGATTAGGGATTTCGAATTTAAATCCCCAAATCCAGAAATTGGGAATTTTGAAACCAAAACCCTAAATCCAGTATAAATTAGGGATTTTGGATTCCGATCCCCAAATTTAGTTAATTAGGGATTTTGGATTTGAAACCCCAAATCAGGCTAATTAAGGATTTCAATCTAACCCTAGATCAATTTGGGGATTTAGATTCGAATCCCAAATCAGTGATTATTGGGGTTCTCAGTTCCATTAACCCTAAATCCAGACAGACAGTTAGGGATTTTGATTCCCAAACTAACTGTTAGGGTTTTCCAACCCTTACCTGTATCATCCATGGTGATAGTCATGCTTAAACGGCAACACCCGATGGATGTCAGAGATTTGACCACCCTTTCCGATCATGACCTGTTAACCCAAGGCTCCAGATGGCCTTGCCCTATCTCCGTCAGCCATCAACAACGTGTTTTGTGGCCATCTGATCCTTTATCAAGCGGCTAGGTGCTGCTACCATTGATCACGGGCACCTTCTTGGATCTGATCCTCTCAAACAGCGGCGATACTCCTGCAGCTTATGGATCTAGCAGCCAGATTATGGTCGCGATTGCAGTTCGCCTCTCAGATGGAGCAGCGCAGAGCTCGTTTCAAAATGTTACGAAACTAGGGCTACAAGCAGCAGCTATTTTTTCGAACAGATACGAGGCTGGGATTATCCCTGCCTTTCTTTGTTAACATGCTTCCGAGCCCAATTATTGATCATTCAGATCTGCAATTCAAGACCCGAACCAGATCAATTTGGATCCAGAATTTCAATTGGTGGGCCCTGATATCATTCTAGGCCCATTGATCCTAGAATCTGGTCCACTCGATAATATTCTATTTTATTTTGATCTGGGCCATCTATTGGTTCAATCAAGAGCATATAATCTAAATCGTTCAGGAGGATATGTACCATTTATTTTGACCTGGGCCGTCTATTTGTTTGATCATGAACTTTCGTCTGATATTCAGACTTTGAACTCATCTTATCAACTTATGGACACCCATACATGTCTCTACCTGTCAAATTATATAGTCCATACTATCTGTCTATCGTGAGAATATCAGAAGCTCGATTTAGTTATGCTCATTTGAACATGTACAGATCAAATAAAGTATTGATTCGACCTTATTATTGGCCCATCACTCATCCTTAGAAGTTGATATGGACCATTTGAATATATGGTGTGAAACCTATCTGTATGTTTCACTTTAAAGTTCCTTTATTTTCCAAAAGGTCAGTATCAACCATCTTATGGGCTGTATCAGACTAATCTGGATATAATCCATTGAGGACAGGATTATAATCGCGACCCTGAGTCTATATTTGTAGGATTGGATTCGGTTGTGTTAGCCACCATAGTGACCTCAATCGATGAAAATTTTACAAGTATAAGAATTGAAAAATTGAGAAAAGGAGGATTGCATACAATTGTGTTCACAATTCATGCATACGATAACGAAAACACAAACGTTTATAGTTTGGCAGTAACATGGAAGGGTGAAGTAAATGATGGTGGTGATGTAAGGTTGAAACACTCATCTCACCCACAGAGGTGTTGAGTGTCTCAAATTTACATAATTGACATCACTTAGCTCATGTTCAGGAGTATCACTAACATGTTATCATTACCTCCCATAGGAGGAATGATGATGATGTAACAGATTCTCACCAGGATGTAATGGTTGGGCCCATCTTCATCTTCGATGATTCAGTTGATGCCTCCCTTAGCAACTGAATTAATTAATTTTACCTGATATTTGTTTAAATTCATGAATTGCTTCATGAAATACTGAACTAATGTGAGTATATAAATTTCTCTTCTATTTTCAGTCTCAATTCCAACTAGCACGCACCAAGTCCCTACCCTAAATGGATTTAATTATGTTCAATGGAAGGAATCCATTAAAGTTGTCTTAGGTTGCCTGCAATTAGATCTTGCCTTGATAACACCAGAACTGCCAAAACCATCTGATGATAGCACTGAATCAGACAATAATCATTATGAGGCATGGTTTAGATCAAATGATACGTGCCAAAAAGTCATAAAGTATTCGATTTCTGAGTCTATGAAAGGTGTGATGCCTAAAGTAGACCGAAATGGGAAAACAATTCAAGAAATCTGATAAATCATAAGTGGGTATTCTTTTGAATAAACTAACTCGTTCATTCTACGATGAAAAGGGAAATATCCGTGAATACATTATAAAGCAGATCGAAGTCGTGTCTAAGATCCACTCTCTTAACCTCGTACTTACTGATGACCAACTAACTCACTTAATCATGAATAACCTACCTCCTGAATACGGTACGTTCCTAGTAAATTATAACACTCTGAAGGACATGTGGACAGTAGATGAACTGATCACTCAGTGCGTCCAAGAAGAAGATAGGATCAGGCTATTGGGCAAAGTGCAAAATGTTAATATGGTGATCTCAGGACATGGGCATAGAGGTAAAAGGAAGAGGAACAAAGGTTCTAATAATGAATCCTCTGGTCCTCCATCTGGAAGCCATGAGTATCAATCAGGAAATGGATCGAAGCGCAAACAGACTAAAGGCAACGGTTGTTACTTTTGCAAAAAAGGCGGACCATCTAAAGAAAGACTGCGAAAAGTATAAGAAATGGCTCATAAAGAAAGATAATATCTCTATTCTTGTCTGTTTTGAATCTAATTTAACCGATGTGTCAGTGGATTCGTGGTAGATAGATTCGGGAATGACATTCACATATGTACTTCTATGCAATAATTACTACAAGTCAGGCCACCAACTGATGCAAAGCGCTTAGTATACGTAGGCAATGGTGTCAACGTAGATGTGGAGCCAATTAGAGTCTATATGCTTAAGTTAGAGTCTAATTACTTTTTAGATTTAGTAGATACATTTTGTGTGTCATCTATAAAACGCAATTTAGTTTCAATTTCTTGTTTGGATAAGTTGGGATATTCATTTCAATTTGAAAATAAAAGGTTTATTATTTACTTTAATTCAATTAAAGTCAGAATCGGTTCTATAGTGAACAACTTATACCAGTTAGACTTGATTGCCTCTCATGTCAATAAAGTTAATAGCTTGCATGGAAATAAAGTAGGATCCAAGCGAAGGCTAGACTATGAGAACTCCTCTATGTTGTGTCACAGGAAACTATGTCATATATCTCATGAGAGATTGGACAGACTTGTGCGAGAAGGAATTCAACATTCTCTAGACTTCTCTGATTATAAAGTATGCATTTATTGCATAAAAGGGAAACAAACCAGAACTAGAAAGAAAGGTGCAACAAGGAGTGTAAGTCTCTTAGAGGTGATACGTATGGACATTTATGGACCATTCATGGCGTGGACATTTATGCTCAATGTTTGTGTTCCCACCTCTACCTTATCAATGCGAAATCAGATGCCTTGGATGCTTTTAAAATCTATAAGGCTGAAGTTGAAAATCAACTCAATGAAAGGATTAAGTTGTCAGATCTGACCGTGGTGGTGAATACTATAGCAGATATGACGAATCAGGATGCAATCTAGGGCCATTTGCTAGATACCTACAGGATTGTGGCATTGTCGCCCAGTACACTTGCTTGGTACTCCAGAGCAGAATGATGTGGCTAAAAGGTGTAATCGCACCCTTATGGATATGGTACGAAGCATGATTAGCAATTTGACATTGACAGAATCCCTGTGGGGTGATGCGATCAAAACAGCAGTTCATATACTTAACAGAGTCCCAATAAAAGCAATAAGCAAAACCCCTTTTGAGTTGTTGAATGGAAGAAAACCAAGTCTCCGATATTTACATGTTTGGGGTTGTCTTGTTGAGGCCAAAATTTATAACCTGCATGAAAAGAAGCTTGATCCTAGAACTGTAAGTTGTTTCTTCATTGGATATCCAGAAAGATAAAAGGGCTATCGATTCTACTATCCTTCCCACTCTATCAGGATTATTAAGAATGAGAATGCCAGATTCATTGAGCATACTGAAAACAGTGGGAACACGAACATTAGAAATTTTGTATTTGAGGAACAGAGGACTGTGACTCCAGTCATAGTCACTCAAGATCACGTGAATATTAATGAAGCAGTTAACCTTGCAGTCACTGCTGAACACCACATAGAACCTCATGTACAAACCACTGATGAGAAAAAGATAGAACACACCCAACAGGCTGAACCATTGCGAAGATCTGAAAGAGACAGAAGCCTGTAAATCGAGACGATTACATTGTATACTTACAGGTGCACGAATTGGACATAGGGGTGGTTTGATGCCATGAAAGATGAGTCAAAATCCATGAGGGACAATAAAGTATGAGATCATGTTGAGTCACCCACTAGAATAAGGCCGATTGATTGTAAATGGATATTTAAAACCAAGTGGGACTCCAAGGGTAATGTCGAAAGATATAAAGCCAGACTTGTTGCTAAGGGCTTTAACCAACGTGATGGCATTGACTTTAAGGAGACTTTCTCACCAGTATTTAAGAAAGACTCATTCAGGATTATAATGGATCTTGTATCTCATATAGACTTAGAGTTACATCAGATGGATGTAAAGATTGCATTTATCGATGGGGATCTGAATGAGAATATATAAATATTACAACCCGAAGGTTTGTAGCTAATGGCTCAGAACATTTGGTTTGCAAACTAAACAAATTTATCTATGGGTTAAAACAGACATCACAACAATGGTACCTAAAGTTTCATGAAGTAATTACCTCATATGGCTTTGCAGAAAACACTGCTAATGAATGTATCTACATTAAAATCAGTGGGAGTAAGTTCGTTATGATGATTTTGTATGTTGATGACATTTTGTTGGCTAGCAATGATATCAGGATGTTAAGCGACATTAAGAAATTCTTATCTCAAATATTTGAAATGAAAGATCTTGGTGACACCTCTTATGTCATCGGCATTCAGATTCGCCGTGACAGATCACTTGGCCTGCTCAACTTGTCACAAAAGGGCGTATATTACCAGGATACTCGAAAGATATGACATGTAAAATTACGCTTCTAGACAGTCGCCCATTGTGAAGGGCGACAAATTTGGCTTATTTCAGTGTCCAAAGAATGATTTAGAGAAGAATCGAATAAATGAATTTTCTTACGCATCAGTAGTATGGAGCATCATGTATGCTCAAGTCTGTACGCGACGCGACCGGATATTGCCTTTGTCACTGGAATGTTGAGGAGATACCTATCTAATTCAGGAATGCAATATTGGATAGCCGCAAAGAAAGTGTTATGTTACCTACAGAGAACAAATAACTTCAGACTCACATATAGAAGATCTAATCAGTTGGAGTTGATTGGATACTAAGACGCAAATTTCGCTGGCTGCGTTGACACTAAGAAGTCAACCTTAAGATACATCTTCATGATGGTTGGATGAGCTGTCTTAAAAAAGCATGAAACAGTCTACCACAGCCTCGTCCACCATTGAAGCTGAATTTATTATTTATCACGAGGCATCTAATCAGGCATTATGGTTATAATGTTTCTTTTCTGGTTTGCTGGTACCAAAGAATATCTCGAAACCATTAAGAATATTTTGCAATAATTCAGCTGTTATTTCCTTCTCTAGTAACAACAAGCATTCATCAAGGTCAAGGCATATCGACATCAAATATCTTGTTGTCAAGCAAAGAGTTCGAAATCATCAGGTGTCCATGGAATTCATCAGCACTAAGCAGATGATTGCAGATCCGCTCACTAAAGGGCTCCCTATCACGCCATTTCAGGAACATATGACATACATGGAGTCATTGATTCCACAGATGTTTTCAGTTAGTGGGAGTTTGAGCGTACATTGATTTTCACAGACATTTAGAAATCTCATTTTATACAGTTTTGATGATTTTGATATATAAAGTTTTATTTCTGCTTCTCACTTAGTACATGCAATCTAATTTAAGTAAGTAGAACTTCAGTCATGTCTCATTGGAGACATTTGAAAACTTCAGGACCCTTAAGGATAGGCACACATCATCATACTAAGTGTGCAATCCTTATACCAGATTTCCTAGTTCCTGATCTATGACATTAAGATTAATAGTAGTTGTGACCGCGCTTAGCCTCACTTCGCTTAAAGTAAATGTTGTGACAACTATCGCAATTCGATACTTATAGTCTTGATGGACTAGATTGAATAGCATTACCCATATTGTCCAACAATTTCATTGGTTAACCATTTGAATATTTTCTTAAATCAAAACTTATTTTTCAAAAGTATTTCTACATGTTAATCATTAACATTATTCAATGTGGCCCAAGTGGGAGAATGTAAGAACTCTATAAGGTGGGACTTATTGATCAACGGTGTAGATTATCATAAAGGTTGGACTGTGTGAATGGGTAAACCACTAGGCCACACTTCATTGTGACCTACGCAGTGTATTTGTGCAAGTGAGCGTAAGGGGCTGGAATACTATAGTTGTGATACGCACAACTGTTTGTATACTACTAGGATACTAACATGTGGAGCAGTGGGGAGAGAGTTGTGATGAGATTCAAACTCTCTACACCTGAGGTAATCTATAAAAGGGAAGGCTAGGTCCCCGATCCTACACCACAAGACAGAAGGCAAAAGTCCCATTGATTCTTCTATTGTAAGGGTATGAAGGAGAGGAAGATCTAAGCATTATATTTGGTATTCTGGTATTCTACTGCTTCATCTATGGCGTCTCAGATAGGTATGCCCTATTTCTACTCTTGATCATCATGTTCTATGCACAGCTAGGTTCATGGGCCAATTCCGCATATCAGATTAATCCCACAATTACATCTGATGCAAAACTGCAGCATGGGCATTCCTAACATGCATGGTTGTCATTTAATATTCTTGCCTTGAAGCTCTAACTATGTGGTGGATCATTTAGCATGCATTAGGCCACCTCAAAGCAAACTTCTGTTAATTCCCTTCTCTTTATTTTGGATGTTCCATATAAGGACTTTTTAGCTTACTCCTTTTCTTTTCTTGTAGTTTTCTTAATATAATTTCCTTTCTAGCCAAAAAAAATAATAAAAAAAAAGCATCTCAAGTCTTCATGCTTGCAATAGATTTCATTGAAGCCCCTTTCCAAAATTTCTTCTAAATATCTTCATTTTTCTCTAATTTTGCACGTTTCCAACTCCTTTAAGACAACTTAGTACCAGGGCATCCTATTCCATTCTTTTCACAAGGCCTCTGCAGACCACCACTTAGCATCATCCGCCTACAATATGCCATCAATCCTCATCTCATGACTAAGACAGATGTTGTTGACAAGTCAAACATCGACTTGTGGCTCTTTGAATCCCTAGGAATAACTGAAATCTTTTTCTTCATTGCAACTTTGCAATAGCTTTACTATTTAAGATCATTCTCCAACACGAGCAGAATTCACAAAGAATTTGGGGAGCCTCCACTTATTTGATTGCATTCATTTATGTAGCCCTAAATTCATCATAGCTGACTAGTTTTAAATTGCTTCAATTTCATTTGAACTCATTCCAATTCTTCCTGTATTTGAGCTCTTCAATATGTCCACCCAATCATGTAGCTAGATATGACATTTTAATTCTTTATTAGATCAGCTTTTCTTTATAAAATAAAAATAAAAATTGACTTGACCTTCATAAAACTTCTTTCTGGCATTTTCATATCCACAAGTTTCGATTTATTTGTAAACTATAGAATAATTACCTAACATATGGTACTTACCATATACTCTTATCTCTACCATTGTTTCCTCATGTTCAACTCTAGCCTAATTTTGCCTCCTTATCTTTGTGTATGCTAGTCAGTTGCTTTTTTATAAGAGCCTAGTCTTCAATAGGGAATTCGCCAACTAACACCATTCCACCAGTGATCTAGTTTTCCTAACATTTGTACATGGTAACCCTTTGCCTGAGCTTCCATATTTGAAGATGGTCTAGTCAAGATCCAAGACATTATTATCAACCCAATCTATGATACCAAGCCGGTCACGTCTCTAGATTCCATACGAGGTCCAATTTGTGAGCCGAGTCCAATCTCAACATGTCATTGAAAGACAATCTTTAATACAGATCTATATCATGAGCCATTAAACATTTGGGAATATCTGTACTATTCCAAAGAGACTGAGCATGATGTCAAGAATTCTAAGGGAGAATATAAAGGCAATAAGACTTCAATCCTTGCATGTGAATTGATCATGTAAAGGTTGTTGGGGCCGTTACACAAAAACCTTGGGATCTAGCTTCCCAAAAACACCAGAATTATGGGATAATAAAGTAAGGAAATAAATCAAAGCACAAACCACACGACACAAGAGATTTTTACGTGGAAACCCCTCAAAGAGGTAAAAACCAAGGGACCTCATCCAGATCAACAATCCACTATGAACTAGAACGTTACAACCGATCACAAGCACACCTTGCTTAGATCAAACCTTCTTCACTCATGCAGGAGCGGATAAACAATAAGAGAATAACGAAAAATGGAGAGATCTCACCGATTACGAAGACGTAGAAGCGCTGAGATGTCGATTGCATAGTAGATCACCTCTATGGGCATAACCTCCTTTCCACAAGCTTCCTCTCTCTCTTTTTCTCTTTCTCTCACCCTTTGACAGCCTTAAACCCTTTAGCAAACCCTTGTAAAGCTTTAGGAAACTCTCTTGCATACCCTAGAACAGCCCTTGGGACCCTTATTTATAGTTAGGAAACTCCTTTATGCACCTCTGTGAAAACCGCTTCAAATTTACACAGTCCGCACAAAATCCGGACATGAATCTGCGTAAACTTGACTAGTTGAGCAGGGTCCTCGACTGGTCGAGCGGACTCCTCGACTAGTCGAGCGGCGTAGAAGAATTAACACAATTGGTTGTTGGACTTTAAGTCAAGTACCACTCGACTGGTCGAGCACTTCCCTCGACTGGTCGTGCGAGGCACTCGACCGGTCGAGCCATGAGGAGAAAATCCCCATCAAAGGTCTCCATATGAGCGACCGTGTCTCAACAAGGACCCCATTCCGATTGTGGCTGAAAAGTGTCCATAAGGAACTATGGAGACACAACCATAAGAGAGCATGGATGATGAGTAGATGCTTGTAAGGAGATCTCCTGTCGTCCTATGGAGTACATGCATTTTGGTAACCATCTTCTACATAACCCTTGAAAGTGGTATCATGAAGAGATCATTTTCATTGATGTCACTAAGCTTGATGTTGTGGAGCATTGCCTATTAGGATGTGACAATTGGTATAGTGAAAGTAGTTTGGTCTGTCAAGGAAGGAAGTTCTGTAGATGTTTTCAAAATTTTGAAACTTCTTACAAATCAAGACTCGACGGTGAATACTTTATTGGTCCATTTTCTATATACTTCTGTTATTAATTGTAATTGAAAAGTTGGATGTATTATAAGAACTCCTTATTGAAAGTGCCCTGGTTTGTCAAGTTACGTGAGTGTTGAGTCAGATTGTCTACAGAGCCTGATAGGAAGATCATTTCAACCGTCTGCCTCAACCGGATGTGTGCAAGCTCGCCACAAGTAAATTTAAAGCCTCACATCCCTTGTCCCAAAACACTAGGTAAATAAAACCCTTTAAAAGAAGTTAGAAAAGCATAAGGTTTTTAGGTGAGAAAACTTTTTCAAAATAAAAAAATCTCTAAGTTTTTCTCGCCTTGTCGATTCTATCGAAACACCCTCGATATGATCGACCTGCCCTGTCGAGTCCTTGATGCTTCATTGATATGATGGGAAAGATGACCAAATATGTCCAGTAACTTCACAACATATCTGGACGAATTATCGATGTATCGATACACCTATCGATACTCAAATCTCAAGCCCATCGAAAGTGGCTCGATAAGATCGACAGGCAGAATTCCGACGCCCTTGTTTTTTAGAGAAGATTTCGAATTTCTTCGATATATCGATGTGCCTTCCAATATAATCTGAAATCAAATATCAATAAGATCGGAAGTCCATCGATGATATCGACCATGGGCGCGCATTTCTTTCAACAAAAATTTCAGGTTATTTTTAACTTTGATCAGGGGCCATTCGAGGAAATCGATATTCATATGTCGATGATATCGAGGCCAAGCCGATTGCATCGAAACTGGACACAAACTATCTAGCAAGTTTAGTGGTAAATCTATTGGATTTATTGATGTATCGACACTGCCTTCGATATCATCAATATAGAAATTCCGATGACATCGGCTGACCCTCGATCATATCCTAAAAACCTGAAACATTTCATGTCAAGTCTCTCTCATTTTTCAAGTGTTGATTGATCGAACCTACCATCGATGGAATCGGAGTTCGAAATCTAAGGATATCGACAGTGGTTTCGATTCATTGACCATCTGGCAAAAGGTTTCAAAAGCGTATGACTTTTAGTTCAAGTCATCGAGCAGCTCATCGATGCTATCGAGAGTATACGCTCAATGATATTGAACCTGCTCGATGATATCGAACTCAGTCATAAATGTGACCGTTTTATATCCGTTGGAACCTTCTGCCTATATATAGAGAACTTGTCTATTATTGCTGTGAGAGAGAAAGTAGAGAGAGCTTTTGAGTGTTTAACCTTAAATCATATACCCGAAGCCCTTTCTCTTAAGGAAGTTCATCCTCCAATCCACCCTCATCATTGATATTTAATAGAGTGGATTGGGGAATGAACCTCCGCATTCAAGGATCCTCCTGCTACTACCTTAATGGCAAATCATTAAGCTGGGATGCCTTGAATTCCTAGATGATTAGAACTACTCTATCTTCCGTATAGGAAAACCTTTAGGGAGTAGGATTTCATCATAACTTTGACCTAACCCGAAGCCAAGTACTGGTATATCATTTTGTGTTGTGGATCAAGGGAGCAGAAGACTCTTCGTCAATAAGAAGGAGGACATCTTCGGCATTGTGCTAAACGGGACTCATCAACTTATTTGTAAGTATCTAGAGTCCAAGAGGACACTTGTGATCATTCCTTTTTAAGATTGGGTCTTAAGTGGTTCTCACCCTTTTTAAGTGTTCGTGGTGGGTACGTTGTGTGGACCCTTGCTCTATGAAGAGCATAAACATCTGGTTAGGAACGAACTAGTAAAACTCTGGGTTTAAGGTGAACCATGTGGAAACCTCTAGTAGGGTCTTATGGAAGATCCTTGGCCAGTGTGCCTAAAAGTGGGTGCGTTGTGTTGACCCTTGCTCATGAGAGCATAAACAATCAGCCTCAGTGTAGGTTGTAAAGGTTGAAGGTGAACCTGATTTAAAACCTTAGGTTTGAGGTGAACCAATGTGAAACCTCCTTAGTGAAATACGGTACACTCAAGGGTTGAGTGCGGTTACCGGGAGTGGAGTAGACAAGTAGTCGAACCACTATAAAAATAATTGTGTTTGTGATTGCTCTTCTTCTGTGTTTGTGACTCATGTCGATACATTCATATTTATATATCTGATCACACCTCACACACATTCACAGTCATATCCATCATAAACTAAGTTATATATTACTACTTCTTGAATAGTTTGTGATTGGATCCTCTACCAGGCTTGGAAGCCAATAGAGTTACATTTGACCAATGTAATATATGTCTGTTGTTAGGATTAGTGTAATAGGATTTTAAAATAAATGATAAAAACTTTTGAAAGTCGTATTCACCCCCCTCTAGGACATATTGGCGTATTCCTTCTTCAACTAGTGCGGTCTTCAACGCAATTTGACTTGGTATCAAAGAAGGTCTCTCTTTAAGGGCTTCACCAACTAGAGAGTGATCTTGACTGAAGTTGGAATATGGCCAAAGGAGAGGGCTCATCAGTCACTTGACCTCCAGTATTTGATGGCTCAAATTATACATACTTGAAGGCTAGGATGCACTACTTTCTGAGATCTTTGGATCATGATGTTTGGGATATAGTTGAAAATGGATACGTGCCACCAACTGAACAAATCGTACTTGATAGTGGCACAACGATCACAAAGCCCAAACCCAAAGAAAAGTGGACGGTGTTCGACAAGGAAAAACAGACTGCTGAACCAAAAGCTATAAATGCCATCTACTTGCCGTGTCCCAGGATATATTTAATCAGATAAGTATGTGTGGGACATCCAAGGAAGCATGCGATCTATTGGAAACAACCCATGAAGGCACAAGTACTGTGAATAGGTCTAAACTTCAACTCCTGATTTCACAGTTCGAAAGTCTCAGAATGGAAGAGCATGAGACATTTATGGAGTTTTTCACAAAGTTGAATATCATCTATAACTCCATGGGTGGATTGGGAGAAAAAGTTTCGGTACCAAAAATTTGTAGGAAAATCTTAAGATCCCTTCCAGAAAGATTTAATCCCAAGGTTACAACAATTGAGGAGTGTAGAAACATAGATGAGATGAAAGTAGAAGAACTGGTAGGTTCCCTACAAACTTTTGAACTACACTTCAAACAAATCCCTAAATCCAAAACAACTGTCCTAAAAACATTTAAAAAAATATTACATGAGGACAGTGAGAGCGAAAATGAAAATGAAGATGAGGAAGTGGCTTTGCTGGCCCAACGATTCAGAAAATTCATTCAAAAGAATCGTGGTCGTCCTTCCAAAGGAAGAAAGGTAAACTATAAACCTTCTACAGGCAAATTTGGTAAAAGAACCAAAGAACCACAATGCTATGCCTGTCATGAGTATGGACACCTGTCTACTGAATGACCAAACAGAAAAACTAAGGGCAAGGCAATGACTGCCACGTGGGATGATACTGAGGAGTCAAATTCAGAATCTAGTAACTCAGAAAGCGGTGGAGATCAGAAATCATTGAAAATACTCATGGTCTCCACTGCTTCAATCATTCCCACTGAATCTGAGAACGAGAAAGAACAGCAAGCCATTGAATCATTTTCATCTGATAATGAGGGAACTAAAGAAGAAGAAGAAGAAGAAGAAGAAGAAGAAGAAGAAAAGGACAAGCTACAAGATGCTTACAATCAACTATATATCCATAGCATCAAAGTGGTTAAAAGACTTGGAATATCTGAGAACAAATTGGAATTGCTGCGAAAAGATTTGGATAAAACTCTAGAAATTAATACACATCTAATCAATGACTTATAGCAATATCACTCTGACAATGATAGACTTGAGAGAGTTAACTCCTTCCTTAAATCTGAGTCCGAGAAATTGAACCGACAGGTTGAGATCTTAGAAGACAAAAATATGCTACTTCAAAATGAAAATCATACACTCCTGTTTGATCTAGAAGAGTCCAGAAAGACTGTCAAGCAAAACTGTAAGTTTTCCCAGAGTGGTGAGAAGTTAGAAAAACTATTGGGAATGGGAAGACCTGGAAAGGATAAAAGCGGCTTAGGATATGAAAATTTTAAGCCAAAGGCTGGAAATGCAGCACCTAGAACTGAAAAATCTGCTGCTTCTGGGAATGAAACTAGAACAACTCTAGTATGTCATTTGTGTGGTGATTCAGGTCATTATGAGTTTGAATGCAAAACACTTAAGAGGACTAAACCTAACTCTGGTCAGAATCAAGTTAACGAATTATCAACCAGAGAAACTACAGAACTTCAAAAGTCCTCTTAAGGATATGGATAAAAGCAATGCCCTTGTGAAAATAGCGGTGAAGACCGCTTGAGTTGAAGTTGGAATATGTCAATATGTCCTAGAGGGGGGTGAATAGGACTTTTTAAAGATTTACGAGTAATTAAAAATTCTATCACTCTAATCCTAACAAGTATGCAATTTTCAGGATTACTCAAATGTAACTCAACTGGCTTCCAAGCCTAATAGAGGATCCAATCACAGAACTATTCAAATAATAAGCATGAAGCAGTTATAGTCTATGATGGATGTGATTGTGTGTGAAGTGTGAGCAGATATGAATTCAGTTAACATAATCACACAAATGATCAAGCATGAGAATCAATCACAGACACAGTCATTTTTATAGTGGTTCGACTACTTGTCTACTCCACTCCCGGCTGCCGCACTCAACCCTTGAGTGTACCGGATTTCACTTAGGAGGTTTCCCAGGGTTCGCTTCAAACCTAAGGTTTTGAATCAGGTTCACCTTCAACCTTTACAACCTACACTGAGGCTGACTGTTTATGCTCTCACGAGCAAGGGTCAACACAACGCACCCACTTTTAAGCACACTGGCCAAGGATCTTCCATAAGACCCTACTGGAGGTTTCTACACGGTTGACCTCTAACCCTAAGGTTTTACCAAGTTCACCTAAAACCTAGAGTTTTACTGGTTCACTCCAAACCAGATGTTTATACTCTCCATAGAGCAAGGGTCCACACAACACACCCGGGAATTTTACTGGTTCACTCCTAACCAGATGTTTATACTCTCCACAGAGTAAGGGTCCACACAATGCACCCACCACGTACATTCCCGCCAGAGGCCTCCTTGAGGACTTCAAAGAGTGAGAACTACTTAAGTCTCAATCCTAGAAAGGAATGATCACAAGTGTCCTCTGGACTCTAGATACTTACAAATAAGTTGATGAGTCCCATTCAGCACAATGCCGAAGATCTCCTCCTCCTTGTTGACGAAGAGTCTTCTGCTCCCTTGATTCGCAATATAAGATAATATACCTATACTAGGCTTCGGGTTGGGTCAAGGTGAAGATGGAATCCTACTCTCAAAATATTTTCCTATCAGGAATGTAGAGCGATTCCAATCTTATGCATTATGGCATCCCAGCTTAATGATTTGTCATTAAGGTAGTAGCTAGAGATCCTTAAATGCGAAAGTTCATTCCCCAATCCACTCTATTGAATGTCAATGGTGAGGGTGGATTGGAGGATGAACTCCCTTGAGAGAAAGGGCTTTATATATAAGATATAAGTTGAAAAACTCAAAAGCTCTCTTCTTTCTCTCACAGCAACAAAAGACAAGTCCTTTATATATAGGAAAAAAGTTCCAACGGATATAAAACGGTCACATTTATGACAGAGTTCGATATCATCGAGATGGTTCAATATCATCGAGCGTATACTCTCGATAGCATCGATGATCTGTTCGATGACTCGAACTCAATGTCATATACTTTTGAAACTCTTTGCCAAATGGTTGATGAATCGAAACTAGTCGATATCATCGAATTTCGAACTCCGATTCCATCGATGACAAGTTCGATTAATCGACACTTGAAAAATGAGAGAGACTTGACTTTGAGATATTTCAGGTTTTCATGAATGATCAGGGGAACCATCGACATCATCGGAATTTGAATGTCGATGATTTCGAGATCAGAGTCGATGTATCGATAAATCCAGCGGATTTGTCTTTAAGCTTGCTGGACAATTTGTGTCCTTGTTCGATGCAATCGACCTGGTGCCGATATCATCGATATTTGAATATCGATTTATCGAAGGGCCCCCGATCATAATTAAAAACAACCTAAAATATCTATTGTAAGAAATGCGCGCCCATTATCGATATCATCGATGGACCTCTGATCTTATCGATATTTGAATTCAGATCATATCGGACGGTCATCGATATATCGAAGGAATTTGAGATTTTCATTAAAAAACAGGGGTGCCGGAAATCTGCCTGTCGATCTTATCGAGCCACTCCCAACGGACTTGAGATTTGAATATCGATGATATCGATGCGTATCGATACATCGATAATTCGTCCAAATATGTTGTGAAGCTGCTGGACATATTTAGTGTTTTTATCGATGATATCGATAGGTGTATCGATACATCGATAAATCCGTCCAGATGAATATTTAGTTGCTAGACATTTTTGGTCCTTTTATCGATAATATCGTTAAGGTATCGAGGACATCGACAGTGCAAGTCGATCATATCGAGGGTGCATCGATAAAATCGACAAGGCGAGAAAAACTTACAGATTTTCCTATTTGCAAAAAGTTTTCTCACCTTAAAAAAACCCTAAGATGTCTATCTTATTTTAAGGGTTTTAATCACCTGGTATTTTCGGACATGGGATGTGAGGCTATGATTTACCTATGGCGAGCTTCCACACATCCGGACGTGGCAGACGCTTGAATTGTTCTTCCTATCGAGCTCTGTAGACAGTCTGACCCACCACTCACGTAACTTGACAAACCAGGGCACTTTCACCTTGCACCACCACTCAAATTGGTTAATAAAATGAAATGGATATGGAAGAATTAGTTCAGATCATGTATTAGAATCTGAACCTGTGCTAAAATGAGAATTCTTTTTTACTAAGCTTAAAATGATATATTTGAGGTTCCTGACCTCAATCTTTTGTATATAAACATTCAAATGTTTATAATTTTGATGTCTGCATTGATTGTACAAATTTTGCTGTGTATACTGTAGATAAATTTACATACTAAAAGTATACATGTATGGTTGTCTGAATGCTGAAAATTGAAAAACATTCACGTCGATATGTCTGCCGAGCATTCTCGATAAAATCGATAAAGAATCGATATTATCGACATCTCTTCAGAATTTGAAAAGTCACTTGATCAAGAATATTATCAAAGCTATTATCGATAACATCGAATGAGGGTCGTTGATCAAATCGAAAGCAAAATCGATAAAATCAAAGTCTGACGTCCGATAAAAGGCGGTCAAGCAAAAAGACCTTCATTTTGTTCAAGAAAGGTTTTTCATTCGTTTTGGTTCAAACTCTCGGGTCTTTGGTGGGTCCCAATAGGTACTCAGGAACTGATATTTTTTTTTATCTCTTCTTTTCCAAATCCTGCCTTTTTGGTCGGGAACTTCTTGTTGAAGGATTTTGGCTTCTTTTCCCAAGTTTTTAAAATTTGTTTTGTTTGGATGGGAAAAGACAAAGGAAAAGCATCCGGATAGGGGGAGTCTTCGAGGTCCGCCCAACAAAAGGTGCTTGCTTCAAGAGCAAGGGCAAGGGACCTAGACCGTGGGACCCCCACAAGGCAACGCTCGAGACGTGGCGAGTCTGAGGTGCAGGCTCCTCCACCTATGTAAGTTAATCCGGTCTTAGCAAAATTTGTATGGAGAAAGGTTATTCCCGAAAGAAGAGTCAACAGAAGCTGCTTGATTCCTTATAATCTAGAACCCCTATTTACCGTCATAGATTGGCTACCAGTTTTCGACTTTGATGGATCATATCGGCTTGAACGAACTTACCATTTCTTTGCTGCCTATCATTCTCCGACGTCTGATCCTCCATTCATCTCCGTAACTATAGATGGTGATGATGTGTTGATCACTCCAGGGTCTGTAGCAGGAATATTCAAGCTTACCTTATCGCCTGTAGGAATCCCTGATATGGACATGGAAGATCCTGAAGTTTGGTCCAAAGTCACTAAATTTCTCTGCTATAATCGTGATGTTGAATGGTACCAAGGGAATGCTCTAAAAGTCAAGTTCATGGAACCATGTTATCGATTCCTTCATGGTATTCTCTCTTCGATTATTTACTCTAGAGGCTCCAACAGAGCTGATCTCACCGGCTTCATGACTATGATAATCTATTCAATCGTCGCTGGGGTCAAGATCTATTTGCCAACCCTGATTGTGTACCAGTTGGCGTACGCTTTTCATAAGGCTAGGGACATTCTCCTACCATATCCCTGGATCATCAATACAATCTGTAATGCCATAGGGTTCCCAACTACAAATGATCCTGAACTCCCTCTCCAAACCTTCAATAAGAGCAACATCCGAAGAATGGATCTGAAATTTCACAAATACCCTAAAGAACCCCTGGAGGAAGGCATTCAAGTCGAGGAAGAAGGACGGGCTAGCGACGCTCTCATGGGTAGAGCTGAGATGGTAGGAGAAGAAGCATCTGGATCTCAACATGCTCCATCAACATCAGGAACTGGGCATACGAAAAGATCTAAGCTTCATCAAGACAAGCTTGGAGCCATTCAGCATAATGTCTCTCAGCTCGAGGAGTCAGTGAATGAGAGATTTACTATTCTGGAACAGATGGTGCTAAGTGTGCAGTAAACCGTCGAACAATTGGTGGACGTGATAACTTGTCGCCGTGATGACACAGCACCATCTCACTCCACTCCATGATGATGTTCATTGTATGTTATCACCTACACTTTACTCCTATCTCTGCGTACAAATATTAGTATCTTTTTTAATATTTTACGCCTGTCTGAGTGTATGTGATAACTGACTAGTCTGGAGAATCTGTTTTTTTTTTTTTTTTGGAAATTGTATATGTCCATGGGTGGACTGAACAATTTTTTTAGGGCTGGTTCTGATGAGATGAACCTTTAAGTCTACTGCTGTCTGTGGCAGTATATGCTTGGATATTTTTGAGTTATGGCTGAATAGAATTCATATTTATAATGTCATATTTAAAGCTTTAAATTCCCCTAGTTTATCCTATGCCTGATATGGAATGCATGTGTTGTTCTTTACTGATTACTCTATATGCTATATCATTGTTTTATCTAATCTACTATACATCCATACATTCTGAAATTGATGTCTGCTTAAACTAAGTTGATTATTATACATCAATTGATCTGCTTCTGCCTGGTTGGTTCTCCCAAGTAATTCACTCTTCAGTCAATATCACTTGATCTATTTTTGTCAATGAATGACAAAAAGGGGGAGAACATTTGCAAACACCCCGAACGAAAATTGCATATCTGCTTGAATAGTTGTGCAGGTGTTTAGGGGGAGCAAGATGCAACAAGAAAGGGGGAGTTTACAGTCAGGGGGAACAGCTACTGGTTGTGTACATTGGCTAGAAATTGTAAAATTGTGTAAAAGCATATACACACAATTTAGGGTATTCTAGGGTGTTCTGGGTTTTTGTCACGTAATTGACAAAGGGGGAGATTGAAAGTGCCCTGGTTTGTCAAGTTATGTGAGTGTTAAGTCAGATTGTCTACAGAGCCAGATAGGAAGATCATTTCAAGCGTCTGCTTCAACCAGATGTGTGCAAGCTCACCACAGGTAAATTTAAAGCCTCACATCCCTTGTCCCAAAACACCAGGTAAATAAAACCTTTAAAAATAAGTTAGAAAAGCATAGGGTTTTTAGGTGAGAAAACTTTTTTAAAATAAGAAAATCTCTAAGTTTTTCTCGCCCTGTCGATTCTATCGAAACACATTCGATATGATCGACCTGCACTGTCGAGTCCACGATGCTTCATCGATATAATCAGAAAGAGGACCAAATATGTCCAGTAACTTCACAACATATCTAGAAGAATTATCGATGTATTGATACACCTATCGATACCATCGATACTCAAATCTCGAGCCCATCGAAAGTGGCTCAATAAGATCGATAGGTAGATTTCTGGCGCCGCTATTTTTTAGAGAAAATTTCAAATTTCTTCGATATATCGATGTGCCTTTCGATATGATCTGAAATCAACTATTGATAAGATCAGAAGTCCATCGATGATATCGACCGTGGGCTTGCATTTCTTTCAGCAGATATTTTAGGTTGTTTTTAACTTCGATCGGGGGCCATTTGAGGAAATCGACATTCATATGTCGATGATATCGAGGCCAAGTCAATTGCATTGAAACTGGACACAAACTATCCAGCAAGTTTACTGGTAAATCAATTAGATTTATCGATGCATCGATACTGCCTTCGATATCATCGATATACAAATTCCGATGACATCGGTTGACCCTCGATCATATCCTAAAAACATGAAATATTTCATGTCAAGTCTCTCTCATTTTTCAAGTGTCGATTGATCGAACCTACCATCGATGGAATCGGAGTTCGAAATCCGATGATATCGACAATGTTTTCGATTCATCGACCATCTGGCAAAAGGTTTCAAAAGCTTATGACTTTGAGTTCAAGTCATCGAGCAGATCATCGATGCTATCGAGAGTATACGCTCGATGATATCGAACCTGCTCGATGATATCGAACTCAGTCATAAATGTGACCGTTTTATATCCGTTGGAACCTTTTGCCTATATATAGAGGACTTGTCTATTGTTGCTGAGAGAGAAAAAGTAGAGAGACCTTTTGAGTGTTTAACCGTAGATCATATACCCAAAGTGCTTTCTCTCAAGGAAGTTCATCCTCCAATCCACCCTCATCATTGATATTCAATAGAGTGGATTGAGGAATGAACTTCTACATTTAAGGATCCTCCAGCTACTACCTTAATGGCAAATCATTAAGCTAGGATGCCTTGGATGCCTAGATGATTGGAACTACTCTATCTTCCTTATAGGAAAACCTTTAGGGAGTAGGATTCCATCATAACCTTGACCTAACCCAAATCCAAGTACTGGTATATCATTTTGTGTTGCGGATCAAGGGAGCAGAAGACTCGTCGTCAGCAAGGAGGAGGAGATCTTCGGCATTGTGCTAAACGGGACTCATCAACTTATTTGTAAGTATCTAGAGTCTAAGAGGACACTTGTGATCATTCCTTTTTAAGATTGGGTCTTAAGTGGTTCTCACCCTTTGAAGTCCTCAAGGAGGCCTCCGGCGGGAGTGTACGTGGTAGGTGCATTGTGTGGACCCTTGCTCTATGGAGAGGATAAACATCTGGTTAGGAGTGAACCAGTAAAACTCTGAGTTTGAGGTGAACAATGTGAAAACCTCCAGTAGGGTCTTATGGAAGATCCTTGGCCAGTGTGCCTAAAAGTGGGTGCGTTGTGTTAACCCTTGCTTGTGAGAGCATAAACAGTCAGCCTCAGTGTAGGTTGTAAAGGTTTAAGGTGAATTTGATTTAAAATCTTAGGTTTGAGGTGAACCACTGTGAAACCTCCTTAGTGAAATCTGGTACACTCAAGGGTTGAGTGCGGCTACCGGGAGTGGAGAAGACAAGTAGTCGAACCACTATAAAAATGATTGTGTTTATGATTGCTCTTCTTCTATGTTTGTGACTCATGTCGATATATTCATATTTATATATTTGATCACACCTCACACACATTCACAGTCATATCCATCATAAACTAAGTTATATATTGCTACTTCTTGAATAGTTTGTGATTGGATCCTCTACCAGGCTTGGAAGCTAGTAGAGTTACATTTGAGCAATCCTAATATATGTCTGTTGTTAGGATTAGTGTAATAGGATTTTAAAATAAATCATAAAAACTTTTGAAGGTCTTATTCACCCCCCTCTAGGACATATTGGCGTATTCCTTCTTCAACTAGTGCAGTCTTCACCGCAATTTCACTTATGAATCTCTTAAGGCCTTAGGAAAATAATTTAGTGGAATAACAGCTCAAATGAGTTATTAGAGAGTTGTTTCATGAATTTTAAGTACCTAAAATGTTCTATAACCACCCCAATGTGTTTGGGTAACCTAGGACATTGGTCTACTTACCGTGCGGATTACAAAATTTTGGTGATGCGGGACATATAGTAAAGCCTATATGGAGACAAAGCACACCTAAGCAGGTGCTTTCTTCGAAACCCTCAAGCTTCTTTACATACAGATCTTATCTCCACAGGGAATACGACTATGCCAAAAAATATTGTCCCCCTCTCTCCCACGGGTTGGATGCCAAAAACACTAGAGAGAGGCATAGAAACGGGATAGATAGAGAGGGAGGGGAGAGAGATAACATCCATTCATCTCTTTTCTTTTCCTTTGTGGGCCATTTGATTAATGACTTACCTTCTTCTAACCATTCTTTACAGCCTTATAGTTGTAGAGATATAGTACTTTGATTCTACTCTTTTATTGTGAATCAATCAAGAACTTATCATTAATTAATAAAAACAACTTTTCAAAAATTTTTACACTTTAATCTATCAGAAATTGCAACTGTTGGAATTGCAAACCAAAGCCCAAACAATTGCTGTGACTGTTCATCTTCCAAAGCACAACAAACACTTCCCATGGAGCTGTTTTAGAAGATGAAATGCTTTGTGTAAATTTTAGGAACATTGGCTATGTATTCTATCTCGGAATTTGGGGCTTTTGGTGGGGAGTTTTGTACCACTGGCTATGTATTCTATCTCGAAATGACTACTTTACAAGGAATTCGAAGAAGCAGAGTGTGGTCGCCCTATCCACATGTGAAGCAGAGTACATGGCATCATCGTCCACTGTCTGTGAGGGAATTTGGTTGAGAAACCTGCTAAAGGAGTTGAAGCATCTGCAGGAAGAATCCATAGTCATATATGTGGATAACAAGACGGCAATCGAGCTAGCTAAAAATCCAGTGCAACATGGAAAAAGCAAACACATTGATACTGATACCATTTTCTAAGAGATCATGTGAAGTAGAAAAATGATGAAATTAGAGTATTGTCACACTATGGAAAAAGTGGCTGACATCTTCACCAAAGCATTGCCAACTAATACATTCAAGAAACTTATATCGATGCTTGGAATGAAGCCCTGTTTTGGTTTGAAGGGGGAGTGTTGGAATTGCAAACCAAAGGCCAGCAATTGTTGTGACTGTTCATCTTCCAAAGCACAACAACACTTCTCATGGAGCTATTGTGGAAGATGAGATGCTTGTGTATTTTCTAGGAACATTAAGTGTTAGAAGCTCCTGGTAGGCAGTTTTGTCTTTTCACCATACATTTAAAAGCCTATAAATAGGCACCTGGTATCGGTTGTATTTGTTTGTAAGCAAGCAAGTGAAAGAAGCAACAGTGAATAACAAGCAAGAAAAAACAGCAAGTGTGAGAAGTTTGCAGTAGCAAACAGTTTAAGAAAATAAAATTTATGTTTTTCTTCTCTCTTTCTTTCCTTCTGCATCAGATTTCTGAGTTGTTCTAAGGTTGAAAAGCCTAGAAAATTTTGGTATCTTGAAGCAAAGAAAAGATTAACTTATAAAGCCAACAAACTGGTATCAAAGCCAAGTTCTTCTTCTACAAGAAGTTTCTTGCAATTTTTTTTTCCAGCCAAGTACATATGAAAAAAAAAAAAAAAAAAATCTATTTAAAAAAAAATTAGATTGTAAAGCCAAGTTTTTTTTTTTTTTTTTAGTCCCTAGGTGAAGTTGCCAGCAATTTTTTCCAGCCAAGAAAGAAAAAATCTATATAAAAAATAAAATAAAATAAAGTAAATAGATTTCAACAGTTTTTCAGCTAAGAAAAAATCAGATTTCAGCAGTTTTTTTTTTTCAGCAAAAAAAAAAAATCCGTTAAAAGAAATTTTCAGATTTCAGCGGTAGTTTTCAGCCAAAAAAAAAAATCAGTTTTAAAAAAATCAGATCTTCTTTTCCATCCCTCTCCCTTCATTTAAAAATAAAAAAATATAAAAAAAAAAATAAAAAATCAGCCCTCATTCTCAAAAAAATCAGATTTTTTTGTCCTCTTGAGGCTTAGTAAAACCAAGTCGTGTAACCCATAAAGCTTGTTCAAATGGCCAATACAATCCAACTGTTGGTTCCTAAGTTGTTAAAGGACAAATATGAAAAGTGTTGCATCCAAATGAAGGCATTGTTCGGGTCACAAGAACTATGGGAGATCGTCACCGATGGGTATGTGAACCCACTATGGGAGAAAGAAGCCACCTTCACCATGAAGAAAAGACCACTCTCAAAAATAAAAGGAAGAGAGACAACAAGGCTTTATTCCTCCTCTATCAAGGGTTGGATTGAATTAACCTTGAAAAGATTGTTAAAGCAACATCAAGCAATCAAGCTTGGGATACCCTTAGCACCATCTTCAAGGGTATTGATCGAGAGTTGAGTTCGAAGCGGCACACATGAAGGAAGGTGAAAGTATCTCTGACTATTTCTCACGTCTAATTGTTATTATTAACAATTTAAAAAGAAATGGTGAAAAAGGTTGAAGACATACGTGTCATGGAAAAGGCACTACGATCTCTCACAACCAAGTTTGAGCATGTGGTTGTGGCGATCGAAGAATCAAAGGACTGGAAAAATTGTCCATTGCAGAGTTGATGGGATCGTTGTAAGTGCATGAGTAACGAATGCAAAAGAATGAAGAACGACGTTTGAATATGCCTTAGAGTT
>JAJHSJ010000005.1:68307610-68374616 GCA_021015155.1 Magnolia officinalis
ACAACGGGCCACAAATACATCCAGATGGGCCTAATCACATGGGCCTTACATGTATACCAAGGTGGGCCTCAACAATGGCCACAAATACACAAGAGGGCCTCACAACATGAGCCTTATATATACCAAGTGGCCGTATACATATCAAATGGGCCACATCAATGGGCCGCACCAATGTAAGTGGTGATAAAGAATTCCACCATTAAAATTCCTAGGGCCACCATAACATTTATTTCTCCTACAATCTGTTCATAGGGTCACAAGAACTTGGTGGCCCAAGGTCTAATGGTGGACGTTCAATCGTCACCTATAGTGTGGCCCACATGATAACTAGATCTATTCTATTTTTGGCCCAAGCCTTAATACAAGCTTGCCAAATGGTGGACTGTTTGGATGTAACAAAAGTATCATGGTGGGGTCCACATGAAAACCCACAATCCCTTATAATATAAATAATATAACATTAATTTATATAATATATAACAATATTACATTAAAGATATAATATTATATATATCATATATATATATATATATATATATACACACACACACACACACACCACACATATACACATGCACCCATACGTGCATACTCACACACGCACGCACGCTGCACTCACCCACACACGCACACTTCACACACACACCCTGCACGCTCACACACACAGGGCCCCACCGTCCACTGGACGGTGGAATACAACACATGCATCAGGGTGGGTTCCACCGTCGCCTGGACGGTGGATGCAAAATACATACATCAGTGTGGGTCCCATGTGGGGCCCACTGTAACATTTAATTTCCATCCACCCCGTTCATAAGGCCACGTGGACCTGGATGAAGGGTGAAAACAATTTTCACCTTGATCCGAAACTTCTGTAATGCCCAAAAGGGCTTCAATGGTAGAGTTCAATTCACTGTTTCATGTGGTGTGGGCCACTGAGTCTTGGATGTGGCTCAAATTGGAGGGGACCCACCTTACGGGGTGGTCCACCCCATGGACGGTGTGTGGATACAACATATACATCATTGTGGGCCTAGGCAGGGGCCGTGGGTCCCTGCCTCTTGGCCGCCCGTCCGTGAAACGCAGCAGCTGCTGCTGCTGCTGTGTCAGCGCGGTAGCAGCGGCTGCCTTATATTTTTTTTTTTTTGAAAATCCAAAATCTTGAGGTTTTTCTGATGTGGGGTCCGCAATAAGGAAATCCGACCATGCCATCGGATTCCATGGTCCATAGCCAACCCATCAAGCCCAATATCGGGCATTTTTCGGTGGTACAGAAATGTCAAGGAAGTTTTTTAAACGGGGATGTGAAAATCATCGTTGCTATGCTATGGCCCGCCTGAGGGTCAGATTAACCTATATCTTGGCTCAACGCCTAAAATGTGCTGGCAAATAGGGTGGACGGCGTGGATTGGACGCATACATCAGGTGGTCCTACACCAACGGCTCACCCAAATAGCCTTGGAACAAAGCTTATCTTTGTGTTTTCCTTTCCAGCAACGTCCAGACGCTGGACGTTTTGGGCTTAGTAATACATTTAAGGTGGGCCTTGTTTAGGTGGGCCACCACATAATTGGGGTGTGAGTTCAACACATATAAGATGGGCCCCACCTTAGATGGTTTGGATCCGATACATGCCCTATTGTGGGGTCCATTCAAGTGGGCCACACACTCATAACTTCACAAAAAGAGAAAGAGAGAGAGGAAGAGAGAAAGTGGGACACACGTGTGATGGAGGGACCCCGACACTATGGGCCCTCTCTTGCATTCCATCATACTTAAAAAAAAAGAAATCAAAGTGGGCCATTGGCCACATCATAGGATCCCAAGTGAGATCCATACCATTGATCGGTAGGCCTCACTTGGCCCATCTAAGGAAGCATGAAAACTACCCTATCAAAGCACCCACCGGTCGATCTTCTTGGTCCGTTGGGAAGCCAACCTCCTTGTGCTCCTCTTTAACGGTGGAGATTGAAAATCAAGGGCTAGGATGAGAGGTTTTGGGAAGGGAAAGGTGGGCCACACAAGGTCATTTTTTTTTCCATGGAAGGCTTGGACGTGGGAGCTCTCTTTGCTCTTGGTGTTGCTTTGAAAATGAATGAATGAGAAATAAAGGAGAGGGAGGGAGAGATAAGAGAGGGAGAGTAGCTTAGGTAGGCAATGATGACTTGTAAGAGAGGGTGGCTAGCATTAAATGCTTGTAAGAGGGCTAGGGGTGTAGGGTGGCTATAGCTTAGGCTAGGGGTGTAGGGTGGCTATAGCTTAGGTGATGTCATCCATCACCCTCATAATTACCTAGGGATTGGTGCCACATGGGATGGGTGGGTCCCGCAATGTGCGGTCCACGGTTATTATAATGTATAGTCCGCATCTTATAATCTAAGCGTCGGATTGGCGCATGAGACGCGGCGTTAGAGCGCAGCGACGGTGCGGTCGCACTGATACAGGTCTCGGATTAAACCGACTCGAATCTAAAGGATACGACTTACGATCGATCGCAACGTCGATTATCGGTCGCGGATTGCCGGACTTCGACGGAAATAATCGCAGGATTCATCGGAACAGTACGAACTAGGATACGGGTCTTACAGCTCTCCCCACCTAATAAAAATTTCGTCCTCGAAATTTACACTACCATCGCAACTAAACGTAACTCATAAGAAAATAGGAAACATAACGTCATATATAATCAAAACGCAGCATATCGTCATAATAAAACATCTAAGGGATATGGATAATGCCCACAAATATCAAGCTCTAACTCACAAGGCGCATTTTTCATAAGCAATCTAATGAGTCGGTGTAGGGGCCAAGTCACAAGAATCGTCAACGACTGCTCCTGATGGCTGAGGATCCTGCTGGGCAGCATAAAATCTGCCCTGGGCCTGCTGGGGAGGTGTAGGTCCCCTCTGAGGTCTCTGTTGCTGCGGGGAGGTCCTGGAAGCTGGTGCTGCGGTCGCTTGCAGCTGTTGGGGGGGCTGTCGCGGAGGCTGATACGGTGCCCTTGGCTGCTGATGCTGTGGTGCCTGTCGTGGAGGTGGATGTGGTGCCATCGGCTGCTGCTGCTGCGGATGGGGACACTCGTGAACGCGATGTCCTGTCCTACCGCACCCAAAGAAAGTAACGGTGAATGGTCCTGAAGGTGGTGCTGGGGGTACTGCTGGTGCTCGGAACGCTGGGCGAGTCGTACGTCGCTGCTGTGAACGATGTTGCTGCGGCTGGGAGCTACTAGAGGGCTCCTTCCTCTTCTGATCTCCCCTCTGATCACGGGCTCTTTGCACACTAGCCCAATCTGTCTCATATATCATGGCTCTCTCTACAATCTGCTCAAACGTCGGAAGCATGTGTCCGATCACACGACTCCTGAGAGCAGGACGCAAACCGTTCTCAAAACGGCGGGCCTTTCGCCCCTCATCATCAACAAGATACGTCGCGAATCTCGATAATGCGACGAAACGAGCCTCGTACTGGGACACAGTCATGTCCCCTGGACTAGAGTCTCAAACTCTAATGCGCGCTGCTGGCGCACATGCTCAGGAAAGAACTTCCGGTAAAACCGGTCTACGAAGTCCTCCCAAGTCCACTCGAAATCGGCCGCTACCGATCGGGCTACAGATGCCACCACTGCTGAGCCTCACCCTGTAGAAGAAATACGGAATGGGACAACGCGCTGCTGGGTAGTACATCTCATGGTGTCGAATATCTTCTCCACCTCAGAGCACCATATCTCGGCTGCAGTGGGGTCTGGCTCACCCCTGAAACGTGGAGGATCGTGCCGTCGGAAGTCCTTAAGAAGGGCGCTCGCACTCCTGCTCAGCCTCGGCGGCTGGTGTAACAGTGGGACGCCTACTCTGCCCCTGAAGAATGGCAGTCATCGCTTGTAGCATCTGCTGCAACTGGGTGGCACTCACAGGTACGGTCGGATCCGCACCGGTCTCGGGTAAGGAGGAGTGGCATCTACAGGCTGAAAATCAGGAATATCCGGTGATGAAGCGGGAGTCACAGGTGGTAGAGCAGGAGTAGCAGGCGGTGGAGCGGGATTCGCTCGGGTCGGTATTCTAGCCATTACGTCCTATAGGAAGCAACAAGGGTCTATCAGCCTTGAGAATTCTTGAAGACATAAACGTCAAGGGGCTATGTCAAAAAAATTACTAAGTTATCAGTACTCGAACCCTATTTATTCTAAGTTCATAACAGATATGTGTTGTGATCTCAGGTATTCCCAAGTTATGCTCTGATACCAACTTCTGTCATGCCCCAAACTCGGAAACCGGGCTCACAAAATTCCCGATCGCCGAATCCGGCGCTGACAGCCTCCGTAATACCCCATTCTCGGATCCCAACACCCATACGCCAGATTCCGATCCTGGGATCTTACAAGGAAGATTTTTTTCAGTCTGAATTTTTTTTTTTTTTTTTGTAATGGAGCATAACCACAAGCATAACCAAGTCACAAAACACATCAACACATATCCACTATATCAAAAACTTTAAGTACAATGCGGGAAGGGAAATATAGTAGTCAAAAGGCTCCAAAATGATCTGATGTGCGCTCCTGCCTCAGCGCTGTTGCTGTCCGACTACCTGCACGCAACGGTCGTGCATAAGCTTACAAAAGCTTAGAGGGTGGTGTAAGTGTGTGCGCATGGCAAACACCAAGTGTACAGTATCAGAGTAATGCGGAAGTATGCGACAAGTCCATGAATGCTATCAACTGAACCAGAGCCATGTAATGCAAGGCATGAATGCGATCGGCCATACCAAGGCATGCGATGTGAGGCCTATGTAGCCAATGTCATATGCGAGTTGCAAATCAAGTATGCCATACTCCATAAGTATACATATCAGTACAGTTCCTCTCTGGATATCACCGGGTCCAATACACCTCACACTGACTGCCTCCTCCCTAGCTGCACAGTCAAGCGAGTGGAAGAGACCACACTATCCGCCTGACCAGTAGTCTGCCATACCTACCCGGCTCGTCGATAGCGGACACATTCGCGAGCTGGTCAAACTCAGCCTAGCGTATAGCCCCCTCACTCAGGCGGATAAGGCCACACCCCCTTCCAACCGACCACGACACAGTGGGAGACGCGGCCTACTGGTATTCGGCACTCGGGCGCTCGTGTATCCACTCGGTCTAGACGTTGGAGCATCTCCTGGTACCAAAAAGGTTCTGGGACTCTCACCCAAGGGCATCCTAAGTGCCCACAGTGCTAGAACAAAGTATTTCCGGTATCCAATACGGCCATCCACGATGTGCCTGTGGAGTCACGACCCTGATGTCGCTAGGGCATGCAGTGATCAAGTCACACATATGCGAGATGCATGAATCACACCGTCAAATCATGCAGCAATCCATGCGCGTACAATGCGATAATGTGGGGCACTCCACCTCATAAGGAGTCCCCTAAGTGGTCTGCCTAATGGCGTATGCTATGCTCAGTCACTACTCATATCAAGCATACATATGATGCGTATGAGTATGAATCATGGAGCTATACTAAGCATGTTATAAAGTGGTGAACTATCAACAAATGTGGGCCTACTAATGGGCCCTAGGGAGAGTTATAATGAGGACATTAACCAACATTATCTACAATGTGGACGTCAAACCAACATTGCTCCCAAGGTATAGCCCGCTATAAGGACATCATTACACAAACCATGGGGAAATCATACATTGCAATGGACCTTAAGGACCTCCCGTTGGGCCTCGACCTATGGGCCTTGGATACATCAAGTGGGCCGCATCATATGGGCCTTAGGTACATTGCAATGGGCCATTCCCATGGGCCTTTGAAACATCACAATGGGCCTCGTAACATATGCCACTAATACATTGAATGAGCCTAAACACATGGGCCATGTATACATCAAGGTGGGCCTCAACAAAGGGCCACAAATACATCCAGATGGGCCTAATCACATGGGCCTTACATGTATACCAAGGTGGGCCTCAACAATGGCCACAAATACACAAGATGGGCCTCACAACATGAGCCTTATATATACCAAGTGGGCCGTATACATATCAAATGGGCCACATCAATGGGCGCACCAATGTAAGTGGTGATAAAGAATTTCACCATTAAAACTCCTAGGGCCCACAATAACATTTATTTCTCATACAATCTGTTCATAGGGTCACCAAGAATTGGTGGCCCAAGGGTCTAATGGTGGACGTTCAATCGTCACCTATACAGTGTGGCCCACATGATAACTAGATCTATCTTATTTTTGGCCCCAAGCCTTAATACAAGCTTGACAAATGGTGGACTGTTTGGATGCAACACAAGTATCATGGTGGGGTCCACATGAAAACCCACAATCCCTTATAATATAAATAATATAACAATAATTTATATAATATATATATACAATATTACATAAGATATAATATTTTATATATATATATACACACACACACACACACACACATATACACATGCACCCATACGTACATACTCACACACGCACGCACGCATGCACTCACCCACACACGCACACTCACACACACACCCTGCACGCTCACACACACAGGGCCCCACCGTCCACTGGACGGTGGAATACAACACATGCATCAGGGTGGTTGTTCCGTCCGTCCCCTGGACGGTGGATGCAAAATACATACATCAGTGTGGGTCCCATGTGGGGCCCACTGTAACATTTAATTTCCATCCACCCCGTTCATAAGGCCACGTGGACCTGGATGAAGGGTGAAAACAATTTTCACCTTGATCCGAAACTTCTGTAATGCCCAAAAGGGCTTCAATGGTAGAGTTCAATTCACACTGTTTCATGTGGTGTGGGCCACCTGACTCTTGGATGTGGCTCAAATTCGGAGGGGACCCACCTTACGGGGTGGTCCACCCCATGGACGGTGTGGATACAACATATACATCATTGTGGGGCCCATGGCAGGGGCCGTGGGTCCCTGCCTCTTGGCCGCCCGTCCGTGAAACGCAGCAGCTGCTGCTGCTGCTGTGTCAGCGGCAGCAGCGGCTGCCTTATTATTTTTTTTTTTTGAAAATCCAAAATCTTGAGGTTTTTCTGATGTGGGGTCCGCAATAAGGAAATCCGACCATGCCATCGGATTTCATGGTCCATAGCCAACCCATCAAGCCCAATATCGGGCATTTTTCGGTGTACAGAAATGTCAAGGAAGTTTTAAACGGTGAAAATCATCGTTTGCTATGCTATTGCCCGCCTGAGGGTCAGATTAACCTCATATCTTGGCTCAACGCCTAAAATGTGCTGGCAAATAGGTGGACGGCGTGGATTGGACGCATACATCAAGTGGGTCCTACACCAACGGCTCACCCAAATAGCCTTGGAACAAAGCTTATCTTTGTGTTTTCCTTTCCAGCAACGTCCAGACGCTGGACGTTTTTGGGCTTAGTAATACATTTAAGGTGGGCCCTTGTTTAGGTGGGCCACCACATAATGGTGGTGTGATTTCACACATATAAGATGGCCCCCCCCTTAGATGGTTTGGATCCGATACATGCCCTATTGTGGGGTCCATTCAAGTGGGCCACACACTCATAACTTCACAAAAGAGAAAGAGAGAGAGGAAGAGAGAAAGTGGACACACGTGTGATGGAGGACCCGACACTATGGGCCCTCCCTTGCATTCCATCATACTTAAAAAAAGAAAATTAAAGTGGGCCATTGGCCACATCATAGGATCCAAGTGAGATCCATCCCATTGATCGGTAGGCCTCACTTGGCCCATCTAAGGAAGCATGAAAACTACCCTATCAAAGCACCCACCGGTCGATCTTCTTGGTCCGTTGGGAAGCCAACCTCCTTGTGCTCCTCTTTGACGTGGAGATTGAAAATCAAGGGCTAGGATGAGAGGTTTTGGGAAGGGAAAGGTGGGCCACACAAGGTCATTTTTTTTTCCATGAAGGCTTGGACGTGGGAGCTCTCTTTGCTCTTGGTGTTGCTTTGAAAATGAATGAATGAGAAATAAAGGAGAGGGAGGGAGAGATAAGAGAGGGAGAGTAGCTTAGTAGGCAATGATGACTTGTAAGAGAGGGTGGCTAGCATTAAATGCTTGTGAGGGCTAGGGGTGTAGGGTGGCTATAGCTTAGGCTAAGGGTTAGGGTGGCCTATAGCTTAGGTGATGTCATCCATCACCCTCATAATTACCTAGGGATTGGTGCCACATGGGATGGGTGGGTCCCGCAATGTGCGGTCCACGGTTATTATAATGTATGTCCGCATCTTATGATCTAAGCGTCGGATTGGCGCATGAGACGCGGCGTTAGAGCCGCAGCGACGGTGCGGTCGCACTGATACAGGTCTCGGATTAAACCAACTCGAATCTAAAGGATACGACTTACGATCGATCGCAACGTCGATTATCGGTCGCGGATTGCCGGACTTCGACGGAAATAATCGCAGGATTCATCGGAACAGTACGAACTAGGATACGGGTCTTACACTCGACAATCGGAATCGGCCTTGATAATCGTAATCAACCTCGACAATCGGAATCAAAATTGGCCTCAACAATCGGCCTCAACAATCGAAATCAGCTTCAATAATCGGCCAAGGGAAAGGCCACAATGTGGACATTTAACCATCATTACTCATCAATGTGGACATTTAACTAACATCGCTCCCAAGCAGTGGCTCACATAAACATCATTACATACATTATAGTGAAATCACACATTACATCAATCTGCACCTTCATCGCATTGGGCCTCACTCATGGACCTCATGTACATCACAATGGGCCGTAATACATGGGTCCCATATGAGTCAAATGGGCCGCAATATATGGGCTGCATACGCATCAAGTGGGCTGCATTAATGGGTTGCAATAATGGGCCTCATACACATCAAGTGGGCTGCATCAATGGGCTGTAAATGCATCCGGGTGGGCCCCATGGATGGGCCATAAATGCATCAAGGTAGGGCCTCATAGATGGGCCACAAAATACATTAAGGTAGGGCCTCACAGATGGGCCATAAAAATACATCAAGGTAAGGCCCACCATATTCTCCATACAATTTAGTCATAAGGTCACGAAGACCTGGATTAGGAGGGAAAACAAATTTCATATAGATCCAAAACTTCTGTAGCCCCAAAAAGGGTTTCAATGGTGGACGTTCAATCTCCACTAATATTTGCAGTGTGGTCCACTCGGTAAATAGATTGTCTTTTTTTTTTTTTTTTTGGTCTCAAGCCTTAAGATGAGGTCACCATTTGGATGTAACACATACATCAAGGTGAGCCCGACAGATGGGTGGCATAACCTAAAATACATACACCAACAGTGGGTCCCACAGAACTTTACTGACATGGTGCAATAACTAAATAGCTGGTGTGAATACCAACCAACCCGTCCAGCAGGTGGGTCCCACATGGGGTCCACCACATACACCACACACCACAACACACACATATATATATATATATATATTAATATAATATAGCATTATTTTATACATATAGCAGGTGTGAGGTATAAAAAATATACATTCGGTGGTCCCCACCCTCTATACCACTAGACGGTGTGGATTGAAAACACATACATCACATGTGGGTCCCATTGTCCTGTCTGATGGACGGTGTAGACAACACTCCAGGGTCTCACGTCTAGCATGGTTGGATGGCTGAGATATAAATCATATATATTAAGGTGGAATCCCACATGTGAGGTGTACCTGCCAATCCACGTCCCTAGATGGTTGACAGAATACACACATCAAGTGCGTCCCACACAGATGGACGTCGTGGATATAAGACACGTGCATCAAGTGGGTCCCACCATCCTTTGCTGGACGGTGAGGACACCATATCATCAAGGTAGGCCCCACGTCCAAATGGACGATGAGGGATATCACACACACACCAAGGTGGGTCCACACGTGTGGCCCACCAGCAAATGGAAATTTGAGTTTTCTCTTCGTCCCGACTCCACTATCTGGACTTCTGGATGCAACATGTGCATCAGGTGGGTCCACGCACATGTGGCCCCCTGATGGACGGTGGATGTACATACCACATGGTGGACTCCACACAGATGGATGGTGCAGTTAACACCCATACCTCATAGTGGGGTCCACGTGAGTGGGCCACCCCACTTCGGATCAATCTAATATTTGTGGTTTCCCCTTTAAACAGGGTCTGCCCAAATAGGCAGCAAGATGGCCCTGCCAAGTGTCCAGCGTCTGGACAACAAGGCTGTCTACTTGGATGGACAGTGTGGGTCAAATCCTTGCACCAAGGCAGGCCGTTAAATGAAAAGGGGAGAGAGAGAGAGAGAGAGGAGAGAGAGAGAGAGGTAGAGAAATCGGAGTAGCAGAGGGGCCCTGCCACGATGTGCCCCTCTATATCCAATACATACATTAAGATGGGTCCCACCATAAGTGGGCCCTCAAATCACAAAATAAAATCACCCACCTTTGAGCGTGGACTTCTCCTTCCATCAACACATTCTAGAGCTCCAATGAATGAGATTCAACGGTTGAGATTGGTTTTGGAGGGTGGGGATGGGAGAAAGGAAGTGGGCCACATAAAGCTCTCTCATAGAGCTTGCTTGGACGTGGGTTGCTTGAGAATGAGTGAGAGAGAGAGAGAGAGAGAGGTGATGGGAGAGAGGGATGGTGAGTGATGGGTGATGGGGAGAGTTAACTTTTAGGGATGGGTAGTTATACTTGGGGATGGGTGTGAGTGATGGGAGTGATGTGTACTTGATTGATATGATTGATGAGATTGATGTGATGGATTCTCTTGGGATTAGCAACGCATGACATTTTCCTTGAACTAAATGTGGGCCCACATCTCCTGGGCTAGGTATCGCCTCAGCACACGACGCAATCGCTAGTCTACAAGTCTCTAATCGAGCCGATTCTGAAATATGGGATACGACTCAGAGTCACGCGCAATGTCGATAATAGATCGCAGATCACCAGAATTCAATAGGAAGGACCGCGAAAGCCTACAGAACGGTACGGGCTAGGATAGGGGCCTTATAAATAGGGCATTTAAAAAAATGCTCTTCTTCCTGCAGTTATACTCCAATACTGTACGTTTCATCTTCTTCAAGTGCGGTGCCTTACCAAATCTAACTTCTTCAATGTTACTCAGTTGTTGTATCACATCTTCTCTAGATAGCTCTTTCGATGGTAGCTTATGATCTTATTTGCCATCAAAGATTATTATCTTCCTATGCCAACTATGATTGCTCAGAAGGAAAGCAACGATGGCCCATATAACACATTTTTTTTACCATGCTTCAATGACAATGAACAAGTTTCAATACACATGTAGGACAATGCAACGTTCCCTTCGTGCTCCACCCAGAAAAGTCTCATACCCGGGAAGTCATTTATTATCCACAAGATTGCTGCATGCAATCGAAATGTCTGTCCTGCAAATGTGTCATACGTTTGTTCACTTTAACTCCAGAACTCGTTTAAACTCATCTACTAACGGTCACAAATACACATCAATATCATCATCCCGATCCCGGTGATCTGGGTCCGGAATAAGTAATTACATTATGAAAAATGACTCCTTCATACACAACCAAGGAGGTAAATTGTAAGGAATAGTACCACTGGCCACATACTGTACGGGCTACTCATATTACCAAATGGATTAAAACTATCACTTGTAAGACCTAGTCAAACATTGCAAGAATCCTCTGCAAACCAGTCATATTGCTTGTCAAAATTTTGCCAAGCTTCAGTGTTCACAGGGTGCCTTAGTGTACTATCATCATGAACGCATTTCTCCTTATGCCACCTCTTATCTTCAGCTGTCTTGCGAGACGTAAACAATCTTTGCAATTTGAATTTTAATGGGAAGTACCTTAACACCTTTTGCGGGATTTTCTTACGCTTGGCTTCGTCATACTTCCACCTACACTCTCCACATTCTGGACACTCTTTAACATTTTCATGATCTTTTCAATACAATACACAATCATTTATACATTCATGTATGGGGATATAACCAAGGCCCAAGTCTTGAATCGAGGATTTTTCCTCGTAATGAGACTTAGGCAATGTCTCACCGTCTGGTAATTCTTCTTTCAACAAGTCAAGTAACATGTCGAACGATTTGTTACTCCAATGATTTATTGTCTTCAAATGAAGTAACCTTGAAAGAAAATTTAACTTGGAGAAGTTCTCACACCCTGGATAAAGTGGACGTTGCGCATCCCTCAACAACCTACTAAACTTTTCTGATTTGACATCACCCACAGGAGGAATTCTTGGCCACTACTTATCAATGCGAAATCAATATCCGCAATTGTTCCCCTGAACACATCCCCTATGATATCTTGCATTTTGTTAACGTCTTTATCCTCATCATCCGACATAATTGGGTCAGCAAAGACTTCAGCGGCCTCAACTCTTTGGTGGATATCTTCACCATGATGGATCCACCAAGTGTAACCCTAGTCAATCCCAACTATGAACAAATCGTCTTCTATTTTGTCTAAAGTCTTATGAACTATGTTCTTACATTTTCAACATGGACACCTAATCCCATTGCCTGAATCTATCCAATTTCGTGCAAATTCCATGAACTCTTGAATCCCTTGTTTATATTCTGGGCCAAACCTGTTCTTAGCTTGCATCTAACTCTTATCCATCTCTATAATGAAAAGATTAGAGTTAGTTTACGTAAATAGGTTTAAGATTAGGTTAGGGTTATAGGTTTAGGATTAGGTGTAGGTTTAAGTTTAGGGATTTGAGAATAGGTTTAAGTTATAGGTTTAGGTTTATGTAGGTTATATGTTATAGGTTTGGTTCTAGGTTATTGTTAATAGGTTTAGGTTATAGTTATAGGTTAGGTTTAGGTTTCGGTTCTAGGTTTATGTCCGGTTATCGGTTCTAGGTTTAGGTTATAAGTTAGGTTTCGGTTTAGGTTTCGGTTTCGGTTATAGGTTATAGGTTTAGGTTTAGGCTTAGGTTAAGGTATAGGTTATAGGTTTAGGTTATAGGTTTTAGTTTAGGTTAAAGTTTAGGAATTCATGTTCGGGTTATAGGTTTAGGTTTAGGTGTAGGTTATAGGTTATAGGTTATAGGTTTAGGTTTAGGTGTAGGTTATATATTATAGGTTTCGGTTTAGGTTAAGGTTTAGGAATTCGGGTTTGGGTTTATAGGTTTAGGTTTAGGTTATAGGTTTAGGCTTAGGTTTAGGTTAAGGTTATAGGTTATCGGTTTAGGTTTAGGTTACAGGTTTAGGTTTATGATATAGGTTTTGGAATTCGAGTTCGGGTTATAGGTATAGGTTATAAGTTATAGGTTATAGGTTTAGGTTTATGTGTAGGTTATAGGTTATAGGTTTAGGTTTAGGTTATAGGTTTAGGGATTTGAGAATAGGTTTAGGTTTAGGTTTGGAAATTCGGGTTCGGGTTCAGGTTCAGGTTCAGGTTCAAGTTAGGGTTATAGGTTTGGGTTTAGGTGTAGGTTTAAGTTAAGTGAATTAAGTTTAGGTTTAGGTTTAGGTTTAGGTTAAGGTTATATGTTATAGGTTATAGGTTATAGGTTTAGGGATTTGAGAATAGGTTTAGGTTTAGGCTTAGGAATTCGGGTTTGGGTTCGGGTTTAGGTTAGGGTTATAGGTTTAGGTTTAGGTGTAGGTCTAAGTTAAGTGAATAAGTTTAGGTTTAGGTTAAGGTTTAGGTTTAGGTTTAGGTTTAGGTTATAGGTTATAGGTTATAGGTTTAGGTTATAGGTTATAGGTTTAGGTTTAAGTGTAGGTTATAGGTTATAAGTTTAGGTTATAGGTTATATGTTATAGGTTTAGGTTATAGGTTATAGGTTTAGGTTTAGGTTTAGGTTTAGGTTATAGGTTAAGGTTAAGGTTATAGGTTATAGGTTTAGGTTTAGGTTAAGGTTATAGGTTTAGGTTTAGGTTTAGGTTATAGGTTTAGGTTTAGGTTTAGGTTATAGGTTTAAGTTTAGGTTTAGATTAAGGTTATAGGTTATAGGTTTAGGTTTAGGTTATAGGTTTAGGTATACGTTAAGGTTTAGGAATTCAGGTTTGGGTTATAGGTTTAGGTTATAGGTTATAGTTTATAGGTTATAGGTTATAGGTTATAGGTTTAGGTTTAGGTGTAGGTTATAGGTTATAGGTTTAGGTTATGGTTATAGGTTATAGGTTTAGGTTTAGGTTAAGGTTTAGGAATTTGGGTTCGGGTTATTGGTTTAGGTTATAAGTTTAGGTTTAGGTTTAGGTTATAAGTTTAGGTTTAGGTTATAGGTTTTGGTATAGGTTAAGGTTTAATAATTCGGGTTCGGGTTATAGGTTTAGCTTATATGTTATAGGTTATAGGTTTAGCTTATAGGTTTAGGTTTATGTGTAGGTTATAGGTTAAAGGTTTAGGTTTAGGTTATAGGTTTAGGGATTTGCGAATAGGTTTAGGTTTAGGTTTGGGAATTCGGGTTCGGGTTCGGGTTAGGATTATAGGTTTGGGTTTATGTGTATGTTTAAGTTGAGTGAATTAAGTTTAGGTTTAGGTTTAGGTTAAGGTTATAGGTTATAGGTTTAGGTTTAGGTTTAGGTTATAGGTTGTAGGTTATAGGTGATAGGTTTAGGTTATAAGTTATAGGTTATAGGTTTAGGTTTTGGTTATAGGTTTAGGTTTTGGTTATAGGTTTAGGGATTTGAGAATAGGTTTAGGTTTAGGTTTAGGAATTTGGGTTAGGGTTAGGGTTATAGGTTTGGGTTTAGGTGTAGGTTTAAGTTAAGTGAATTAAGTTTAGGTTATAGGTTTAGGTTTAGGTTAAGATTTAGGTTTAGGTTTAAGTTATTGGTTTAGGTTTAGGTTTGGGTTATAGGTTTAGGTTTAGGTTTAGGTTTAGGCTTAGGGTTTAGGGATTCAGATTCGGGTTCGGGTTCGAGATCAGGTTTAGGTTTGGGTTTTCAAGTTTAGGTTTAGGTTTAGGTTGGGGAGTTGAGATTAGGATTAGGTGTAGGTTTAGGTTTATGGATTTGAGAATAGGTTTAGGTTTAGGTTTAGGTTTAGGAATTCAGGTTTGGGTTAGGGTTATAGGTTTGGGTTTAGGTGTAAGTTTAAATTGAGTGAATTAAGTTTAGATTATATGTTTAGGTTTAGGTTAAGGTTTAGGTTCAGGTTATAGGTTTAAGTTATAGGTTTAAGTTTAGGTTTAGGCTTAGGGTTTATGTATTCGGATTCGGCTCGGGTCCGGGATCAATAACATTATTTTTTATATATAGTTTGGAACTTTCCATGGCTACAGGTCAGAATTCCTCGAGTCCTCGATGACTTCATGTCACGTGCTTTGTTGCGCCTGAATCTAAAATTCGCTCATTATATGTGGTATCAACAGAAAGGATTTCTAAACAAACGCTTATATATAAAGTATCTAGTGACTTAGGAATTACCGTCTTTTTATGGGCATACTGCAGGGCATAATGTCTAAAATTTTCGCAGACGAAGCAGATTATGTTAGTCTTATTTCTGCTTCTTCTTTCCATTCCCCTTCTTGAGATTTGGAGGTGTTGTGGACTTCTGTTCTTAGTCATTCTCTTTCGCCTTCTTACGAGCTTTGTTCCCTTTCTTGTTAGCTTTCCACTTTTGGGTCTCTATTGTAAAAGCCTTAGCTGAACCTGGCTGAATTGCATTCATTTCAACCTCTCGTACCAAACGGCTACAAAAGTCTCTAAACATAGTGATAGAATCAATATGGTTTAAAATTCTTTTGATTGAGGCCTAAGATTTACGTAAGGAACGGTGCATTGCTGTTATCTTTTGATTTTCAGTCAATTTATATCCAACATTCCTAAGGGCACCTATCATCTGCTCCATCTTCCGGATATGATCTTTGATGAGGTAGGCGACTGACATCCTGTATTCCTGGATTTCTAATTTCATTACCCAAACTTTTGCATTTGACTTCTGCGTGTAGGCATTTGTCAGTGCTTCCCAGATTCCTTTAGCAGTGTCATGCACTTCATGCTTCGGTATGAGTTCTTTGTGCATTGTGCTGATTAGGACATTACGCGTAGAACAATTCTATTCACAGCACTTATTGTAGCGGTTCATTGCAAGCCTATGTTCTCCTAAATTTTCGTTTTCAGCCAATATAGGTTCTTCTTGAACCTCATCGTGTGTATACAATATGTCGTCCACGTCCAGAAGGTTTCGCACCACGTGGGACCAATCTTTGTAATTGTTACCATCGAATTGTTGTCCTTGGAGTTGTTCATCGATTAATGCTCTAGTGGTCATCTCTACATGTATCAAATATCACTACTTAGCTATGATTTAAGGTATTGATACTAATCATAAGCTTTTGTACGTGTTATTCAAATTTTCAAGGTATAAAACTAGTCAACACATCTTAACAAGATCTGAAAGTCTACATACTCGAATAAGCGGTGTAGATCAATCAATTTCTCTTTTTAAGATGGATTTGATGTCTTATAAGAATATATTTATATAACATGCAACCTTCTATTACAGGTTGCATACGTCATTTGGTGGATGAGAATTAACTCCCACTCAGGTTATGCACAACCTTTATATATATATAGGGTGCACTCTAGCACTAAGTTTTCTATTTTCTAATGAAGAGGAAAAAGGGGGGGCGGTAGATCATCAAATTTAAAAATGAAGTGCTTAGCCATAAAGAGATTTCTATCATCACCAGTGATCATGACCATTAGCGATGGATCCGATCATTACCGTTAATGATCATTATTGATGATGGATCCTATCATCAACATTGATCATCATGGTTAATGATCATTTCGATCACTAATGATCTCTATATCAACAGTTCTCAAAGCATAAAACATATCACAGTGGGCCCCATGCTAGCTACGTGGTGTTGGGGTCACCTCAAAATCCGCGCTAGCCACACTAGCCCTAGCTCCATAGTGTTGGGGTCACCTCCAAACACATATAGTTCTGCAATTTAGATTTATATATGCTACATGTACAAAATTAGAGTGCGTGCACATTAATCATCACGCTGCCAGAATGTCAAATAACTCTCCATAAACATCAAATATATTCTTGCTTCCATGCATGGTACAAGATGCTAAACAGATATTGAGTGAGGAGATTGCATTGAATCACAGCACAAGATCCAATATAGCACGTGTGGGATCCTGCCATCGAATCAGGTGGGACTCTCCATAAACATGCCTAATCCCAAATTCAGGCTGATCTACTCATCAGGTGCGCAAAAATAAAAATAAAAATGTGCATTGATACAATAGACCATTGGTTTTTTTTTTTTTTTTTTAAACCAATGTTGTTTATCAAAGTTTAGCTCATCTGATGAGTGGATTGCCATATTTATGGCATACACAAGCTTTAAGGTTACTGACAAATCATGGAATCTGCAACTGAACATTTTCCCCATTTTCAACAGCTCGTGTTAAGATGTGCAGATCCATAACTCAAGTATGTTAAAATATGCCTAAATCCATATGCGCACTCATGGGTGTAGCCAGTGAGAAATCTAGTTTGAAAACTTTTAACCAGGCTTGTGTGCATTAATATGGGCCCCAAACAGTAAGGGTAAAACCCATTAACATATTACCTGGATTTCAATTAGGGGTGTTATGGGCTGAGCTCAGGCCTTAAAAATCAAAATATTCAGTATGCCTACTTGATGGCCCCTCCCGAAATAGTTAAAAATCTAGGATAAGACCTAGCCTAGGCTTGGCCCATTGACAACCCTAATTTCAACGGAGGATGGAGGGAAAAGCCAAATATATGATTTATCCAAGACTCATTTTAATGGTTGGCGTCTTGCCCAACTGTTTTAAATGGTGTGTTTCACTTATGTTTTGGATCATCTGAAATTTTACAAAGATCACAAATGATGAGTTGAATAGATTTCACACAAACATGATGATAGGCTCTATAGGTATTTACGTCCCAATCGCTGTCTCAGTCTTGACAATAGGGGGAGTGGATTTGGTGCGTCCTGGCCTCACCTAACATGGTGCAGCGACCATTGGGCTAATTTAATATATGTATTGTATATACATGTTGCTCGTCCATTTTACAACACTCCCATGCAAACATAATATATATATATATATATATATATATATATATATATATATATATATATATATATATATAAATGCAGTGTGCACTGTCCACAGCACGCACATCCATGAATCCAGATTTTACACGTGCACATGCATCCGTGTGGGCTCAAATTCGGTGCATATGTGCACATCGAGAGTCACAGTGCGCACATTGATCTTATACCATTCGAAAGGCATGGGCAGGAATCCAATCTAAAGCAGATTTTCTGAAAGGAATTCTTATCTTAAAATAGCCACTTACCTTTCATGATGAAAATAATAAATCGGTGATCTGCTATTGAGTGGCTCTGATACCACTGAAAGTATGTGCGGAAGAGTGAGCCCTCAAGATCTGACGGTCTACACGATATGAAACCTTCACAAAGCCAAAGATGAATGGTTCAGATCTAGCGGTCCGCCTAACCACTAATGAAGCAGATGAGTTTAATCACCCCACTGATTCTATGGTATAGATTGCCCTGGATTACGATCTATGGCTTAGATCATCCTAAGGACAAGCTAAACGGATAAATTTCTATGTACCACTATTCGTCTTTTTATTCTCGTTATTCCTTAATATCATTTCATGAGAGAGCCTCATCCTATTTGTAGGAAAGGATGGGGAGTTTGGATGAGACCAGAAATTATCTGGTCTTATCCTTATCTCCTCTTTTTAAATCCTCATTCAAACTTGAATTTGAAAACCATCTTCTAACGGAAGAGGCCGAAAGAGGCTTAAACTCATGGGACCCACCCACTAGTGATTGCCCACTAATGGGCCCCACTGGCCTATGTCCAACAGTTGCTTGCTTAAGAGTCACTCAAAATGTGGTGTGTTTTGCACATAAAAGCTCTATTCTTGATCTCAAACCCTTTTCACATGAGATATGCTTGCGTCTGCATGCCTAATTTCTTTACAAGATTGTATTGAACTCCAAGGTCTATGGTGTATGTGTTGGGTGTCGAACACGTCACACATTTCATTTCAAGTATTGTTATAGATTGAGCAACAATGTTACATAATCAAATCAAGGAGTCAAGGAGATTAATATGTTCATGTATTGTTACAGATTGAGCAACAATGTTACATAATCAAATCAAGGAGCCAAGGAGATTAATATGAAACTCGATGGCTCACTCAAATCGACCATGTATAGGAATATAAGCCAATTAATCTCCTTGAGCAAAGATGGTTTGCTGGTGCACATTGTTGGGATTTCCAATGTAGTAGAACATTAAAGTTGTCAAAATCCTAAAATTTAAATGTTACCAATATGGAACCTTGTTTAGATATTATCACGTTTCTAGAAAGAACCGCAAAAATCCTATATCTAAGATTACTTTGGTTAGGCTACCAATGTCGATCCTTTAACTAGAAATTATTTTCCTAATATATCTTAGATAAAAGAGAGGGTGGGAGCTAAATGCATCAGCAGTAGAGCAAGTCTAATAAGACTCACAAAACCATCCAATGTGGACTCCATTCTAATAATCATCCCGCCATTAACTTAATATCATGCACATTAAGTGATGGAATAAGATCTAAAGTATTAGAGTATCATCATGCTCAATCAAAACCTTTTTAGCTATTAAAACAAAATTTTAACGATTGAAAACATTTATAAAACCTTTTGTGTGTTGACTCCAAAGGAAAAACACTGGATGATTATCTAATCTCCAAGATCTAAATCATAAGATAGTTCATAGGAAACCAAAGTGATTGTAACGACCTGAAAATTTCCGTACATTGGGCCGAGTACCACCTCGACCAGAAATCACATAGGATTAAATCCTTTAGAAATTTAACAAAGTTAACTAAGTACTAAACTCGGTAAATCATGAAATCCGTTGGGATCGCTTTAAATACGATCTGCAAGACCCAAAACTTGCAGAATTGGTGACTCTAGGTTACCCTAAAGTCTAGAGCCAAACTCATTACCCGTCTGCTCTCGGGACTGAAACGAAACTTCGTATGAGGTCTAGATCGCACATCGGGAGTCCGATTAACACGAAGCTAAGGAACCAGGACCGCCCCACTGGGCTTGACAATCATCTCAAAAATCAGATGATTCCGATGTCCCACGGCCATTATTTTCACTCCGGAGCGAGGGAGTGTGAAAAACACTATTTCCATCCAAGATAAAATATCTGGAATAGTGATCTGGCACCTTTCGGTTGCGCGTCAGTATTAAGCAACCTGACCGTCGGAATCAGACCAAATTACACCCTCGGATTAAGAAAAATTTCAGGAACATTTACATGTACTCAGAAATTCCGATCGTGGCCCACGGACCGTTGAACTGAAAGTGGTCCGCCACGTGCGATCTGGGAATCCGATCGAGCCGAAAACGTAATCCCACGTGGATCCGCAGTGGGTGAGCTTAAGTCCGACGTTTGGCTCAAAGAGGGCCACCAGAACACCCCTTTTGAGCTTGGAAATTGGCGAAATGCCTATGTAAGCAGTTGCCCTTGAACCTGAGTCTATTTTGGGAAGGTTTGTGGCTATAAAAGGGGCTTAGAACAGCCCCTCTCACAGCCATACGAATTTGGGTTAAAACCCTAAGAGAGAAAGAGAGAAAAGAGAGAGAACTTGTGGAGATCGAAGCCGATCTTCCTCCTGCTGCTTCCACCTCTCCCACGGCCTACACCGCGCTATTCCAAGTGGTTTCCCGGCGGTTTCCACCCCATTTGAAGGTAAGAAACCCTAACCCTAGGTCTGATTTGAGCCTAATTAGTGATAGGTTAAGGAAAGACTAATCGAATGCGATCTTTAGGCTAAGAAACTCCCGTATACGGAAGCACCAACCTTCTTGCTGATTCGTTGGAATTCCAAGGGCTGAGGTGAGGACTTTAAGCGTATAAGTTACGGTTTTCAACGCTTTCAATGTCAGATAATGATAGATTCATGATCTGCATGCAAATGCACATGTACAAAGTGCTTTCCGTTTCCTGTTTCGATTAGCGATAAAGATTATGGAATTTTACATACTCTTGATATACGTAGAAATACCGTATACGTATTTTTGTTGAGAAAATGTTTGACATGTTTATTTAATGTTTGATTATATCATGTGTGGATAAAATACTAGTTTGGCGAAAGAGATCGCAAAAATATATGTTCATGTGTAAATGCCATGTATGTCGAAATTGCGTATTCTAGAAATCCCGCATGCGTGCGGATTTTGGTTATGTAATTGTAATGATTATTTGTTGTATGAATACGATATACGCGGGAAAAATACTCCCGGGGCTTAGGGACAGCCCAATCACGAACTTGCCTAACATACGTCGTGTATGTTGGAAACGTATATTCTAAGTGTTTGTGTATGTGCATGTAGGTGTACATGTACATGTACTAGTGCCTTAGATAGGCGCTGATATGGATTCTCCAACTCCCTTAGAGACATGTAGGATCCCCTCCATGCGGTGGTTCACCGCAACCACTTAATTGTAGTGCACACACAATTCTATCCCTATGGGGATAGTGCTTCAGTACATGCATTACAATATGCTTTGTAACATGCTTCTCAACATGCTTTGTAACATGCTTTACTTCATGTCTTACTTTATGCTTTATAACATGCCGACTAACATGCTTGTATTGCTTGTTTACCATGCTTTACTTCACATGCTAGCGATGAAAACTGTTTGAGTTTGGGACTATGTTTATAGTCCAAACACTCGGTACCAGACTTGTGATTGTGGCTGAGATTCATGTCGCCACAAAGGACGGGTCCGGCGAACCCGAGTCGTACTTCGGTTGGCGATAGTGGTTGGCCACGCGGAGTGCTTTTGCGCTCCATATCGCTCAACTTGTGGTGCGCTCGAGCTAGTCAGGCTCGCCACTTGAACCGAAGTGTAGTTGTGTGTTCACCTTGTTTGGTCGCTACTGCTTGAACCTAGGGTACCAAACTTACCAGTGGTGATTCCTGTTTAACCATGGTACCTAGATCCGCTAAGACGCATGAGCCGGGCATGGTGGTATGGGACACCGTGGTCGAGCTGTCGGCCTATGCTGGGGCCATGTGCCTCCCCGTAGTGACCATTGCGCAACTATCTCGTGAGCCGAATACGGTGGTATGGGACACTGTATTCGAGCTGTCGATACTTCGGCGAGAGCCGAGTACGGTGAGATCTGTGCTCGTGCTGACGGGCGACGAGTCCTCCGTGGTATCATCGAGTGTACTTTAAGTATCTGTGATTGGCCACGAGCCTTTCACAGTAACTAGAGTGTGAGTTGAGCCGAGTACGGTGAGACCTGTACTTGAGCTGACGGCTAGTGATTGAGCCGAGTACGGTGAGACCTGTACTCGAGCTGACGGCCAGCAATTGAGCCGCATACGGTGAGATCTGTATCCGCGCTGACGGGTGACGAACCTGTTGCGATGCCATCACTAAGCTTCTCAAACCATAACATCGTATGAGAATAACTAGGATTGACGACCCTAGAATGGATCATGTTGGGAATGATACAAGGGAGGTACCTTAGTTTCCCAATACTGCTGATTGAAATGGACTAATAATAACTTGGTAATCACGAGCATCATCGCACCGCATGTGCTTTGTAGATGTGGCGCACTGAGGGAGTTAAGCATTCGCGAACGTAAGATGATGTCGCTTGAGGGTGGTTTGGCAAGGGCATACAGCATCATGTCATATCATTTTTGCATTTAACAAGAGTAGTTAGAAATGCTTGATTTGTACTGCTTTATCATTACTGCTTGGTTGATTTGATAACATGTTAACTTATGCATTATTGTTCCACTGAGTTAGCTACTCACTCCCACGATACGGGACGGTGTTGTACACACCAACCAGACTCTGTTGCAGGATTAGAGGGCGCCTTGGTTCAGGAGCCAGAGCCCGACGTTGATGAGGACCAGGAGGAGTTCTCTTTCATGCAGTATTCTGACGGCTACGCCTAGGCCGGCTGCATCGCGGGACTTTTGGGGCCTCTTTTGAGGATGTATTTTGGGTTTTTAATTTACAAACTTTACATGTATATTGGTGCTCAGCTAGTACTCATACTCTGAAGTTCAGAAAATTTTGTTACTTTACATACTTGTATATAAAATTTCAGTCTTCCGCTTTTTAAATGCAATTGAACTGGAGTATGAATTACTGTTTTGGTTTAATCTCATTCATGTTTATTGCGCTAACTCAGACAACATTTAACCGACATTGTGTATGTTGCATAAGTGATGCGTTGGAACTCGGGAGTTGAGTTCATACTCGACCCCCGAATTTCAGGGCGTTACAAGTTGGTATCAGAGCATGATTTTGATTAAAACCGGACCTGAGTTATGTCCCCACACGTACGCTGACGCATTATACTTAGGAGGGTGCGCAAACGTTTAGAAACAGTCCTAGGGTCTCCCGACTTCACCGTTCGGTGAAATTCGTTGAAAATAGACGCGTTGATCGAGTTTGTACTCGATCCTGACCGCACACGTGGACTCCAAATCACCCCTTGACCGTCTATTGACGTGTCATGGTCACATTCCACCTAAAATAATTCCTTAAAAATCGGGAAAAATCAGATTGATTCTGAAATTTCCGGAAACTGCCCGTTTGGGAGCCGAACGGAGTTCGTGGGCCCCCCACGTCAGCCCATTACATTTTTTGACCAAGCCAGGGTGCATTCAGCACCCTGGGCACGTGCCAAGGTGGACCAGGCGGCGGCAGCGCGGCTCCGGCCAAGTCCGGCCGCGGCGGCGCCGCGGGTCGGGCGGCGCGCCGCCGGCCGGTTGCTTTTCCGGTGGGATTTCAAGCATGGGCTGGGTCGGTTTGACCCCCCCAACACCATGGCACGTGCGGTTTGGTGGTTTGATTAGAATAAATAGGGTTGGAAGCACCCCCTTTGCATTTCACCCCTCTTTTCAAGCACCTCCACCCCATTTTCGATTTTCTCCAAAAACCCATCCCTCCAACCTCCAAATCTTCCATTTTCTTCCATTTCTCACACATCCCAACCTCCCACAACAGCCCTAGCTTCCCCTTTCCCCATTTTCTCAAGTTGGAGCTCTCATATCCCTCTTTGGAGCTCAAAATCGGGTAAGATACAAACCCATCCCACTTCCTTCTTGTTTCTTCTTCATTTTCTACCTCTTGGGCTCCTCCCACACCCATTGCATTGATTATTTGTGGTGGAGCAAAGAGATCAGCCCTTAAATCCCATTTTGGGCAAATTTCCATGGCCCTCCTTGGTGTGGTGGCCACCATTTTCTCTCTTTCCTCCATCCTATCTTTCATGGGAAAGAGGAAAACCGCGGCTGATGATGCCGGCCCAAGTAGGCCAGCCCATTCTCAAAGAAGATCCGACGTCGGGGCCGGCCCAAGCACCGTGCGGGAATTTAGGTCAAAGCGAGACTTGGATCCCGACCATCCCGTCAGAAATGCTTACCCGATTGGCATGGAATATGGGCGCTTTGCGGGCCGCAAAGTTGTGTTTGAAGCCCATGTAGATGAAAGGATGTTCGGGCTACACCCACTGATGGACCACCTGGTGGACATCGGTTGGAATTCGATATTTGATGGCCAGTCGCCTGCATGTGATAACACGGTCCGCGCCTTCTATGCTCACATCGTGGACGCATCTGTTGAGCCTCTTCAGTTTACTGTTTCTGTGAGGGGCATTAGACGCACGATTACAGTGGATGAAGTGGCTCGGATCACCAAGCTGCCGCGTGGTCAGGTACACCCCAGTGGTAGCTTTTCCAGAAGTGCGCGGGAAAGGGATCGCCGCGCGCGATATCTCTGTGGTCGCCGGGTTACTTGGAGGAGAGGAAACAGCATTGCGTCGACAAAAATGGCGGAAGACTACCGGTTACTCCATCATATTTTCACCTACAACGTGTACCCACGAATGGGTAACCGCACGGAATGTACTCGGGTGATGGTAGACTTCTTGTACAAGATGGGACATGGAGACGATATATGCCTACCCACGTTCATCCTATCTCAGATAGTGCATGCCGTTCGTTCTACCAGGAACGATCTTTCGCTCCCATTTGGCCGTCTGATCTGCAGGATGGCTCGTGATGTAGGCTACAGGTTGAACATGGAGGATCTTGCACCGGTCCGAATCATAAGTGAAGCGACACTCAGGAATATGAAGATCGGCCCTCAACAGCGGCAAGCCCGACTCGACGACTCTGGTGATGAGTCGGATAGTGCCGGCGAGGAGAGTGATGAGGAGGGCGATGATGATATACAGGAAGAAGAACCTGAGGCTCAGGACACCGAGGAGAGTTCACCTCCTGTGGCTCAGGAGCCTGGTATTGATCGGGATGCTTTTGACGCGCGATTTGCCCGTCTTGAGGAAGGGCAAGCCGCCCTGCAGCAAGAAATTGGTCAAGTTCGAGCCAAGCTTGAAGAGACTGACGCTTATATAAAGAGAAGCTTCAAGAAGATGTCCCGTACGTTGAAGGCCATCCTGTGCTGTGCGCAGGATAAGAATGCTCCTCCTCCACCGCCTACTTCGGATGCTTAGTCATCCATGTGTTGTGTGTTGTTGCTTATGTTGGTTACCGCGATAGGCGGTTTATGTTTTTATGTTGTTGATGTAGTAGGTAGTAGCATGCTTTGTATGTTTTATGTAACGAATGTAATGGCTATCATGTGATGTTCTGTCGTGATTCATGTAACTCTGTGTCCATGTATTATGACAATTTTGAGTAAATGAAAAGCATGTAGCCTCTTTGTATTGATGATGTGTGGAATGCGTAAGTGCCTCATGATGTGTTTTGTGCTATATCTCACGAATGATCTACCCTATGTTGTATAGGGCATGCCGCGGCAGTATACGCGGAGCACGGCACATCTACGTTTGACCGGCTCTATGGACCAGACTCCTTCTGGTAGTGGCGGTCCTACTGACCGTGGATTGGGATCTGATCAGCCTTCTGCTGGTCCTAGTGGTGGACAGCCACCTTACACACCCCCGGTCAGAGAGCAGTATCGGCCGTCATCTGCTGCACATCATGATTCCCAGGCTGCTCCACAGCCTGATAGATTTGAGCAGCTGATGATGATGATGCATCAGCAGCAGAGAGCAGCAGCAGCAGCAGCAGATGCAGCAGCAGCATGAGCAGATACAGCAGCAGCAGCAGCAGCAGCAGCAGATACAGCAGCAGCAGCATCAGGATCTGATGGCCACTATTGCTGAGGCCTTGTCCCACGGAGGTGGTGCGGCTCCACCTACTACGTCTGCGCATCCTGAGGAGTATTCTGAGCCTCCTGCGCGATGTGAGGATGCGCCTCTGCCTGCACCCGTTGCACCTCCTACTGGAGATGTCGGTACGCGAGGGCTACTCGAGCGATTTCAGCGCTTGAGGCCTCCTTCATTTGCGGGTTCTCACAGACCCGAGGAGGCAGAGTTCTGGTTGGACCGCATCTCCAAGATGCTACGGATGTTACATTGCTCTGAGGCAGAGCAGGTTGAGCTGGCTACCTTTATGTTTGAGAGGGAGGCCAGTTTATGGTGGGACAGTGTGCTGCGCACGGTCGCAGTGGACTTCGTGTGGACTTGGGAGGCTTTCGAGTCTCGGTTCCACGAGAAGTATTACCCGCAGACATATCGACATGAGCGGGAGGACGAGTTTTTGCGCCTCAGGCAGGGAGGCATGTCGGTGACGGAGTATGAGCACCGGTTTACCGAGTTGGGCCGCTTTGTCCCGACCATCCTCGTCAATGAGCAGATGAGGATGCGACGATTTACTGGAGGCTTGCGACCTGACATACGGTCGAAGCTTTGCTGCCACACTATCCCTACTTATGCAGCACTGGTCCACATGTCTATGACGGCCGAGCAGGATGTGGACCGTCTGGCCCGATCACGCGGTACTATGGTTGCGAGACCGCGCCAGGATACACAGAGCAGGCCTATTTTAGGCAAGAGGCCTCGAGCCGATTCTCCCCCCAGGGCTGCAGCGCCAGTGCTTCCCATGAGACGCCCGTTGGTGACCTGCACGTTTTGCGGGAAACCAGGACATCCTGCCGAGAGCTGCTTCTCGCGCATGCGGGCTAGCGGATTTGCGCCACCGCAGAGATTGGGTCGCTCTTATCCCCAGACCATTTCAGCTCCGCCGCTACAGACCGCTCCTGCACATCCTTCATTCCGACCTCCTGTGCCGTTCTTCAGACCGCCACAGCGACCCCAGGCTCCTCAGCCGAATCGCCAGCAGCAGGCCCGTGTGCATACCCTTGTTGCTGAGGCACCTGAGACGTCGATATCGGCACCGACGGCCTTCGAGGGCACGGCTCATATCCATGGTACTCCCGTTTCTCTACTGGTGGACACTGGGTCCACTATCTCTATCATTTCATGTGGGGCGGTGAAACGCCTATCTTTGCATTCTGTTCCCACTAAGGGAACGAGACTCACTACGGCCACCGGGACCTTCTCGGATGTCACGCGTTTATGCGAGAGTTGCGCGATAGATTTGGGTAGCAGCACGGAGCACGTCGACCTTATTGTTGCTCCGCTATGGCACTACGATGTTATACTTGGCATGGATTGGCTCGCCAAGATGAGGGCGGAGATAGATTGCGATGCTCGGATCGTGACCGCCTATGGACCTGACGGCACAGCGTTCACGTTCTCTGTACAGGTCAGTTGGCCCTGTCGAGTTGATTGTTATGCTGCATTACTTGTGCCGATTGATGGTCCGACACTGGAGGGTACGCCAGTGGTTAGGGAGTTTGTTGGAGTCTTTAAGACTATCCCTGGTTTACCTCCTCGGCGCGAGATTGACTTTACGATTGACCTTACGCCTGGTGCGATGCCCATCTCGTTGCCGACCTATCGTATGCCTCCATGCGAGATGGAGGAACTGCGGAAACAGATTGACGAACTTGTAGAGAAAGGCTTCATTCGACCTAGTGTGTCTCCTTGGGGAGCACCTGTGTTGTTCGTGAAGAAGAAGGACGGGTCGCTACGGTTGTGTATTGATTACCGTAGGTTGAACCAGGTCACGGTGAAGAACAAGTATCCTTTGCCCAGGATAGATGATCTGTTTGATCAGTTGAGGGGGGCGAAGTATTTCTCGAAGATTGACCTTCAGTCAGGGTACCATCAGTTGCGCGTGAGAGAGGAAGATATACAGAAGACAGCCTTCAGGACGTGCTTCGGGCACTATGAGTTTTTGGTGATGTCGTTCGGTCTGACGAACGCACCAGCCGTGTTCATGGATCTGATGAACCGGGTATTTCGGCCCTTCCTTTACCGATTCGTCATCGTTTTTATCGATGATATTTTGATATACTCCACGAGTCGGGAGGAGCACGAGGAGCACCTGCGAGCAGTGTTGGGTACGTTAGAGAGGAACCAGTTGTTTGCGCAATACAAGAAGTGCGACTTCTGGCAGGAGGAAGTCAAGTTCCTGGGACATGTGGTGTCCAAGGATGGGATAGCAGTGGACCTTGCTAAGGTAGCCGCGGTTCAGGATTGGCAGCAGCCTGAGTCGGTTACTGAGGTGAGGAGTTTCCTCGGTCTGGCTGGGTATTACAGACGTTTCATTCGGGATTTCTCGAAGATCGCCAGGCCATTGTCGCAGTTGACTAGGAAGGACCTGAAGTTCGCCTGGAATGAGAAGGCGGAGGCAGCTTTTAAGGAGCTGAAGGACAAGTTGACGTCCGCCCCTGTGCTAGTATTGCCAGAGCAAGGGGTGAAGTACACGGTATATACTGACGCGTCTCGCGTTGGTTTGGGTTGTGTGCTGATGCAGAAGGATAGGGTGATTTCGTATGCCTCGAGACAATTAAGGAAGCACGAGGAGAATTACCCTACACATGACCTGGAGTTGGCAGCAGTCATCTTTGCATTGAAGCTCTGGAGACATTACCTCTACGGAGAGGAGTTCGAGCTTTTCTGCGACCACAAGAGCCTTAAGTATATATTCACGCAGCGAGACTTGAATATGAGACAGCGCCGATGGATGGAGACCTTGAAGGACTTCAAGTTCGAGGTTTCCTACCATCCTGGCAAGGCGAACCTTGTGGCAGACGCGTTGAGCCGCAAGAAGATGATTGCATTTGCGGCACCGCTGATGATAGCCGAGTGGGACATGATGGAGTTTGTGCGCGACTTCGAGCAGAGACTCACTGTCGAGGAGCCTTTTGAGTGTGTTGCGCACGTTCGGGCGCGGCCACTTATTGACGACAGGATTGTTGAGGCCCAAAGGGGCGATATACGGCTGTCTGAGCTTCGAGAGCAGGCTAGCGACGCCGTGGATTCCGAGTGGAGAGTTGGTTCTGATGGGGGTTTACGATTCCGTGGCCGCCTATGTGTTCCTGATGTGGCTGACTTGAGACGCGAGCTTCTCGAGTCTGCCCATAACTCGAAGCTTGCGATGCATCCTGGTAGCACGAAGATGTACCAGGACATGAGACGGACTTACTGGTGGGACAACATGAAGGCCCACATCGCTGAGTATGTATCTCGGTGTCTGACGTGCCAGCAGGTCAAGGCAGAACATCGCCGACCTCCTGGACTGCTTCAGCCCATGCCTATAGCGGAGTGGAAGTGGGACTTCATCTCCATGGACTTCATATCTGGGCTGCCGAGGACGAGGAAGGGACATGATTCTATTTGGGTGATTGTGGACCGGTTGACCAAATCAGCCCATTTTCTCCCTATCAGAGTTACGAACTCTGCAGACGAGCTGGCTAGACTGTACATCAGAGAGATCGTTCGTCTGCATGGAGTTCCCTTAGAGATCGTGTCGGACAGAGACACGCGATTCACATCCATCTTCTGGACTCGTATCCAGGAGGCGATGGGTGTGAAGTTGAAGTTCAGTACAGCGTTTCATCCTCAGACTGATGGGCAGACAGAGCGGGTGAATCAGATTTTGGAGGATATGTTGCGAGCGTGTGTGTTGGACTTCAAGGACAGCTGGGATGACTGTCTTCCGTACGCAGAGTTCGCCTACAATAACAGCTTCCAGGCGACTATTGGTATGGCGCCTTATGAGGCTTTATATGGTCGACCTTGTAGGGCACCGCACTGCTGGGCAGAGGTTGGCGAGCGCAGCCTGATTGGCCCAGAGTTGGTCCAGACGACTACAGAGAAGATTGATATCATCAGGCGTCGATTACGCACAGCGCAGAGCAGACAGAAGAGTTACGCCGATACGAGGCGGCGACCGCTGGAGTTCGATGTCGGGGATCATGTCTTCCTTCGAGTTTCCCCTATGAAGGGAGTCCTTCGGTTCGGGAAGAAGGGGAAGCTCACACCGAGATTTATCGGTCCATTTCAGATACTGGATCGAGTGGGTGATGTGGCGTATCGTCTCGCCTTGCCTACGCCGCTTGCTTCTGTACACAACGTATTTCATGTCTCTATGCTGAAGAAGTACGTTCCTGATCCTACGCATATCATCAGATGGGAGCAGGTACAGTTGAGCGAGGATGCTACGTACGAGCTGCGCCCGACGCGTATCCTTGATAGGAAGGAGCAGGTACTACGTAGCAAGGTCATCCCACTGGTGAAGGTGCTGTGGACACATCATTCCGAGGAGGAAGCTACCTGGGAGACTGAGGCCGAGGTCAGAAAGAACTACCCTCAGATTCTCGAGGACTACGAAAAGGTATAAATTTCGAGGACGAAATTTTTTGTTTAAGGGGGGTAGATTGTAACGACCTGAAAATTTCCGTACATTGGGCCGAGTACCACCTCGACCAGAAATCACATAGGATTAAATCCTTTAGAAATTTAACAAAGTTAACTAAGTACTAAACTCGGTAAATCATGAAATCCGTTGGGATCGCTTTAAATACGATCTGCAAGACCCAAAACTTGCAGAATTGGTGACTCTAGGTTACCCTAAAGTCTAGAGCCAAACTCATTACCCGTCTGCTCTCGGGACTGAAACGAAACTTCGTATGAGGTCTAGATCGCACATCGGGAGTCCGATTAACACGAAGCTAAGGAACCAGGACCGCCCCACTGGGCTTGACAATCATCTCAAAAATCAGATGATTCCGATGTCCCACGGCCATTATTTTCACTCCGGAGCGAGGGAGTGTGAAAAACACTATTTCCATCCAAGATAAAATATCTGGAATAGTGATCTGGCACCTTTCGGTTGCGCGTCAGTATTAAGCAACCTGACCGTCGGAATCAGACCAAATTACACCCTCGGATTAAGAAAAATTTCAGGAACATTTACATGTACTCAGAAATTCCGATCGTGGCCCACGGACCGTTGAACTGAAAGTGGTCCGCCACGTGCGATCTGGGAATCCGATCGAGCCGAAAACGTAATCCCACGTGGATCCGCAGTGGGTGAGCTTAAGTCCGACGTTTGGCTCAAAGAGGGCCACCAGAACACCCCTTTTGAGCTTGGAAATTGGCGAAATGCCTATGTAAGCAGTTGCCCTTGAACCTGAGTCTATTTTGGGAAGGTTTGTGGCTATAAAAGGGGCTTAGAACAGCCCCTCTCACAGCCATACGAATTTGGGTTAAAACCCTAAGAGAGAAAGAGAGAAAAGAGAGAGAACTTGTGGAGATCGAAGCCGATCTTCCTCCTGCTGCTTCCACCTCTCCCACGGCCTACACCGCGCTATTCCAAGTGGTTTCCCGGCGGTTTCCACCCCATTTGAAGGTAAGAAACCCTAACCCTAGGTCTGATTTGAGCCTAATTAGTGATAGGTTAAGGAAAGACTAATCGAATGCGATCTTTAGGCTAAGAAACTCCCGTATACGGAAGCACCAACCTTCTTGCTGATTCGTTGGAATTCCAAGGGCTGAGGTGAGGACTTTAAGCGTATAAGTTACGGTTTTCAACGCTTTCAATGACAGATAATGATAGATTCATGATCTGCATGCAAATGCACATGTACAAAGTGCTTTCCGTTTCCTGTTTCGATTAGCGATAAAGATTATGGAATTTTACATACTCTTGATATACGTAGAAATACCGTATACGTATTTTTGTTGAGAAAATGTTTGACATGTTTATTTAATGTTTGATTATATCATGTGTGGATAAAATACTAGTTTGGCGAAAGAGATCGCAAAAATATATGTTCATGTGTAAATGCCATGTATGTCGAAATTGCGTATTCTAGAAATCCCGCATGCGTGCGGATTTTGGATATGTAATTGTAATGATTATTTGTTGTATGAATACGATATACGCGGGAAAAATACTCCCGGGGCTTAGGGACAGCCCAATCACGAACTTGCCTAACATACGTCGTGTATGTTGGAAACGTGTATTCTAAGTGTTTGTGTATGTGCATGTAGGTGTACATGTATGTACTAGTGCCTTAGATAGGCGCTGATATGGATTCTCCAACTCCCTTAGAGACATGTAGGATCCCCTCCATGCGGTGGTTCACCGCAACCACTTAATTGTAGTGCACACACAATTCTATCCCTATGGGGATAGTGCTTCAGTACATGCATTACAATATGCTTTGTAACATGCTTCTCAACATGCTTTGTAACATGCTTTACTTCATGTCTTACTTTATGCTTTATAACATGCCGACTAACATGCTTGTATTGCTTGTTTACCATGCTTTACCTCACATGCTAGCGATGAAAACTGTTTGAGTTTGGGACTATGTTTATAGTCCAAACACTCGGTACCAGACTTGTGATTGTGGCTGAGATTCATGTCGCCACAAAGGACGGGTCCGGCGAACCCGAGTCGTACTTCGGTTGGCGATAGTGGTTGGCCACGCGGAGTGCTTTTGCGCTCCATATCGCTCAACTTGTGGTGCGCTCGAGCTAGTCAGGCTCGCCACTTGAACCGAAGTGTAGTTGTGTGTTCACCTTGTTTGGTCGCTACTGCTTGAACCTAGGGTACCAAACTTACCAGTGGTGATTCCTGTTTAACCATGGTACCTAGATCCGCTAAGACGCATGAGCCGGGCATGGTGGTATGGGACACCGTGGTCGAGCTGTCGGCCTATGCTGGGGCCATGTGCCTCCCCGTAGTGACCATTGCGCAACTATCTCGTGAGCCGAATACGGTGGTATGGGACACTGTATTCGAGCTGTCGATACTTCGGCGAGAGCCGAGTACGGTGAGATCTGTGCTCGTGCTGACGGGCGACGAGTCCTCCGTGGTATCATCGAGTGTACTTTAAGTATCTGTGATTGGCCACGAGCCTTTCACAGTAACTAGAGTGTGAGTTGAGCCGAGTACGGTGAGACCTGTACTTGAGCTGACGGCTAGTGATTGAGCCGAGTACGGTGAGACCTGTACTCGAGCTGACGGCCAGCAATTGAGCCGCATACGGTGAGATCTGTATCCGCGCTGACGGGTGACGAACCTGTTGTGATGCCATCACTAAGCTTCTCAAACCATAACATCGTATGAGAATAACTAGGACTGACGACCCTAGAATGGATCATGTTGGGAATGATACAAGGGAGGTACCTTAGTTTCCCAATACTGCTGATTGAAATGGACTAATAATAACTTGGCAATCACGAGCATCATCGCACCGCATGTGCTTTGTAGATGTGGCGCACTGAGGGAGTTAAGCATTCGCGAACGTAAGATGATGTCGCTTGAGGGTGGTTTGGCAAGGGCATACAGCATCATGTCATATCATTTTTGCATTTAACAAGAGTAGTTAGAAATGCTTGATTTGTACTGCTTTATCATTACTGCTTGGTTGATTTGATAACATGTTAACTTATGCATTATTGTTCCACTGAGTTAGCTACTCACTCCCACGATACGGGACGGTGTTGTACACACCAACCAGACTCTGTTGCAGGATTAGAGGGCGCCTTGGTTCAGGAGCCAGAGCCCGACGTTGATGAGGACCAGGAGGAGTTCTCTTTCATGCAGTATTCTGACGGCTACGCCTAGGCCGGCTGCATCGCGGGACTTTTGGGGCCTCTTTGAGGATGTATTTTGGGTTTTTAATTTACAAACTTTACATGTATATTGGTGCTCAGCTAGTACTCATACTCTGAAGTTCAGAAAATTTTGTTACTTTACATACTTGTATATAAAATTTCAGTCTTCCGCTGTTTTAAATGCAATTGAACTGGAGTATGAATTACTGTTTTGGTTTAATCTCATTCATGTTTATTGCGCTAACTCAGACAACATTTAACCGACATTGTGTATGTTGCATAAGTGATGCGTTGGAACTCGGGAGTTGAGTTCATACTCGACCCCCGAATTTCAGGGCGTTACAGTGATGTAGAGCGGGTCGTGGACACTTTCATGTCCAAGATGAACCAGAGAAGGCCTTATCAAAAGCAGAAGTCATCAAGACCGTCAGAACCTTAAAACAGACATATCTTGCAAACCGAAATGAGTTACTCGACGTACCATATATGACTTTGGGGTAGGACAAGCTACTTTAGCCAACCAACATAGCTATGTCGAGTTACCCATGCCAAATTTGCGAGATTCCATCTTATTGACGGCCGAATTCCATGTTTTGTTCCGTTTTTACTATAAATAGTAAGTTTTAGTTTGATTATAACTCTTCATCCGTTGGGTTTTAGAAGTTGTGTCCAACATGAAAAGTGTTTACAATAATTAGGAGAATAACGTGGTTAAGCCACATAGGAAACTTACTATAAAAAGTAAATTTACTATTTATAGTAAGTTACGAATTTCTAGGAGTTTTAGTTTTAGTTTGCTTTTGATTTTTTTTCTTATTGCTTGGTATCCCTATTCAAAGGGTTGTGAACTCATTTATTTCATTCATCAATTAAAATTTGAATTTATTAGAATTTATTTCTATTTTCTTGCTTTCTTTCCTCGTGGATTCGAGAAGTCTCTGTGAGGAGTCCAAAGAAGATCCGTGGATGTGGAGTAATTATCCTTGAGGAAGACGGTGATCGACCTCATCACATTCATCCCACCGTCAGAAAGCATCCCGAATTAAACAACATTACCCTCAATTAGAGCTTGATATAGCTACACCCACTTTTATTATCCACCCTACAACCTCACAAAGTGAGTTAAAACATATATAATCATGACCTTAAACTCCTCACATGTCCTTAAGTCTATGGATTAACCAAATATAGTACATATAGAAATCAACCATATCCTAGCCATGATGGGCATTTTGGTCTAGAGATTTAAATTGATGCATCAATATTTCAAGTGTCCAACAAGTCCAACATAAGGACCCTATTCCCATGGCACAAACTCTTATGTGAGGTTAGACAAGGCACCTACTTGCTGTAAAACCCGATGGTGAAGACCTTTCATATTGACTTATAATCAGTCTAATCACCCAAGATAACCACATAATGTTATTCACAATAGTAATCACAAGCTTTTCTTACAACATTTTAGTTGACCATGGCAAAAGAGGTTACTAAGATTCATGCCCACAACTCTCTTAGTCAATAACTGTTGTGTCCAATCTCAAGTTCCTAAGATCAACTAAAGAAACATTTATCTTCTAATACATGCTTATATATGTTTATAGTACTCCCACATAATAACTATGGCATTACAATATGCCCATTTAGGATCAATGGTCTCTATGGATAAGATCATCAATGTCACATCCATGTCATCAATAATTAAGTTTTGAATAGGTTTTCAGGGCACAATTCCAACACACGCTCCTAGTCAAATACAAGCAAATAAGCACCACTCTATTTGTCTCCAGTTCTCTAACTTTTTCTCACCTTCTTTTCAACTAAGTGCTATCGAAGAGCACATAACACTAAAAGAAAATTGGACTATACCGGCAGCCAAAAATGCCCCTAAAACTCTTAAAAACTGCCGATAAAGGAATTATCAGCGGTCGTACATGCGTTGCTAAAGGGGGGCATCGCTGTATCTTTTACCGACAGTTGTATCTTTTTACTAACTCTTTTGATGGTTGCTGCTATAACAGAGACTTTTATCGGTGCTTATTATCCTTTACCGACGCTTCTAGTGACCGTAGGTAAAGCCTGAAGAAGAGCCAGTAAAACCTGTAAAAGCACCGGTAAAAGCTGTAAAAAGTGTCGGAAAAAGCTATAAAAAGCGCCGGTAAAGTCTGTAAGAAATGTCGATAAAAGCTATAAAAAAGTGTCGGTAAAAGTTGTAAAAGTGCCGGTAAAAGATGGAAAAGGGCCCGGTAAAAGTATATTTAAGAGTCGTAAAAGGTTGTGACGACGCTGGAGAAAGATATGTAGAAACGCCGGTAAAGGCTTGTCGAAGCGTCGTTTAGACATATCCAAGCACTGGTAAAAGTATTTTTGTGCATGCAAAACAGTTGCCAAAACGTCGGGAAGGATTTGCAGAAATGTCAAAAAATGCATGTTGAAGCGCCGGTATACTTTAGTACAAGTCGTTTAGACATATCAGAGCTCCCTTATACGTCAGTACAAATCTATCAAGGCATCAATAAAGGCTCTCGATGAGCTAAGCATAATTCAAATGTCATGAAACACTAATATATGCCATGGAAAATGCTTGGAAAACCTTTAAATATGCACTGGTAAAAACTGTTGACAGCTTGTAAAGGTGCTGACCGCGAGTTAATTTTTTCTTAATCCATTTGATTGTTTATATCTAATTGGAACCTGTATTGTTTTTAAATATTTAGAACCTAAAAAATTTTGCATAACACAATAAAAAATGAATACTAAATAAATTGTATTACTCTATGATGAAAAACGTATAATATTTATAATAATATGTTGAAAATGTTCTGAATACATATAAAAGAAATCCCTCCATCCAGCCATCATCTGTCTCTACCTGCAACCTACATGACAAAATAATAAAAATAAATTAATTACATTTCAACTATTTCCCGTGATTTGTATAGTATATCCTATGACTTTCAATGGCCTAGTAAGAACATGTTCCTTCCCATACAAGTCAATGAAAGGAGGGGCCCACTCACTATAAGAAATAGGGTCAAACTCCAATCCAAAACTTACATGGGGCATATCGCATGACTTTCAATGGCCCACTTACATGAACTGGGGCTTAAAATTTCATGGCCATGTCTCATTTTTGACCCAATAAGCATCCATTTGCAAGGAATAGAAGTAAGGAAAATGAAGAAGAGAGGATAGAGGTCTAACCTCTAATTGACTAATCCAATCTACAGTAGGGATTCATTCATGGGAAGATGAAGCTGCAACAACCTAAAACAAACAAACAAAGGGAAAAAAATAAAAAGAAATAGAAAAAAAATCTATAACAACCTTATATATATATATATATATATATAAGAAATTATAATAATGATGTCACTTACCATTGCTTCTTTTTTTTTTCTCAAAAAACAATGATATTCATCTTATGAGAAAAGATGTGCAGAGACTGGACATTCAGGTATCCCACAGAGAAAAAAAGGCCTACGGGGACACCTATCGTAAATCCTATACAGAATGAAGTTCCCTTATCCCAGCCCTACCATATCTAAGATGATCATACCCTATTGCTAGTACATGCCTTGATAAATCCATTCATCTAAGCCACTGCATATTTTTACACCACTCATGCACTCTCTTTGTCCTTTATATACCACCATTAAAACAAAACCATTATAATATAAGGAAAAAAAACTGGGAGAGCGATATCTTTTATGGATTTTATTTCAAAGGTTAAGAAAGAAAAATTCATATATGTGTGTATATTTCAAACGTATAGGATTGGATTGGATTGGATTGGATCTTTATATATGTGTCAAATCCAGTTTAGTAGGATCGAATTCAGACCAGATCCGATCCATAAATAACCTCACCAACACACCTCTATACGGCCCAACATGACATGTGTAACATAACTAATAGATCAGATGCATAGTGAATGACCTAACTCAAAAAATCAGACTGGTCAACTCATCACATGGGCCACACATACGATAATATTGGATGGTTTTTTAAAAATTAGCAAATAGGTGGACTAGCTTGATTTTGGGCTAGATTATCAACCTGATGCCATATCGCCGTGCTTTTGTAATGATCCAATCTAGTGCTTGCCATTTTTTTTTTCAGTTATCAAAATGCAAAATAAAGGGGCAAAAATGAGGAATAAAAATCATTTCGTACAAATGTAAAAGCATCTCCATGGAAAAATTTAAAATTAGCTTCGTAATCTTAGGCAATTGTATGGAACTAACCCACAACCTACCTCTCTAAAACATATTAAAGACAATGATACTTTATAAATGTATTACTTGTAAATATTTACAAACATGCAATCACACAAGGAGTGGTGCAGGCGCTTATAGGTGATAAATTTTCGTCATTATTTTCTGCAAGGTAGTGTGATCTAGACTTGTTAGACAGCCTGGATTAATAATTTGATTGACCATGTGTCAAAAATAATTACTTGTACCAACACTTATGGTGCAATTAATTTCATATGATTGTTCCTCTTTGCTTTCTGTTGTTTCTGCAATGATCGGATTTGGGTCATCCAATACCTCATGCATGACAGGTGGGAAGACGGATCTAGGTCATCCAATACCTCACACATGACAGGTGGGAAGACAGATCTGGGTCATCCAATACCTCACGCATGACAAGTGGGAAGACAGATCTGGGTCATCCATCAAGTTGGCCCTTCCCATAGATGGCTTTTGTCATATTTTCTTATTAGTGTATTTCTTTTTTCTGGTTTTTTTTTTTACAGAGATATTATACAAATATATAGGGAGATTAGCAACCCTATTCTTGGATATACATAGATATTGTATAATCACGAATATAATCTTTCTGATTTTCTCTTAATTGACAACTCATTAATTAATTTGACAACTTACACCAACACTCCCCCTCAAGTGGAAGCATTAAAATCTTCAATGCACAACTTGTTTAGTGAGTTGTAAAAATCCTTGCTTGATACGACCTTTGTAAGAATATCTGCTAGTTGGTCTTCGGACTTCATGAATGGAAACTGAATTATTTTAACTTTGAGATTTTCTTTGATAAACTGTCTGTCGACCTCCACGTTTTTGGTACGATCATGCTGGATCAGATTGTGAGCAATGGTGATAGCTGCCTTGTTATCACAAAAGAGGTCCATCTTGAATGTAAGAGCAAACCCAATTTCAGTTAGAAGTCTTTTGAGCCACAGGAGTTCACAAAGTCCTTTATCCATTCCACGGAACTCTGCTTCAGCACTTGATAATGCCACCACTTTTTTCTTCTTACTTCTTCATGTAACAAGATTCCCTTTAACAAACATGAAGTATCCTGAGGTGGATCTTCTGTCTGTGGTATTCCTCGCCCAATCTGCGTCTATATAACCATTAACTCTGAGATGGTTATTTTCTGAAAACATAAGCCCTTTTCCCGGAGAGGATTTTAAGTATCGTAAAATCCGGATCACCGCCTCCATATGATCCATGAATTGACTTACTACACTCACTACATAGGTAATATCTGGACGGGTATGGGAGAGGTAAATAAGTTTACCAACTAATCTCTAGTACCTTCCTTTGTCCATTGTCATTTGACTTGGATATTCTTCGAGCTTGTGGTTCTAAATGATTGGAGTGTCTGCTAGCTTACAATCCAACATTCCAACCTCACATAGTAAGGTAATATATATGTTCGCTGAGAAAGAAATATACCTCAGTTTGATCTAGCAACTTTTATACTTAGAAAATATTTGAGTCCTCCTAGATTTTTCATCTCGAACTCGGTCGCCAATTGTTTCTGAAGCGTAGCGATTTCCTCCTTATCATCCCCTGTGATGATCATATCATCAACATATACAATTAAAGTTGTTACCTTGCCCCGTTGGTGCTTCAGAAATAATGTATGATCTGAATTACTTTGGTGGAAGCCATACTTCTTCATTGCCTGACTGAACCTCCCAAACTATACTCGAGGTGATTATTTTAATCCATACAGTGCTCGCTGTAATTTGCACACAACTTCACCTTTTAAAGATGTTGTGTAGCTTAGAGGAGTATCCATGTAGACTTCCTCTTCAAGGTCACCATGGAGAAATGCGTTCTTTACATCAAATTGGTGCAATGGCCGGTCCAAGTTTGCTGTGAGAGATAACAGGACCCTGACTATATTTAACTTAGCTAATGGTGAAAAAGTTTCTTGATAATCTATGCCATATGTCTGAGTGTATCCCTTTGCGACTAGTCTTGCTTTGTATTGTTCGATAGATCCATCTGCCTTGTGTTTAAAAGAGAAGACCCATTTTCACACGAGTGTTTTTTTTTCCTCTGGGCAATGGAACAAAGGTCCATGTTTGATTCTTTAGTAGTACTCCCATTTCTTCCTCAATTGCTTGCATCCACTTGGGATCAGGTAAAACTTCCTGAACTGTAGTGGGAATATGACATGCGGACAGCTCGTGTGAGAATGTCTTGAGAGGTTCAGGTAGCTTTTTGGTGGAAACATAGTTGGCAATTGGATACCTCGACCTTCTTTCCTCAATGTCAGGAGAGAATCTGCTTGGTGGCTTGCCACGGTTATGCCTAAAAGGTAAGGTATACCCAGCAGACGTATCTATGTTATTCATAAATGAGGGTGTAGTGAAATTTTTTACCTCAGGAATATTCTCAGGAGATGGGTCTGCAGGCACAGAGAGATGGGGGGATTCTGGTTCTTCTCCTAATGATGTGAGCTCAGTTACCTAAGGCCCTCTAGATTCAGAAGATATGTCAGGCCCTAAAGATATATTTGCTGATTCCTTGCCAATTATTGGTGTGTCATTCCGATCTTCAAGCTAGTCAGAACTCAGCCAATTCAACTCTTTGTCTAGTGTCTCCCTCTGAAGAGAAGAAGTAGATGCCGAAAAAGGATAGAATGGTTCAGATTCCAGAAACGTGACATTCATAATCACATATGTACGATTGGTAGCAGGATCATAATAGTGATAGCCTTTTTGATGCGTAACATAGCCTAAGAAGAGGCACCGAAGGGCACATGGGTCAAATTTGGTGCGCTGGTTCTTAGGAGGTGCACATACGCCACACACTCAAATATGTGAGGAGGGAGCATTAGGGCCGTAAGTAGAAAGACCGAGGCTAACAAAGACTGTAATGGGGTATTAAAATTTAATATTTTGGAAGGAAGGTGGTTGATTAAATGTACGGCAGTGGTAATATCATCGGGCTAATGTCGTGTGGGGACATGAGCTCATAGAAGGAGAGTCTGAGCAGTCTCAGGAATATGTCGATTCTTCTGTTCAACGGCTCCATTTTACTGAGGGGTCTGAGGACATAAGGTCTCGTGAATAAGACCATGTTGTTGAAAATATGAATGAAAGTGGTGATTAACATATTCACCACCATTGTCAGAGCGGAGAATCCGAATCTAAGCAGAAAACTGGGTTTGAACCATAACATGAAATGACTGAAAGATACTAAACACTTCATCCTTATGTTTCATCAAATATAACCAAGTCATCCTGGTGCAATCATCAACAAATATCACAAACCACCATACACTAAATATAATAGGTAAAGGAGAGGGTCCCCATACATTAGAATGAATTAAAGCAAAAGGTGTATCACTTTTATTCATACTTAATGGATAAATAGCATGGTGACTTTTGGCTAAAATGCAAATATCACAGTGAAATTCGGAAGTCTCCACATTAGAGAATAAATCAAGAAATTAATGTCATAAGTACCCAAATGACGGATGTCCCAAACGACAATGCCACAACCAAATCTGTCGAGCCTTGGAACCAAGTGTAGAAGACACGTGATGCACACAACTTAAACTGAAATCCTCCATGTAGTATAATCCCTCCTCTTAGTACCACACCCAATTATCTCCTTGGTGAGAATATCTTGAATAAGATAAAAATCAGAAAACATCAGCACCACACAATTTAGATTTATAGTAACTTGGCTAACAGATATAGTTTGTGAGATAAAGAGGGAACAAGCAGAGTGTTGGGTAAATGAAGAGAGGGTGATAGGGTTACAGATCTGGCCCCTGTGACAGGTGATGTCACTCCATTAGCATTCGCAATGCTGGTGCGCCTTGGAGGCGAGTGATGGGAGAAATCCGTTGGATCAAACGTCATATGATTCGTGGCCCCAGAGTCGAGGAGCCAATCACTACTGTCCACGTCGTGGCAATGACTAAGCAAGGCATGATAGAGGTTACTTGGATCCGCAGGAGAGAAATCCAATTTAGGTGAGGTAGTGGGCGGGACGAGAGAGAGATAAGGTTCGGTCGCTGCCACAACAGCCTTTCCCGCGCCTTTAGCCATACTGTTTCATTTTTTTCTACCTTGAAGCTCGTGCCACCAATCAGGGTACCCATGCAACTGGAAGCAGTTTTCATGTGTATACTTCGTATTGCCACAATGAGACCATTTGAGACCAACAGATGAGGTATGGGCTTTAGAGGAAGGTTTCTCAATATTCTGAGAAGCTGATCCAGACAGGCCGAGCTTTAGGCCTTTCGAAGCAAGCACCGCCCCTGGAGGTGGTTCATGGTCGTTGGTGTTTATCACCACCTGGTGAAGAGCCTCCCTACGGACATGGGCATATGCTTGCTCCACAGTGGGAAATGAGTGCATATGTAACACGTCGCTACGAATATTGTCCAACCTATCATCAAGACCATCCAAGAATACATAGACCCGATCTTCTTGGAGAAGATTATAATAATGTTCAATATCGGCAGGGCACTCCATCGGATTGGGACGTCGAAAATCAATCTCACGCCAGAGTCCTTGCAAATCGGTATAGTATTTTTCCAGGGAGCCACCCGCTTGGCGGAGATGTGAGACGTGGAGCCGGAGATCATAGACTTGAGAGGTATCGCCACCATCAAAATAGGTGGTAGCAACTGAATCCCAAACCATTTTGGCCATGGGAAATCGAATGAAATTGTCAATAACGCTAGATCCATGGAGTTAATCATCCATCCTTTGACAATGGCATTGTTAGTACACCATTTGCGAAAGGACAGATCTGTCGGAGATGACGGAGGTAACTTGTTATTGATGTAGTCCAACTTATCTTTGCCGAAGATGTACATCTCGACAACTTGGAACCATAAAACATAGTTGGAACCATCCAACATGATGTCGATTGAGACAACCGTAGGTTCAGAAAGCACTGTCGGGGCCTGAGCTTTGGACAGAGCTTCGGTCATTTTTGTGGTGAATATTTCAGAGAGGAGCGTATTATGGTCGATGGAAGAGTCACCGGACTTCATCGGGATTTCGGTGTCTCCCATATGTGAAGGTGGCGGCGGAACGAAGCTATGAACTAGGGTTAGACGTGAACTAAGAGCTCGAAATCGACTAGCTCTAATACCATGTCAAATTTTCTTATTATTATATTTCTTTCTTCTTCTTTTTTTTTTTTTACAGAGATATTGTACAAATATATAGGGAGATTAGCAACCCTATTCTTTGCTATACATAGATAGTGTACAATCACGAATATAATCTTTCTGATTTTCTTTTAATTAACAATTTTTGGGCTCATATCCTACAATGAGTTTGCAAAACAAATGGACCATATTGATATACAATATATAAATCAAAGTGGGCCCACACCACTGTTTCGTGTGCCATGGTCCACTTGAGTTTTGGATTTACTGAAAATTTGGGATCAACCCACACCGTTAGGGCTATTCATTAGTCGAGCTAACTTGACTAACTCGCTCGACTCAGCTTGAGTCAGCTCAGATTGACTTGGCTTGAATGGCCAACTCAGGCCGAGTCAAGCTATTTTTTTGTAGCTCGTGTTGAGTTCGAGCTAAGTTCGACTAGGTGGTATTTCAACTCGACTCGACTCGGCTCGTTATTAATTTTATAATTTATTTTTTATATATATGGGAAAAGGTTCTATACGGTCGAGCTCATGGAAACTTCTCATGAGGTCAAGCTGTGTGAGCCCCACCTTGATGGGTGTCGTACATCTACCCCATCAGTCAGATGCACCATTCCATGGTGGGCCTGGGGCTTAAAAATCAAGTCAATCCGTGACTTTTTTGGGCCACACCACATACAAAAGTTGAGAGGGGTTACCCTCCATTAAAATATTCATAATCATTTGTTGGGCCCACCGAGATGTGGTTCACAAATCCAGCCCATCCATTATGTGTGTCGCACTTGAATGAGGAGTCAGACCAAGTTTCATATGCATCAAAATTTTAGGTGGGCCCCACCAAGTGTTTTTATATGTTTTAATCATTTCTTCACATGATTTTAGATGGTATGGCCCACCTAAGTTCCGATACGGCTGATTTTTGGAATTTCCCATAATTTAAAGGGTGCCCATCAAATGCACGGTGTCGATGGTCGACACACATCACAGTGGGGCCCACACAGCTCAACCTCATGGGAAGTTCCCCTGAGCTCGACTGTACAGAACCTTTTCCCTATATACCCGACCCCACCCAACCCTAGCCCCATTTCCCTTTCTTCTCTTTCTCTACCCGCCTGACGTCCGACCACCAAAAATCCCTCTCTCTCTCTATCTCTCTCGCACCCTCTCCCTCTTCTCTCTCTCTCTCTCTCTCTCTCTCTCTCTCTCTCTCTCTTTGCCTCTCTTCCTCTCTCTCTAATCTCTCCACCCTACCGTTGTCGTACGCGCTACCCACGCATGCCCTCTCTCTGCTCTGAAGCTCGGTGAGGTATCTCTCTCTCTCTCTCTCTCTCTCTCTCTCAATCTCAATACTGATTTAGGGATTTGGGGATTTAGCAATTTGGGGATTCTTGATTCGATGTGGACCCTCATTTAGGGATTTCTTCCTATAGAATCCATGGCTTTTTTTAAAGACGAGAGACCTTTGAAGGAATTCTTTTCGAATTCAAGTGCTGAGGGACAATAACTTCTGTTGGTATGTCTGATTTGCTAGGATCGTTTTAGTTTCTATTGGAGGGCGCTTGTATGCGTACCACTTGTACAGAAAGTGAATGACAATAAGTGATGGAAACTAACCAACAGTCTAGCTTTTCTTATTACAATCATAGTTCATCAGTCCCTTTATTCATGTATGTGGATATTCAGAGGAGATTCTGTGAAGCAAATGTGGCTGTGGATATTCAGACGAGATTCGTGTGAATGAAGAAGTTCCATCCATATGGAACCATTAATCATGCAAACAGTATCATAATTAGTTGTGTTTTCCCTTCATTCATGTCTGTGTGAGCTTATGACCAAGTTAGATAAGAGATGACATTAGCACACAGAAATATTAAAACAGGTTCCAGCCATATGGAACCATTAATCATGTATGATGATACATTTCAAGTGATTTCTTCTTCTTCTTTGAATTTTGTATTCTAAGTTGTAATTTTTTATTTTATAGATATTGAATTCCTATAGAATGGGGATTGTTTCTTGTGTGGATGGCTTGATGAATGGTCTGGAAGATTGGATCTCATTTGTTGGTCAATAGTTGTATAGATGGAATATTCCATTGTAGGAGCTGCCTGAGGAATAGTCTAGAAGATTGGTTCTCATCCACAAAAAAATAGATGCCTAGCTTGATTATGACAAAGGAATGTGAGCAAGGAAAAGATTATTAAAATTATGTATCTATAGGCATATATAGAATTCATAAAGAGGAATATGTTCATCAGTTCATGTATGAATTGTGATTCATTCATTTACTGCTTATAAATGAGCACTAAAAATTAATGATGAAAAGCATATGCTCCTAGAAGAACTCGTTATCATCATCTAAGCCTCATCCCAATTAATTCATTAGTTTGATGGTCATGGTTGATAATAAGATTATATTTTTCTATTTTCTTTCCAAGCATGGTTTGCAATTTCTTTGAAATATCTTTGGTGGTTATTAAATTGTTACTGGGAAAGGTTATAATTGCTCAAATTTTATTGAATCCAATGATGTTGTGAATTACTTGAATGGAAATCTGACTTTGTGAAAAATTGTAAAATTATAAGCTGTGTAAAAAAAAAATTTCTTCAATGGTTGGAATTGGATAATCAAATAATGTTTTCATGTTTTATTTGTGAATTAGATCATCCTCATCTATCCTATCCCTTTTTATCTTTTAATCAGGTATGGAATAGTCAATTGCTCTTATTATTTTCCTATTTTTTGTAAATTTGTGTTCTCTCTCTTGTTTGACTTCTTAACATGTTTCTTCTCTTAAACTTGCATATGGAAACTTTGGCAGTGACCATTATAGATGGGTACTAACATTGCTTGGTTGAAATGATGTGGCTGAAAAAGCAAACAGTATCATAATGCATGATTAGTTGTGTTTTCCCTTCATTCATGTCTGTGTGAGCTTATGAATGGATCTAAGCTAGTAGTTGTGTTTTGCCTTCACTCATGTCTGTGTGAGCTTATAAATGGATCTAAGTTGGTAGTTGTGTTTTCCATTCAGTCATGTCTGTGTGAGCTTATGAACAAGTTAGATAATAAATAAACATCATTGTGACCCTTAAGTAGGATTAATAGTGGAAATCATTATTCACACTGTTTCGTGTGCTATTGTCTACTTGAGCTTTGGATATGCCTTATTTTCAATCTCAAGCCCTAATAAAATAGATGGTTGGATTGATAAAAATAACTTAGCAAGCAATCTGCTTCGGAGTGGATTAGGTACGCCCCAACCTCATCCACAATGGTGTGGCCCCTACCATGGAGCCCACCTTGTTGCATGTATCTTATATCTAGGTTGTTCATCCATTTTCCATAACATATCATGGTATAAGCCTAAAAATGAATAGATACAAGTCTCAAGTGGATTATAGTACAGGAAACAGTGGTAAATGACCATTAAAAACTTTCGTGCCACAAAAGTTTTGGATCAATTTGATATTTGGTTTTTTTTCTATCATCTAGGTTTTATGGCCTTATCAAAAACTTCATTTCTATTAGTGAAGCCTATCATAGTTAGTCCTCTCCCAAAAAATTAAAAACATAAAACCCATTGGTGAAAAGCTTTTTACCTCTTAACATGCTCATCTACAGCCTATCATAGAAAACCTTTAGGAAATCCTAAAAAAAAACACACTTTCTCTAACTTTCAAGGTATTTGTGCCTACTAACATGACGAACTTTTTCACCCCTTCTCAATGGGCATGTTTGTCTTCATTTTACATTTATCATTTGCATATGAATTAAATCTCTTGTTTTAAGTAGCTAACAATAGCATTATACATGAGGACTTTCTCATCTTCCAGCACTATGGACATGGCCTGTGTAAGGCTTGCTTCAGCAAAAGTTGTCATGCGCCCATCAAAGTACTGGGATAAAAAAAATCAATTAAAGTCTTTTATTTAACTTTAAGATATTACATTCTAGATCTTTCTTTCACGTAAAAGTTTGTTAAAAATGTTTATATACTTAGCATTATATTTTTGTTCTCAGTACGACGATAAAATGTGTATATTGTTTCATTACCTTCTATTGTCTAAAATGGTCCTTACAAACCTTATGGATAGACCCGGATGTGCATTGGAGCTATCTGGATGTTAAGCGAGGGTCCCTGGAAGGTGGGAACCGCTATTATGACCATGATGAAGCTATCCATTTTCTATGGACAGCATTGGGGTGGCCTGGCCATTTGGACAGGCCCGTGTTTATGTATTAGCTCAGAATTGATGAAGCAAACCCAGATGTGCGTCGGAACTATTCGGATGTTGAGCGGGGGTCCCTGGAAGGTGGGAACTGTTGTTATGAACATGATGAAGCTGTCCATTTCCTATGGACAACATTGGAGTGGCCTGGCCATTTGGACAAGCCCTTGTTTATGTATTAGCTCGAAATTGATGGAGCAGACCCTAGTATAACCCTAAACCTAAACGTACACCAAAAAGTTGAAAACCCAAACCTAAATCTGAGGTCCAGTGGCGTACCCCGCCGGATTACCGATTAAGAGAAATGATCCGGTGCTTTTTGGAGTAGTACTGGATATAGTGCTCCTAATTTAATAGATAGGGCATCTAGACAGCACTTTCAATAGATCTAGAATGTACAGTCTGTCTAGAGTATATTACATGGGCTACCAAATAAAGAAATTCAAACCAAAAGTATAGATCTAACCGTCCAATCAATAGATTATGAAATAGATGGCTAAGTTTGTTTATGTAAAATGGATCTGTAATTTGGACCATTTATCTTATCATGGTCATAAAAGAATCATGTTTATCATATGATCATAACCATACAGTCGAGTCTTATTTATTGTTGATGTCCAAGTTCCTGATGCAAGGAATAGAATGATATGATGCTATGACAAAATACCTGAAGGGGACAATCTGATGTACACGTGACAATAGCACGGCAATTTAGGCGATTAGGTTTAGGTGTCATTTTAACTAGATGAAGAGTATGGTTTATCAAATAATGAGACTTCATCATCTTCTGAACTAGACACAGGTGTATTCATGTGATCATCTATGACCACATTAATGGATTCCTGAATTACATTGGTCCTCTTTTTGAGAACATGATATGCTCGACTGTTTAGCACATATCCTAGGAAAATACCCTCGTCACTTTAGTTTCGACAACGTTCTTCAACTTGAATATGAAGAAAAGTTTGGTGATGACGAAGATGACTAACAAACCTAAACCTTAACCTATAACCTATAACCGAAACCTTAACCTATAACCTATAACCTAAACCTAAAACCTAAACCTAAACCTAAAACCTAAAACCTAAACCTAAACCTAAAACCAAATCCCTAAACCTAAACCTACACCTAATCCTAATCTCAACTTCCTAACCTAAACTTAAACCTAAACTTGAAAACCCAAACCTAAACCCAATCCCGAACCTGAACCCGATTACCTAAACCTAAACATTAACCTATTCTCAATTCCCTAAACATAAACCTATAACCTAAAACCTAAACCTATAACCTATAACCTTAACCTTAACCTAAACCTAAACCTAAACTTGAAACCCAAAACCTAAACCCGAACCCGATTTCCTAAACCTAAACCTTAACTTATTCTCAATTCCGTAAAGCTATAACCTATAAAATAACATATAACCTATAACCTAACCTAACCTAAACCTAAACTTAAACTATAACCTTAACCTAAACCTAAAACCTAAACTAACCTAAAACCTAAATTATTCTCAAATCCCTAACCTAAACCTACACCTAATCCTAATCTCAACTCTCTAACCTAAACCTAAACCAAACTAACTTGAAAACCCAAACTTAACCCGATCCTGAACCCGAACCCGATTTCCTAAACCTAACCTTAACCTATTCTCAATTCCCTAAAGCTATAACCTATAACCTATAACCTAAACCTAAACCTATAACCTACAACATTAACATAACCTATAACCTAAACCTATAACCTACAACATTAACCTAAACCTATACCTATAAAACCTAAACATATTCTCAAATCCCAAAACATATAACCTATAACGTAAAACTCAATTCCCTAACCTTAACCTATAACCTACCCTAAACCTAAACCTATAACCTACACTTATAACCACCAAATCTAAACCTATAACCTAAACGTAAAACCTAACTACTTAAAACCTAAAACCTAAATGTATCTCTCAAATCCCTAAACCTACACCTACCTACCTATAAACCTACACATACATAAACCTATACCTATAACTTTAACCTAACCTATACATTATAACCTAAACCTATTCTCAAATCCCAAAACCTATAACATAACCTAAACCTTAACCAAAACCTAAACCTAAACCTAACCAATAAAACCTATAACCTAAACCTATAAACATGTAACCTAAACTCAATTTCCCTAAACCATAACCTATAACCTAACCTAAACCTAAACATATAACCTTAACCTAAGCATAAAGCCTAAACCTAAACCTCAAACCTAAATGTATTCTCAAATCCCTAAACCTAAACATAAACTTAAACCTATAACATACAACATTAACATAAACCTATAACCTACAACATTAACCTAAACCTATATTTATAACCTAAACCTATTCTTAAATCCCAAAACCTATAACCTAAACCTAAACCTTAACCTAAACCTACACCTATAACCTAAACCTAAACCTTAATCTATAACCTAAACCTTAACCTATAACCTGTAACCTATAACCTATGACCTAAACCTATAACCTATAACCTAAACTCAATTCCCTAAGCCTTAACCTATAGCCTAACCTAAACCTAAACCTATAACCTACACTTATAACCTAAACCTAAACCTATAACCTAAACCTATAACATTAACCTAAACATAAAACCTAAACCTAAACCTACAACATTAACCTAAACATAAAACCTAAACCTAAACCTAAATGTATTCTCAATTCCCTAAAGCTATAACCTATAACCTATAACTTATAACCTAAACCTATAACCTATAACCTAAACTCAATTCCCTAAACCTTAACCTATAACCTATAACCTATAACTTATAACCTAAACCTATAACCTATAACCTAAACTCAATTCCCTAAACCTTAACCTATAACCTAACCTAAACCTAAACCTATAAACTACACTTATAACCTAAACCTAAACCTGTAACCTTAACGTAAATGTAAAACCTAAATCTAAACCTAAAACCTAAATGTATTCTCAAATCCCTAAACCTAAACCTGTAACCTAAGCCTATAACCTACAACATTAACATAAACCTATAACCTAAACCTATAACCTACAACATTAACCTAAACCTATTCTCAAATACCAAAACCTATAACCTAAACCTAAACCTATAACTTAAACCTAAACCTTAACCTATAACCTATAGCCTATAACCTAAACCTATAACCTATAACCTAAACTCAATTCCCTAAACCTTAACCTATAACCTAACCTAAACCTAAACCTATAACCTACACTTATAACCTAAACCTAAACCTAAAACCTAAAACCTAAATGTATTCTTAAATTCCTAAACCTAAACCTACACTTAATCCTAATCTCAACTCCCTAACCTAAACCTAAACCTAAACTCCAAAACCCAAACCTAAACCCGATCCCGAACCCGAACCCAATTTTCTAAACCTCAACCTTAACCTATTCTCAATTCCCTAAACCTATAACCTATAACCTATAACCTAAACCTAAACCTGTTCTCCAGCTCGGATGAGTTGGGAAAAGTTTATATATGGGTATGAGATCAGGTATCCTGAGATATTTGGATTTGTCGAATGGACAATCATGGATATTTGTTCCTCATCATTGATGGGGCTTCTCATTCGAGTTGCCATGTCCCGCCATCGTCCCACATATGCTGACAATGATTCGTCGCCTTTTTGTCTTAGGGCAGTCAGATTGGCTCTTCTCAAAGCCATGTTCAGATTATAGGAAAATCTGTCAATGAATGCTTGGTTCCCAAATCCTAATCTGATGGCTGTCCAATGAGGTATACCAGTGCAGGGCATTGCCCTTGAGGGATTTCTAGAAAAGTTGTATCAAGGCTCCGTCATTCCCTGCTATTGCATTGAGTTCCCCACAAAAGGCTTTTAGATGTGCTATGGGGCATCCGCTACCGTCGTATCTTTTGAATTTTGGAACCTCGAAGTTTGGAGGCACTCGAGCATTTGAAAAAGGACACAAATCTCTGAACTTGGTAGATGGGAGATCCACTCCTTGCTGCCTCTGCTGCTGATTTTATACCATTTACAATTGTTCCCGCATTTCATCCATTTCAGATTTGTGGGGTTGTAGATATCTTACCCCTTATTGTAGGGCTTGTGCTACTTCCTCCTCATAAGGGTAGAGTTCTTCGACCCTTTGATTTCTAAGAATGGGGGGTTGTTGGATAAAAGATGGACTCCCAATGGTGGGAGGTAACTAAAATTGAACTTCACTCCCTTTCGGGGGAGGGTGTGATGTACAGAAATGACTCCCGCTCGGGGTATCTACCAATTTCAGAATGTTACTCTTGTTAGGGAGAGTATGTTGGACTCAAAACTGACCCCCTTCATGGGCATCCGCTAGTTCTTGTCCGTGATTCCCGTTAGGGGGAACCTGTGTTGTAACCTGATTATTGTGATGTGCTGAATAGTGATGTGTGGGAGGATTGCTCCCTTTTGCTGGTTGCTGTTATGGCTGTGCTGACTCCTTTGGGAGGGGGAAAATTGGATTAGCTGGAGGAACGAGGGAGAAAGCGAAAGGAGTTTGTGGGATTGAGCTATTTTGGACACTAGGCTATGTTGCCTGTGTGTTTGATATGATGTTTGGTACTAGGCAAAGTAACAACTCCGGAAATGCCTTGAAGTTCTGAGACATCTCATTCAAGGCTGTTGCAACTGGCACATCTGTTGGAGCTGTCGGTATCGATGTCGGTGCCGGTACAAGTGTTTGTTCTGATGTTGATGCTTCGGGAGCTAGCGGAGTTGCCTGCTCTTCTTCATGGGTAACCAAGGCTGCTCGGGATTGAGTAGTCATAGCTCAGATTGGTGCTTAAACAAGTGTAAGCTAAAGACTAATTTTATTTTTTTTACGAATGCAGTGATGTTGTTCCTTGAAATTAAAGTACCACACACTTTCGAGTCGGGTCTCGGCTAGTGGGAACTAGCAAAAGTCACCAGTGAAGTCGCCATTCTGTGGACACTGGATATTGGGCACCCACGCTGATTTATATGGTTTTATTCTTTTGGGTGCGAAAGGTAGGGGTTAGTAGGCTGATTTGATGTTAGAGTCACCACTAGCCAATTAATCTCTGAATCCAACTGTCGGTTAGAACCTGCGAAATACGTAAGGTTGGAGAAATTCGAAGACTTTCTTACCTTAGATTAACTCCTGGTTTACGATCAGGGATTCCGGGTAAGGGACCTCGGTTACAAAGAGGGAAGGTGTTAGGCACCCTCTTTGCCCGTACAACTGTACGACCTCTACTTAGTGTGGAAAAATAATCTCAAGGGATGATGTATGCTGTGGTTGAGATAGGACTAGACACACATGTGGATTTCTGATGCAGCAAGATCTGAGATTTCGGTAAGCCACAAAGCATACGTCTAATGGCCTGTCTAGAAGGCAAATGTGATGATGCTTATGCAAAGGTATAAATAAAATCAGACTAAATCGCTAGGAATTTCTGATGTGACAGGATCCAGTACACGGCAAGTCACAGAGCATATGTTCACTAGAAATCTAGAGGAGCAAGAGGGTTGAGAAGGGAATAAATGTCATGATGAATGCTTGTATATGAGATGAATGGATCTTTGGCTTGAACTTGGATAGGTTAAGACATGGACCGAGCCATGACCACTTTGGGCTGAGTCTCAGGGTTGAGATGGTTGAGGTGAGACTAAGAAGTGGCTGGAGAAAAATCTGGAATTTAAGGCTTGTGAGCTCCTTCTCACCCTCACTCTCACACTCTTCTCTTCTCTCCCTCTCTTTCTCTCACACTTGGAAAGTGAAGTGGTTGTTGTTGTGTGAAAATGAGAAAAGGAGAGGGCTATTTATAGCCTTCTCTAATGGTCTTATGGTAATTGTGGGGTTTAGGAGGGGTAAAAGCTGATGTAGCAAGTTATGAATGGTTGAGGGGAGATAAATGCCACATGGCACACTCCTATTGGCTCTTGGGGTTGGTAAAACAGTAAATAAGGTTGGGTAGGGGGTTAAAGCTGATTTTCGGACGTTGGGCTAGCTGTTGCTCGGAGGACACACTCGCCTCACGAGCGGCGGTAATTGGAGTACCGCCAGCAGTCGTCAAACTACCGCCGACGGTAGTCAAACTATCGTCCGGGCCAGGCTCATACCGAGCTCGAGCGTGTGGGCCTCGTGTGACGCATTAGTTCGTCCGGTGGTCCCTTTTTCGTGTTTTCAGCTTAGATGGGTGCATTCCCATGCTGATCTAGCTCTAATGGGTTTTAGGTTTGGAATTTTGGGTTGGTTTGTGAGGTTCTAAGGGTTCGGATTTGGGCTTTGGGTTAAGTTAGGGTTCAGATTAGGGTTTGGGGTTTGGGGTTTGGATCAGGGTCCAGATTTGTCCTTGCCTTTTCAAGATGTTAGCCTAGGTGGGTTGTCTACATGGAGTATAGTATTTCTATCTATACTGTTTATGATGATAGATAACCCACTATATAGTATTTTAAGACTTACTGTTGACTACCCCAAGTACAGGGTTGCGATGTAGTAATAATTTCGGTAAGACTGAGGTCGAATCCACAGGGACTGAACGTTGTACGTATTTTGAAAGTAACTAGAACTAAAACTAGAAGAAGATGTAATCTAAATCAGGAGAATTGTAGGAATAATTGTGAACTACTTAACTAAAACTTGTAAAATTTAAAGGTGGGAAACTAGGGTTTCCAAGGATCCACTTGTAGAGATCAGGGAGATCTATGCTTGATACAAGAATGCAACTAGATTCAGTGTCCAATCTTCATCCAGTTGGAAGATAATTCATTAAAATTCACATCTGAACTTCCTTTGATCTAGTTTTCAATGAATGATAGGTATGAGAATTAGAATTCATTCCATCACAAAACTATGCCCATGAGACAAAGTAAACAACAAAATTTAACCAGACCACATCTAATCTGAGAGAGTTATGAATGTAGGGAAGGATTCCATCATCTAACTATGTTCATGAGACGATGGTGAACAACAGAGTTCCTACAATCACAACCTCAACACATGCATAGAACATACTCAAAGCTATCACAGATCTATTATAATTTAAGTCACAACAAACCATTAAAAACTATAAATATTCCATATATTCAAACTAGAAGTAAGATAGTTTAACGTAACATGAATTAAAGGCATAAAAACAAACCAATCACACTACAAGCTTCACCTCTTAGCCCTAGCTAAGAGATTTAGCCATTCATAAGCATGATTAACTAAGTCTCAAAGGAGAGCATTAAAGGAATAAAAAAAAAAAAAAAACTAAAGAAGAAAAGGAGAAGGAGAACAAAACTCCACGCTAGCCCGCTACACGTCTTCCTCTCTCTCTCATTCTCGTCTTTCTCTCCATGCCTCTACGGCTGATCTAATGAATAAATCTCTCTCCACATTTTCTCTCCCTTTTATAAATAGCAGAGGGTGGTGCTGGGGTGAGAGAAGTTGATGGATTGAGCTTTCACACAGTAACTGTGCATGCGTAGCGAAAAGTGCAAACCTCTTGCGTTTGGCTCGGATTTTCGGGATGGTGAACGTCCCATCCTCAGTTCTGACTTCATGACTATGGTCATGGCCACCTGTTGTAGTGTGTGGATGGTCTGGATCATGTATCCGACTATGTCCATGATCACAGAATGGCCCACTGTGGTCGGGTGCATCCGGACATGCGAAATTGGAAGGTTCTTGCACTGAGATGCTCGGTGGGCCCCATAGTGATGTTTTCGAAGAAATTCACCTTGTCCATTAGATTACTGGCCAGATTTCGGTCAGAAAGGGGTGGTTTTGGTCAAGTTTTGGTGCGGTCCACTGTATCAAATCACCCAGTCGTTCATCCTGCGTTTGACAGTGATCTGCATGTGTACACGTGCATGGGACCAAAAGGTCACTGTACCCCCGCCCCCCCTTTGGACACAAGGAACAGTTCAGCTCAACTATGTGGGCCTTGATGATGGCCCACAAGGTCCCTCTAACGGACATTCGTCCGTTCCCTGTGCGAAATAGGCTAGGTGTCGGGTCAAAGTCGGTTTGACCCAACCCGACGTCCAGTGTATGACGAGTGCACCTTCGCGGTGCACATGCATCACTCGTTTGGGCCCCACGGGGATGTGTATGATAGATCCATTATGTCCATCTGTTTTCCCTTCTAATTTAAAGGTTTGAGACCAAAATTGAAGCATATTTAGATATCAGGTGGGCCCCAAATCAGTGTTTTATGGGCTGATCTATCCGTTGGGCTACTTCCACATGGATCCAAGGGCTGAATTTCGACGTGTATGGTTAATTTAGGGTCCTCGTACCAGATATAAAGTTTCGAGCCAAACGGATGGTGGCAACCCTGTGACTTTGCATTCAGGATGACTTTCGGGCCCCTTTAGCTTCAATCACCGAGTTTTCTCGAATCTTTGGTGTGTGAATTCTTCGATCTCAGTCCCTTAAGATCAGTCCCTTATCTTGGTGATTCTTGATCATCAAATCCATGCTTTTAGCACCCATTTCAGTCCAAGCTCTTAAATTCACCTTGCAACAAAAACATGATTAAAATAGGGCATTAAACATTATCATATATGTAAAACCAAGTAATAAATAGGGTCTAATATGCAATATTTGACCCTCAACACAATCCCTGAAAAGCATTTTGCTAGTCCCGAGCAAAGTATGCAAAAAATATTTTAAGAATCACGGGACAATTTCTATAACCCCGAGTGATTTTTGAAAAACAATCTAAATACTAAAATTCCAAGATATATCATTGTTAGGCATTTCCTTCTCCTTAACTCAAGCGCACGGTAAACTTCATGGTTAAGTTCAAAGTATTAATCCATCAATTAGAAAAATTCTAAACATTGACTTCCATGGGTGTATAGTGCAACCTTGACTTATCACAATTAAAGGTCCAATCGTTAATTTTCATGATAACATTGATAACCAAAAAGGAACACTCCGGATAACCGACCCTAAACCAAAACTTGCCTTATAATTTAGTCGTTTTATTCTTCCATCTTTTGATTTTTCCATCAATGGCTTTCACGCTGTGTCAACCTTTTGAAAGATCTTTAGCAGGTAGCCGTTTTCGAAGACAAATGTTTTTTAGTTGGGTATTCTTCTCTCTTTTTTTTTTTTCTTTTTTTCTTTTTTTTTTGTTGTAATAAATATGATGGACAAATTACCCAGGTTGGCTCCTTCCATGCCTAGTGATTACCAGGTTAACAATTCAATATCGAACTGAAGCTTTAACATGTAAGCTAGGTGTGACATGTGAAATCATGACTCAATCAATGTTTAAAACTTCTAATCATGGATTAACAATTCGAACTTAACTGTGAAATCTAATAGATAGCTGAATCCAAGAATCATAAATTACCAACATTACGTATCTTATACTTCTAAATCAAAGATGACCTTCAAAATCACTTCGAATTCACAGGAATTTCCAAAAAATTTAAAAAAAAAATTCACAATTTTTGCTCAAGACCAAGTAAATACTAATTAGGTAACCTAATCTCTCATCCCCAATCTACATTGCCCTCAATGTAAAAGATATAAGCATGTCATGCATAAGAGACAACGAATTTGAAGGAGAAGTGATGGAAAGATAGTACCTGATGAAGGAGTTAAGAGGCTTTTTCCAAAGAGATCTCAGCGTGAAAGTGGGTCAGCACAAGAGTGAAACCAACAAAAAGTAAACTATCCTATAACAACTAGAAAGCAAACTATCATAATGGCATAAAGCTGACTATCTTAGAACATTAAAAAGTAAACTAACCTAGTCCTATGAAAACAGGGAAAAAGTTACTCAGTCATGCCGCAAGGTTCCTCTTCCGGCCAATATCTTGATAAATTTCTCAGTAGGTTTCTCAACAAGATCATTCAAAAGCCCTTTATGCAATAGGCTTGGATGCCCTGGAGCATGAATTTTCAGAGAAATCTATAGACTTTAACATACAATTATCGTTGAATCACTTTAGGTATCGAAAGTATATATGATTCACCTATGACAGAAAAAGTTTCAATGTTAGTACTCCATGGTGAATCGGAGACTACAAGTAGATAAAATTTTAAAAAATTCTCAGTAGATGATGTAGTCTCAATACATTCTAAAGTTTCAGACTTCAGTTTAATTTTCAGTTCCTCCTTTAATGGTAAGCATTCAGGTTCTGGGGAAGGAGGGGTTTCAGAATAAGGGTTCTCTCGGTCAGTAACAACTACCGAGGTATTGTCTTGTAAGGCATTCACTATGTCTTGTATCATGGCATCGTTTGAATCTGTAAAGTGTGTGAAGTAATCGCTCAAAGAGTTAGAAAATTCAGTTGAGAGTGACTTATTTTCCATATCAAAGTTTGTGATGATCTGCCCAAGGATTCCATCATATCTAAAAGTGGATGGACGCATGCTCTCTTTCTCTTGCCCTGCACAGACAGATTGAAAATCAATAGGGGAAGCATTGATGTGAACACTCTATTCATTGAATCGAGCAACTCATCCCTCTCCCGAATCATATCATCATTCAATTCAGGGAAGTGGTCCAAACATGTCTCACAAGAATTAGAAGGGTCGTTCATAAGGGGCTCTTCCTCCACATTTAAATTGGCCATGTCAGATAGGTGGAGTAGATCACTTTAGTCGATAACCTCCTGAACCTCTTGATCCTTGACCTGGGCTAAACTTGAGATCGATTCCAGTAGAATTTGGGCTGCACAATCATGATCGTCATCCCAATACGCATCATCTTCCAATTCAGTGTAGTACACACTTCTGATGGGATCGCTATCTTCACATTATATTCCTAGATTGGGTTGATGTTCGAATAACCTAACCTCTCCCTCATCATTGAAACCAAGTGTGTCATGTGAGTGAAGTGTGTCATTATCATTGTATTTGAAAGACACCCACATCTCTTAATCATTCCTTTGAACCGTCATCGAGATCGACTCTTCGAGAAATTAAACCATATGCTCATTAACACAATCCAACTCTTCATTCCAAATTCCAGAGTTCTTCAAAAGCGAATTAGGATCACTTTACTCGCATTGTATTTCTGGACTGGGCTGAGGCTAAGGTGAACAAGCCTCCACTATCTTATCAATGCACAAATTAAGCGCTTCCAATAATTTTCTAATTTCTGCAAGATAATCTATGTGACTCTGATATGAATTCTCTTGGATCATTTTAGGTTGGATCTCAAAGGTTGCAAATCCAATAGAATAATCATTATAACATGTTATTGGTTCATCTTTCCAATTTTGATGTGTCCATTGATCATAATCATACGAATCAAAGGTGGAAGAATATGATGGTTGTTGATACATATTATCACCCATAATATAATCTCTCATTATCTTCTTCTTGTTTGATGGATGATTATAATTCTCACTCCCATAAGTCTGACAACCCCAACATTCACATATTGTTTCCTTAATCTATAGAGTGTAATTATTCTCCCGCATATGATCACGTAAGGTCTTCTTAACCGGTGGAACATTATATTCCGGTCGATTCTCATTGACGGCTTCAGAAAAATTTTGAGACATAGGTTGATTTCTATTATAATCATCATACATTCCTCCCCAATATCTCTTATCCATCTTAGCATACTGACGTACCCACTCTTGCATGGTGAAACCCTAATTCTGAACCACATCCTAAAAGAAAAGAAAAAATCCTATAGCAATATGGAAAGTAAGTAGAGGGAAGAAGTTAGAAAGAAGTTACCAGATTTGAGAGTTCTATGTTAGGATCCTGCAAAACAAAACAAGTTAGTTTCTAAAAACAGAAAATCTAAAATTAGAAAGCTTCTAAAAATAAAAATAGAAAGAGGAGTTAGTTTCCAAAAAGGAAAGAAATACTAGAATTAGAAAGTGCCTTAAAAAAAATAGAAAGTAAATTAGCTTCTAGAAAGGGAAAATAGAAAGTTTCTAAAAAGAGGAAGAGTTAGTTTCTAAAATCAATTAGAAAAGTTTCTAATCCTAGAAATAGAAAGCTAAGTTAGTTTCTAAATAAATAAATAAAAATTCTAGAATTAGAAAGTTTCTAAAAATAGAAAATAACCCTAATCCTAAAAATAGAAAAATAGAAAAATTAGAAAGAGATTACCAATTTAGAAAGTCTATATCAGAATCCTAAAAAATAGGAAAGTTAGGTTAGTTTCTAAAAATCAAACAGAAAAAATCAAAACCTAAAATTAGAAAACCCTAATCTTAACCTAATTATAAAACTAGTTAATCTCAAAAAAATGCAACCGTCAATCCCCGGCAACGGCGCCAAAAAACTTGTTCACCACCCCAAGTATAGGGTTGCGTTGTAGTAATAATCACGGCAAGACCGATGTCGAATCCACGGGGACTAAGCCTTGTATGTATTCTGAAAGTAACTATAACTAAAACTAGTAGAAGATGTAATCTAAATCAGGAGAATTTTAGGGAATAATTGTGAACTACTTAACTAAAACTTGTAAAATTTAAAGGTGGAAAACTAGGATTTCCAAGGATTCACTTGTAGAGATCAGGGAGATCTACACTTGATTCAAGAATGCAACTAGATTCAGAGTCCTATCTTCATCTAGTTGGAAGATAATTCATTAAAATTCACATCTGAACTTCCTTTGATTTCGTTTTCAACAAATTATGGGTATGAGAATTAGAATTGATTCCATCACAAAACTGTGCCCATGACACAAAGCAAACCAAGAATTTAACCAATCCACATCGAATCTGAGAGAGTTATGAATGTGGGGAAGGATTCCATCATCCAACCATGTCCATGAGACGATGGTGAACAACAGGGTTCCTACGATCACAACCTCAACACATGCACAAAATATACTCAAACTTATCGCAGATCAATTGTAATTTAACTCACAATAAACTATTAAAAACTATGAATATTCCATATATTCAAACTAGAAGCAAGATAGTTCAACGTAACATGAATCAAAGACATAGAAACAATCCCATCACACTACAAGCTTCACCTCTTAGCCCTAGCTAAGAGGTTTAGCCAATCATAAGCATGATTAACTAAGTCTTAAAGGAAAGCATTAAAGGAACAAAAAAAATAATAAAAATAAAATAAAAATAAAATAAAGAAGAAAAGAAGAAGGAGAAGAAAACTCCACGCTGGCCCGCTACACGTCTTCCTCTCTCTCATTCCCGTCTTTCTCTCCACGCCTCCACGGCTGATCTGATGAATAAATCTCTCTCCACATTTTCTCTCCCTTTTATAGATAGCAAAGGGGCGGTGCTGGGGTGAGAGAAGTTGATGGATTGATCTTTTACGCAGCAACCGTGCGTGCCCAATGAAAAGTGCAAACCTCTTGTGTTTGGCTCAGATTTTGGGGATGGTGAACATCCCATCCTCGGTTCTGACTTCATGGCTATGGTCCTGGCCACCTATTGAGGCGTGTGGACGGTCCAGATCATGGATCTGACTGTGTCCATGATCACAGAATGGCCCACTGTGGTCGGGTGTGTCCGTACGTCCGGAATTGGAAGGTTCTTGTGTTGAGATGCTCGGTGGGCCCCATAGTGATGTTTTCGAAGAAATTCACCTCATCCATTAGATTCCTGGTGAGATTTCGATCGAAAGTGTGGTTTTGGTCGAGTTTTGGTGCCGTCCACTGTATCAAATCACTCTGCCGTTCATCCTGCATTTGAATGCGATCTGTGTGTGTACACGTGCATGGGACTCACCATGGGTACGGTCGGCTCCCCCTTTTGGACACAATGAACGTTCCAGATCAACCATGTGGGCCCTGATGATGGCCCACAATGTCCCTCCAGCAGACGTTCGTCCGTTCCCTATGCGAAATAGGTTAGGCGTCAGGTCAAAGTCAGTTTGACCCGACCCAGCATCTAGTGTATGGCGAGTGCACCTCCATGGTGCACATGCACACTCGTTTGGACCCCACAGGGAAATGCATGATAGATCCATTCTGTCTATCTATTTTCCCTTCTAATTTAAGGGGTTGAGACCAAAATTGAAGCATATCCTGATTTCAGGTGGGCCCTAAATCAATTTTATGGGTTAATCTATCCGTTGGGCTACTTCCACAAGGATTCAAGGGCTGAATTTTGATGTGTATGGTTAATTTAGGGTACTTAAGCCAAATATAAATTTTTGAGCCAAACGGATGGTGGGAACCCTATGATCTTACATTCAGAACAACTTTCGTGCCCCTTTAACTTCAATCACTAGTTTTTCTCGGATCTTTGGCATGTGAATTCTTCGATCTCGGTCCCCTAAGATCCGTCCCTTGCCATGGTGATTCTTAAGCATTAAATCCATGCTTTTAACACCCTTTTCAGTCCAAGCTCTTAAATTCACCTTGAAATAAAAACATGATTAAAATAGGGCGTTAAACATTATCATGTACGTAAAACTAAGTAATAAATAGGGTCTAATATGCAATATTTGACCCTTAGCACTTACACATGTGAAATAAGATAGAGTTCATGTACTCCAGAGAGTGGGTTACGTAATTTGTTGATTTTTGTATGCATAATGAGATGTATCCTTTTATAGCCACACAATAAATTTAAACGTATAATCAATCCTTCTAGGCCTTGGATCATTAGTAGTATTTTCGCCGGCAAACTATTCTTCCCCACTCGCATGGGAATTAATCACAACTAACATGCGAGTTAAAGGCATGTTTAGGATGAGTGTAACACCCCGAACATTTTAATACCCAAATATTGAAAGTTTTCGAGTGTTACCATGAAATTTAACATAATACTTACATGAGTATGATACCGATCTAACTATACTAACCTCACACCTATTCCCTAACATGAATCTAACCATTGGGAATGATCTCCATGCAATAGACAAGACTATCCATCATATGATTGGATGTAAGTACCTTCCCTTGAATGAATTGGCAAATACATCCCTATCCGTAATAATCTAGATGTAAGTCCATTTGTAAGAATTGTTTAGAAAGGTGAATACAACCACGTAGAACCATTAGATTTCACAAAACTCTTACATCGAACCATCAGACCCTCTGAGCATAGGATCAATAGCTAGACCTCTACCCATACTAACTTTAGAACACCTAGGACTAGTGAGGAGTGAGTCCGAAACACTTGCACTTCTGGATCACAAGATTTGACCGTTGGAATTATGGATCAACTATGGAATTCGAGATAAATCATTCGATCTGGGCCTCACATCGTACAATGGTGGTTATGATATCAAAACTAGTCATTAATTCTATATAAGAGACTCCTGGACCATCAATGAATCGTCTTGAGATAATCCATTCGTTCAAACCCATGATCGTTCATTCAAGTGAAAGGTAGGAGTGATTAATTGTAGAAATGAGTAAGGAATTTACCCTAAACTGGAGTACGAACCATTAAGTCAAATTTAGAAAGGATATGACCATCAGATCAATGAAAATCCATGGTTAAAATCCAAAAATTTAAAGTGTGGCCCACCTAAACTTCATGTTAGCACCATTATTGGACTCAAGGCCCCTATACATATCAAGGAATCAGATGGATAGTTCTGATCATGGGATTGGATTAGTGATCGTCGTCGGATTGACAATAACTGGCACTCAAAGGTCATATGTTAGATGTTATGACCCACCTAGGCCTTGGATCTACCTCATCTTTAACCGGGTGCCATAATCCATGAGGCTTGATGGACGGGGTATATCCGTCAAAATCATCATGGCAGACCCCACTTTATGGGATGCGTGTGCACAATTAATGCACACTAGCTATGAATTGAGCTCGGCAGCTCAAGCACGTTTGACCCGATCCCAGTTCAAATAGGATTCCCTCCCCCTTCCTGCGTTATTACCAATGACGAACAATCGTTCGTTGGATCGATCAACAAATCACCATCATCATCCAAGGGATGATCCAAGTCGTCCATCGCATTGGGAGGCTCGGTCAGATGATGACCTCGTCATCCATGTGCGACCATGCACGCACACATGGCCACAACAATAGTTGTTGGTGGTATAGACGCCACACCAGATGAATAGACAGTGTCAGTTTGGAGACGTTGTGGCCCACCATTTATAACTATTCAGGAAATTCGAACCGTCCATCTTGTAGATGGAACAAAACCAACCGAAACCTGGTCTTTCCACTCTAAACTCGAGCAAGAAACCAAACAGTCCCAGCCCAGTTTCCCTCAATTACATTCGATTTAGATTTCATCTTAGTTTAGTTCTAGTTCTATTTAGTTTCAAATTACGTACAGCTTCTAGTCCCTTGGGATTCGACCTCGGTCTCATCGAGTTTATTACTACATCACAACCCTATACTTGGGGAGTGAACAAGTTTTTGGCGTCGTTGCCGGGGATTGACGGCTATGATTCTTTGAAATTAATTGGTTTTAGAAATAGTTTAAGATTAGGATTTTAATAACTTTAGTGTTAGATTTTTCTTTCTATTTGATTTTTAGAACTAACTTTCCTGTTTTGTAGGGTTGTTGATAGATCTTCTAAATTGGTAACTTCGTCCTAATTTCTTCACTTTCTTTATTCGCTAGATTAGGTCTTATCTTCTAGAAACTAACTTGGTTTGTTTTGTTTTGCATGTTCTTAACTTAGGACTTCGAATTGGATAACTTCTTTCCATTTTTCCTCTTTATTTATGGATTATCATTTCTATTCTTCCTCTTAGGTCTAGGTTTAGAATCTAAATTGAGGGTTGTGAGTGTTTCATGCCCAAGTGAGTTCGTGATAACACTCGACGTCTCTTAACTGAAGAAGAATTAGTTGAGGGGCTGATTGTCCATCGTAGGACTAGACACCGCTCGAGATCCCTAGAGTTAATTGAAGTAATGGCTGCAAATCAACTCTCTCCACCTAGGGTGGAGGACACTCAGGATGAAAGTCCATACTTACATTTGAAAGAGTTTGATGAGATCATAGCCACTTTATACTTTCCTAATGTATCTGAGGATACAATCAGGCTGAAACTGTTTCCCTTTTCCTTGAAGGAGAAGGCTAAGACGTGGTTACATTCACTGCGTCCTAGATCCATTGGCACATGGAATGATATGCAGAGGGAATTCATAATGAATTTTTTTTCCACATCATTAAACGATTACCCTTAGAAAAGCAATCATGAACTTTGCCCAAAAGGAGGATAAAACATTCTTCCAATGTTGGGAAAGGTTCAAGGATCTTGTCAGTTCATTTCCACAACATGGCTTTGAAACGTGACACATTACAAACTTTTTCTATGATGGACTAACAGCTTCCATGTGCCAATTGGTGAAGACAATGTGTAATGGAGAATTCATGAATAAAGATGTCGATGAGGTATGGGATTACCTCAATAGACTTACTGAAAAAGCACAATCATGGGACCATTACCCAAAATCAAACACTACATCTAGGCCGACTCAATCTAAGGAGAAAGTTGGATTGTATCTCCTGAAAGAAGAGGATGATCTCAATTATAAAGTGACTAATCTCATAAGATAATTTGAGGCCATGGAAGGAAAGAAGGATAAGGTTAATGAAATTGTTTGTGGCATCTGTGATGGTAACATTCATACAACTGAAAATTATCCTACAATATCTACCTTTCGAGGAGTGTTGAATGAACAAGCCAATGCTGTAAATAATATCAAAGACCTTTCAATGGACCTACCTCTAATACATACAATCTTGGTTGGAAAAGTCATCCAAATTTTAGTTGGAGAAATGGATAAACTGCTACCCCTCAAAGTTTCTTTAATCAAACTGCACAACAACAACAACAGAAACCTCAAGAGGATCCGATTTCAAAACATTTTGAAAAGCAAGATCTTTTCAATCAAGGTATGTTATAAGCCTTGTAAGACCTTAACAAAACACTACAAGGACTTAAGGCTGAAAACACGATTGGGAATAAGGGGAGCCTCCCAGCTCAACCTCTTCCCAACCCAAAGCTATAATATGAAGTTGGAAACCCAAGCTCTTTAAATCAGATGGAGCACGCTAAATCCATCACCACTCTTAGGAGTGGGAAAATTATAAATAAAACCCTTCCGGTTAGGCCCAAAAAGCCACAAGAATCAGAAGAGGACAACAATGGTGGATCTAGTGATGCCCCACAAAAGTTAGAACCGGAACTTCTAGAGAAGCCAGTTTCTCCATTTCCCCAACGGTTGGTTGCACCAAAACCTCTCTCTAACTCTCAGGATATTCTAGAGGTGTTGAAAGAAGTAAAAGTTAACATTCCTCTACTTGATGCCTGAAACAAATACCTTCATATGCCAAATTCCTTAAAGACCTATGCACGACCAATAGACGGCAGAGTATTCAAAAGAAAATCTTCTTGACTGAGAAAGTGAGTGTCATCCTAAAGTAAGACGTGCCACAGAAATACAAGGATCCTGGTAGCCCAACCATATCATGTATGATCGGTAACTATCGCATTGAGCACGCACTTCTTGACTTAGGAGCGAGTGTCAATCTAATTCCTTAATCGGTATACAAACAACTAGGGTTGGGTGAATTGAAAACCACCTTAACCACATTACAACTCGCTGATCGTTCTGTTCGTATACCAAGAGGGATCATTGAGGATGTGTTAGTTCAGGTTGATAAATTCTACTACCCTATAGATTTTATCATCCTGGATACTGAACCCGTCAATAATGGAAGCACTTAGATTCTTGTCATTATTGGTCGCCCATTCCTTGCCACTTCAAATGCAATTATCAATTGTAGGAATGGAGTCATGAGCATGTCTTTTGAGAATATAACATTAGAGTCAAACATCTTTTTCAATAATGGCAGAAATTTCGAGGATGATGACGATTTCAACGACGTTAACATGATTGATTCTTTCGTGGAAGATAGAACGCCTCTAACCTTATCCTATGACCCTTGAATGATGACATGATTAAGGAGACGTGTTCCTTACTTGACACTCCCACGACTTGAATGATGACATGATTAAGGAGACATGTGCCTTACTTGACACTCCCACGACGTTAACGTGCCTGACCCACTCCCACGACTTGAATGATGACATGATTAAGGAGACGTGTACCTTACTTGACACTGTGCTAGTACTTGAAGTTAACTGGTAGAGGCCACAATTTGAAGAATTGCCCCAAACCGATGTAGTGCCTCTACCATCTAACCTCAAGCCACCGAAGCTTGACCTAAAACCTTTGCCCTCTTATTTGAAATATGTCTATTTAGGTTAAGATGAGACATACCTGCTGGTGATCTCTGCCCACCTGGAGAAAGAATAGTAAAGTATGCTCATATCTACTCTCATTGAGCCTAAGGGAGCCATCGGATGGACGATAGCGAACCTCAAGGGAATCGACCCCTCGATTTGTACTCACCACATATATCTTAAGGATAATGCGAAGACCTCACGATAATCACAATGTAGACTCAATCATAACATGAAAGAAGTGGTTAAGGCTGAGGTTCTGAAACTATTGGATGTAGATATCATATACCCTATATCTGATAGTCAATGGGTGAGTCCAACTCAGGTGGTTCCTAAGAAGTCCGAAATCACCATCGTAGCCAATGCCAATAATGAA